>CM028912.1:8077500-8495000 GCA_016801845.1 Polydactylus sextarius | reverse complement strand
GAGGTCTGTTTATATTGGTAAACAAGTGTTGCCACTAGCGATTAATTGTAAATATATGATGTTGATGCTGTGATGTGAGTTAGAGATGCAATCCATTCAGACAAACATGCTCTCTTTTTGATAGTCTGAGTTCATAATTGGCAGCGGCTTTTCCCAGTCAATGAAAGCATGGCGTCGGAGGGATACATGTCCCACAGGCTGCAGGAGACATCAGGACCGCACACAGACAGTGTGTTTCCTTCACTGCACACTATAAACTCCCTACCACCGCCCCTACAACCCCCACGCCACACATGGCTGTAATAAGCCAACAAATTAAGCCATTATACTGTTTTTTAAGGTACACAGACATCCGCGTTTAAATATTTTAAGAGTAGCAAGGGATCTCTCACCCCAAGTTACATTGTATGTCTGAGACCACCAGGGAAATGAACGAACATCCATCTTATCATTAGAGAGCTGTGAGATGATTTGTATGATACATAGCCATACTTTTGCAAAACTGTAACAGGCCAGCGCTCTCTTTATTGAGGTCTGCTTACTCTCAACGAGCAGAATGTTGAATTTTTATGAATGACATGGGAATTTGAGTCTGATGGGAATTTTTTAGGTTGACTTCATAATCCCCAATCACTGCTAGAAAACATGTTCACGGTTCAGGATGCGCTAATATGGGCATATTACCATTTCACTGGTGAGGCACGGGTCAAACTATTTGGCACAGTGTGTAATTGGCCCGAGGCAAGATGGCGACTTAAGCCAATTCTAATGATGGTGTGTAAGTAAGTGTGTGTTCACTCCCCCTCCGCTTACAGTTTAAGGGCAACATCTATAAAACTTCATTATGCTGCTGTTGTAATGGGGTTCAGGGAAGTACTCTATGAGCTGACAAAAGCAGAAGTGTCTTGTAAACCCTTGAGGGAACTTTCTAATTAAGCACTCACTCCTTAACGCCAATAAATGGGTGAGGATTTCAAGCTTTTCCTACATGTCATATTTTCTCCATACCTGAGGCTATGAAATGATGCCAGTGGTTGGGAGTCCATCTTGAGGAATTTAGTCAGGATGGTTTTAATAGTTTTCCATGTAGAATTGTTTTTCCAAGCTTCTGTTAAACTGGGAGCCTGGAGCTAGAGGGAAAGGGCTTCCCTGGGATGTTGGCAAGCTTCACCGTGGCCATATGTGAAGGCTTGATGCAGAAAACCTGCCTCTTCCACATTTTTGATGAGTTGTATCATTAGTGGATGGCAGTGGATCCCACCCTTCTGAATACATTAGAATAAACAGGTGTGTTCTTTGTGCATGATTTTTGGCTATATGGAACCGCTTTTGATCAATAGAGCTGATTCACTGCCAGAGGATTAATGAATAAATGAAACTAAAGAAGGACAGAAACAAATAAATGCATAAATAGATAAAATGGAGAAAAATATTGTTGTTTTCTTTATGTAATTTTACAAGTCTAATATGTAAGAGTGTCTCTGAGAGGTTTATCTTTAATAACATTTATGAAGTCAATATTCATTATGTTTATTAAAGGGGCTCTTCAATAATTACCTCACATCTAGTCAACAAAAGCAGTAGATCTCAGCCTGTAAAAACTGCAGTATAATATCTTCTGTCACTCGAGAGGGAGCTTCACAAAGTTTGAAAACATAATCTCCATTAATGTCATCCAGCTTGTGTTTTGTATCTCAGATTAGGTTCGAGACATTGATTTTATATCAGAAAGCCTGTGTTACACACTGGAGGACGTTTGTATCTCTGGAGGCCCGGGGGTGGGATGTCTAATGAAAGCTAGTATCAAATTATAGAAGGTTAAATGTAGGATACGGTGGTTTCCAGCACTTTTTATGGACTAAAAATCATTTTTATATCCGTTTCTGCTGCTTCGATTATACATTTTCTCTTTCTCTCATCTGTCATTTGCGAGCCTTCTACAAACAATAGAGATTTGTGGTTCTGAATAGATACAGTATCTGATCACTAATCTTTCACTCACTGGTTATATACAAGGGCAAAATATAGTTGACACAATGAAGAAATACAACACCGAGCATTATTTCTGCACAGCAAGGTGTTTGGATATAATCAAGATAATAATAATCGGCCTGTCTCTGTTTATACTGCATCTCTCTCCCTCACAGGCTCTGATTATATTACAATGTAAGACCATAGATCATGATTTACATTCATGCAGCCTTTTCTTCCTCCTTTAAGGCTGGCTGCTTTGAATAGTGTGCAGGACTCTGCAGCAGCAGTCTACCTGCTTAAACACTCCTCGTGCGTGTCAATCACCGCGCGGTCCTCCAATCACAGGCCACGTGAGCCCGTGACTCCTCCCCAGTGTATAATTGAAGTTTCTTTTAGTTTCTCCGGCGGAGCCTGCACTCAGTAGTGTCCGATCCGTGGAGGGATTAAATACACAACCGCGGGGACCATGTTTTCCAGGAGCCTGAACGTGTGTGTGACTCTGTGTTTATGGATTACGGCGTTAACGAGCCCGGGAAGTGTGTCCGCGAGGAAGCAAGACGACTCTTTCTTCACAGCCAGTATTTACCGAGCAAGATGCGCCTCGAGATGCCTCAGTCTGCACATCACTCGCATCTCTGCCTTCTTCAAGCACTCTCAGGTACGAGCGTGTGTGGTCACACTGTCTGGAAAGAAAAACGCAGCTGGCAAATATGTCGATGAAAAAACGGAAACGTTTATTTGTTTGTTTGTTTTTTCATAGATGAAAAATGCGCCTCTCGATGCTTCTTCTTCTCCCCACATGAGTCAAACCTGTTTCTCTTGGGCTCATTGTGAGCAGACAGGAGCAGGTCACTAATGGTGCTGGGATACTTTGATACTTTTGTTTTCTGTCAGGAAATATCTTAATCTTTATTCCTCACAGTGTAACCAGAAAAATAACAATAATACAAAAACACAAGTTACATATTTATGCATATATATGAGGATCTGAGGATGAGGATGAGGATCCTATAAAGTTGCCACATACACTGTGTGGTCGCATGTATGTGTGGAGTGGATCGCTTTAAAATATATGTAATTAACACACTGCAGTATTTTTCACTCTAGGGTATGATGAATTTCTTTTACTGGAGACAGTTTCCATTCATTATTTGCTGATTACTGGAAAATTACATAACACTGTCTGTTAGTAGAAATGTGTAAAACTCCTGTTATGACTTTATATCCAGTGTTACTTTCCTTCTATAATGTTTCTATACTCTGGAATTAGAGGAACCTCAAGCCTTATATGTTATATTCATAGCAAGAATGATATTTCTCCCCCTCAAATCACCTTGTTTGAGGCTATAAATTAGCAGTATTCCTTGGATGATTTTGGTATGTGGTGTCAGAAGTTGTTTTTCACCCTCCACTGGACACACTGTTCTCTCCCAGGACTCTAGAATAAAAAGGACTGGTCACTGATCCTTCTCCTCTCTGCTTCCTTTCACCAGCTATCTATCTGGTGCCCGCCTTTCATGCTGACTTCATTTGCATTTGCAAGGCTTGTCTTTCTTAAGGTGCATTAATGAATCCCTAATTGTCAGGAAACATTGTTGAGCAAGGTAAATTTGTAATTAAGTCTAATGAATCTACAGGAGGCATTGCTTGTTTCTTTGTCCCCAATTAACTTTACTTTTAAAACACGTATTGATCCAGTGCCGTGGTTCTTAATGCATTTCCTCCTTGGGAAACAGAGGGTCAGTGCTAGCAATTTTATTAAAGGATAATATAGACCTGGGGTGAAGGATGAATGTAGTTAACTGCAATTAACATCCCAGTAGGACTGAAAATTACTGGTACTGTGCATCCAAGGGGCACAGATTGAAAACAGTGTTTCTTAAAGCACAACTTGGCAGGTAGTCTCAGGGATTTGTGTTGAGAAGATTCCAAGAATATATTCCTGTCCAGGGTTGCAAAGTTGGAGAATTAAATTAGTCACCACCTGACTGAAAAGTCAAATAACCGATGGAAGTCTCACCTCTAATGAACAGCTAATAGTCGATATAATTGACTGCAGAGCCTGGGAGTCTGAGGCAGTCTTACTCAGTGTGGGGGAAATAGGAGGGAGGTATTAGTCAAAAGAGAGGGGCATTTTTAAGGTTAGCGATAAGTAAGGTTGTTACAGCGAACTGGCAGGTCTAAGAATAGAAGGCAATTGTTGATAATTTGCAAGGACTGTCCTATGCAATGTGTTCTCCACTGTCCTTTCAGGTGAAAATGGGGGGTCTGGTCAGCTGCAAAAACATATGACCCCCCACCCCCCAACCCCTGGCCCTGCCAATAAATGCCAGCATCACACCTCGTAGGCGTGTGGAAGATGCACGCTGAGCTACCGATGCTGCACCGCCGAGGTCACCTTCCTGCTAAACGCTCGCTCCCAATAGTGCTAAATGTGATAAGCTCTAATGTACTGTTGCCACAACACTGGAGCATGCTCAGTCAGCACAACCTACAGGTGGATCTGCTTCCTCTGCCAGATCTTATTACAGCGAGGGGCTGACAGGCGGCTTGGAGCTCCACTCCAATGATTGAGACGACAGACCCTTTAATTCAACTTGGATCGGACATCCTTCAGGGGTCATTTAATACTCGATAGGAAAACCAAGACATACAACACTTTCCGCTTTAATGGAAATGAGATGCCTGGGCTGTATGTCAAAGCTGCGACTTTTGCCTACTGTTTCTCAATGTTTTACTATGTCTACTCAATATCTCGTAATCTATATGGATGTTGGTCATGCTACAACACACAATTTGTCCTCCTAACAGGTTTTGCAGCTGGAATTTAAAACTCTGTTTTTAATATCGTCTTTAATTTGATCATTCTGTGAATACTGGAATGATACTTGGGAGATTTTAGCACTTGCAGATGTTATGAACACCCACGCGTCTTTCATTTTTATTTGTCTGAATCACAGAACAAATCAGAGACTTTGTTTTAATTGTTGCAATTATGAATTAGTGTGAAATGGAAATAAGCATGGGGTTTGAGTGTTGGGAAACACATGGGTAGTCCGTCGCTTGTCAGATTTATAGCAACTCTAGATTTATTGATGTAATAGTATTTCCAAATACAGATTTATTGACATTTTACTCCACTTTTGGGGAACTTGTCACCCTAGTATAATAGACAGAGGGGAACACCCAACCATAAATATTAGCCTCGGACACTCTAAAATATTAAGAGCGAACTGGGAGCCCTGTGCAATTATGTATTCTGAAAGCATCAGCTTTGTAGTGGATTATTTATGTGGGGACCTGTGAAGCCAAAAGCAAGGTGTGTCCATGAGGTCTTGTTATTACATTCAAAGCAATAAAATTCTAACATTTTAAATTCAGTGATTCATTTCTAATGTACTGTGTGGTAAAGTCTAAGCATCTTGCTTGAGAGATTTGTGTTTTAAGTGAAGGGAAGAAAAAACATTGGAAAGTAGTTTTTCCGTGTCCCCTTGTTTTTGCCTTTGATATTAAATAACCTACGGTGGAATCAAACCTCAGCCAGTGTGCGTCTCATGTGTGGAGTTTTTCATTAGTGAAGACAGCGGATGAATAGGGGTCTCTGTAGCTTGGCCTTACCTCTCTATAAATGCTTTTAAACCATGACAGTCCCGTCTGTAAATCTCAGCCCCCGGTGCTGCTACACCCTCAGCTACCTCATTTGACAAACAGCCTTCATTCCTAAGTGGAGACAACTTTACACCAGTGTTGTTTGAGATCTCTGAAACACCCTTTTATGTTAACATTGGATGTGCGCTGAACACATTAGCTCACTTTCAGAGCCCTTGTCAAATAATTCATATAAAGTGAATAATTGATGAACACAATGACCACAGCCCTCACACCCACTCAAGTCAAAGCCTAAATCTTGAGGCCCTTTATTTTAGTGTTGCGTATGTGCCCTTGCAGACAAGTTATTTTGGTGTTGTCAGAGGACCCCTGTGCTGTCAAAGGACACACAGAGACACCAGTCTGTCCTTTGAAGTCCTATCTCCTGTTAACTCTTAAGAAAGAAATGTTCAAGGTCTCAGAGACCAGCAGTGTTTTCCATTAGTCGAGAGTCAGAAAGCATGTAGGAGATGAAAAACACTTTATCAACGTAAGCTTGAATCCATTCAATCAAAATGAAAGACTCTGAGAAAAAGGTTGAATTGCACCCTCTAAGATAAAAAGGGCTTTGTCCGTGTTCTCCTCAGTTGTCTAGACAATACAACACGCCCCTGACCACCTGCTCTGACTTCTCAGCTGACAACAGCCATAATGTACCTCTGTGATAAATCTCCTGTTTACATGACTCCACCAGTGTCACTAACAAAGAGCAGAGTTAGCTGCACATTGGTAGACCACTGTCTGGCCTCCTCTCCTCGACCCCAGTCACATAGGAGGATATCTGGAAAGCATTCATTCACTGGAGTCCTTGACAGTCCTCAGTGCTGCATAATGTTCAGACTGCAGAGGAATGTCATGGTGAGTCAGAGGGATGAAGTCCTGACCTATAATTATTCCCCCGTTGGTCCCTGACATGGTAGGGTCAGGTCTGGACAGCTGGGGCAACATCCTGCTGAGCTTCTCTGCTACATGGATGCTGTCACAAAGCAAAATTAGCTCCTCGGTGGATCTTGCCCTGTCGTTGTTGATGGATGAGCGAAGAAAGGTGTCAAAAACAGGATTGATGATTTAGAACTTGGTGTAGAGTTGTGACAATCTGTTTAAATTATCCAGAGGCATTGCCTGCCAGTGTAAATGTCAGGGTTTTATTTACAGGGGGTTGTCACCAGTGTTTGGCTCAGTTGCATTGATCATTTTTTAATAAGTTACAAACGCTACAAGGATTTTAATCATGTGATACACTGCAAAATGAAGTAATGGTGGGGAATAATTCATATTGTAATCTGAGTGTGGCCAAACAGAGTGAAGGTGTTCAATTGCACATAAAAGGACAGAAAACCTGCTGACGCACACTAAACTCCACAGGAAAGTTAGTGTTCACTTCCACTTCATTGGTAACAAAATGAAACAACTATTCCTTGGTCTCCTGAGCCACTCATATTTTTCATCCTTATCTGCAGTTTTTAGTGGAAGTGATTCTCTGAAGACAGGACTATACAATCATGGATTCCTTTGAAGCTATTTGACCATTATCCTTGACACTAAAAGCACAGCACTTACTGGTACTGGATGTCAAATTAAACCCTTTAATGATAAGTTCTCTCCTAAGGTCTCATGGGAAATTTTCTTTGGATTACATTGTGGGAAAGAGCTTTGAACTTGACATTGAACTTAAGCAGAGTTTTTGCCTGCAGACCCCTAAACTTTGGCTTTGTCCTACCACTCCATTACTTTCATTCAGAGGCAGTGAAATTATTCTAGACTGAACGTAAGCTCCAGGCCATTGCCTTGAATGAACTCTTTTAATGTCAATCTAAACCCTGCATTCATTGTCACATTTGACGGTTGAGGTGATAAACTCAACTAAACTGGCTTCCCTCCACTTTACACAACTTTTTAGCTTCTTTTAGCCATTGTTTTGGTTTTGCATCCTACAGCTTTATCATTTCGGTTCCTCGGAGGCTCATTTTTTTGGACATGGAGACCAAAATCAGAGCTAAAATAAGTGTAAATATTAGCTTTGCATTTATCAGGGAGCCAAAACCTCAACTTCACATGAAGTTGCTTCACATTTTCTGGCAACTGTCTGTGAACAAGTTTTCCAAATCAACTGAAGAGCTGATGACATGCCAATGTTTTGATATGCCAGAGTGTTATTTCTGCTCACAGGTGGCCAGAAAATCAGTTTGTGTGGTTTTAAAACATCGACCTAAACGCCCTATTTTCTTGTATGCAGCACATTCAAACATTTTGTCTCTTTCATGTTGATGAGCTGGTCATTCATGCTGGAGAAATAGCCTTGCTCTTTTGCCATGCAAGCACAATTACATTTGTACAGAATGACAACATAATTCTTCGCTATAATGGAATTCAGGAAATGACCACTTGCGCAAGTCATTTACCCCCACTGGTCCTTTGTTCAACAGCCCTATATATTTACACGAAGAGGACTTAGAAATACACAGAACTATTAGGACCAAATGTTTTCCTCATTGGAGCGCAGAAGGTGGCACTTCCACACCAATTAGAGGAAATTGGCAGTATCTGCGGTCTACACAGGAGTGCTGACATCAGTTCCCGCCTCACTGACCTCAGGGACGTCTGTTGTGAGATCAAACAGGTCCCTCAGAAAAGCTAAGGTCACCGTGCTCTGCTGAAACTGACCAGAGGTTTGCCCTGGCCCTGGTGCCGCTGACCCCACTTTCCTGCTTAGGTTACATGCACTCAGCACGCAAAGCTGACTCAAACTCAGTCCTTGAAATTTGTCTGCTGTTAGCATTATTGTTAATCAGAAAGGCCATGACTCCAGGAAAGAGGTATTAAGATGTATTGTGATTGGAGAAGAAAGGGTCAAAGGTACACATTTATTTTGTGAATCGTTTATTGTAAATGTATTTTTCCGACAATATCTCTGATGATTGATGATATTTTTTTTTTCTTTCTTTCTTTCTCCTACAGAATAATGGATCTTTGGTGTGGTGCCAGAATCACAAACAGTGCTCCAAGGTAATGTGGCTTTACTTCTTTCATGAATGAGGCACATGCCACATGCATGCCTCTATTAGACAATAATACAACATAAAGTGTACGAGTCACGACAGGACTAGTTTTGTCATGCCTGCGGGAATCACTTCGAGAGCTGTTGACATAGACTACACTCAGAAAAACTCTTTTCTTTTCAGCTAGTCCTTACTTAGATTGCTGCTGCTTTCATTATTACTCATTCGCACTTGTAAATAGGGTCAATTGAACACGATAAATAAATAAATAAAAGATCTTAAGAGGTTAGATACCTGTTGATTTATAAAAGCAAAGCATGACTGTTTTTCATAGACTTGTCATTTGGAATTCCAGTAGGATGCATTATGGGATGCCTCCTGCAGCGCTTGTTTGTGTTTCGTACCCTGTCTCAAAGACGGTTGATACAAAGCTGGTGTTGACAGCTCCTCTGAAAAGATGGCGCTGACATATTCTATCAGACTCTCCTAGAGCTGTTGACAAGACCCTCAGAGATGTGCCGTATAGCCTGTGGACACAGAATACTATGGAGTTCAAATAAGAAGGATGATACGGTAGAAGAGCCCAGTCCAAGTAACAATCTGAACAATGCTCTGTGTAGTTGTCAGAGGCTCTCACCTCCTCACAAACAGACCGTGAGACCAGGATTCAGTGTTTTTAGCCCATGTGGACTCATAATAGGACATACACAACACATATTCAAAGAAAGAGAGGTTTCCCTTTCACAAGCCTGTGGATTTTCCCTCATGCTATAAAAACGTGTTAACACGTATATTACCATACAGGTTATGACAAATTAGATGTAATCCTTGCATATATTTATTGGCTTTTCTCAAAAGGCCAAAAGACGTTAGCGTAATTACAAAGGAATGCGCGCAGAGCGTTTGGGCAGATCACAGTATGGCAATGATGGTGATTAATTGGAAATTCAGCAAGATGCAAAGTGGTTGAATTTCTTTAATGCATTGCTTACTTAACATGGCCTCACATTTGGTGTACATATTAATCACAATCAGTGTCTAGTATCAGCTGCCTTACAAAATGACCCTTTGTGTTTGATATCTGAATTCCTCTTTTTTGAATTTCAAATTGTTTCCTCAACTATTTGCATTTGCCAGGGATACAACAGAGCCATTGTGCTTTGTGCTTTCTACAGCTTGTGCGAATGTATAGGTGATTTCCTGACATGGCTTGGCAAATATTTACAACACGGTGTCCTGCTGAATGTGACCTAACCTCTTTTAATATTCAACACAGTGTTGTACTTAGAGATCGCCTGATTGTCTCTTAAACAAAATATGAGGTAAAAATATGTCGTCTCTAATATTATAAATAATCTGTGATCAGTTTAATGCACAGGCTCTCAGGAAGGCAAACCTCCTTTGTTTTCACCATAATGCTGTAAAACCTCCTTTCCACAGTGATGGCCAACATCGGCTCTTGGCACCGTTGTTCCCCCAGTCATTCGGCAGAGTTTTATGTTTGAATAAGGCTTTTGCTGGCTGTGAGTCTAAGCACAGCATACTGTTTTCATAATCAACCAGCTAACATTGCTGAAACTCAAATGTCCAAAAATTCTTTAATGGATTTTTTGTTCTCCCTGTTATAACAAGCATGTCAGTTAGCACTTCTTTAACCTACTTGTAGGCTGTAAATAAACGAGGCTGGATGTTAAAAAATAATGATATGCTACTGCTGCGCAACCATAACACTGTACTACTTTGACATTTAAAATCGTTTCAGTGGCTCTCTGAATTAAATTAATTTTATTGTATCCGAGGTTTCTGTTTAGCCAATTTGGATGCAAGCTGGGACACAGCAATTTGAAGCCAGAAGTCAATATTTTGGTAGCAAACATCACCACACTTCACAACAGTGAGTCGAGTGCACACTTAGGGCTTGTGTGTAGTGTGTCAAAACACAGAGCTATTGTGGCCACTCTAACAATTGTACCAAATAGGCCCATGCTGTACAGTGGTTCCCAGTGAATAGCTCTACAGCCGCTGATTAGCCTCTTCACTTCATGAAGAGCACACAGTCAAACAGAGAAGACAAAGGCAGTGGCTCCCAGGGAGCGCGTTAGGGCAGAAGGCCTGTCCACCCAGAGCTTGGTAAAAAGAGCCACCGAGAGCTCCCTGCCTGTGAAGAAAATGTGAGGAAGGGCTGCCTAATAATTTAGACAAAGATGCTGTGACCCCGTCCATCTGTCTGCATTTTTAGGAAATCAAAGCCTCCTGTTTCCATTTGTAATGAGAAAGTCACGGCGGTCATTTCGTATGCAGTGTCCAGAGTCGGCCCCGCTCTCAGTGTCCCCATTGTCATGGTAATTAACCTGCTTGCCCTCACTCTAGAGCAGAGCGAGGTGGCATTTGGAGAGCTGGGGAGTCATTATCATGCCATAACACTGGACTAGAAGACAAACTTCATTCAGCGTGGAGACGCCAGGAGAAGAGACAGCAGGCATTTTCTATGAGCTATTGTCATTATGTCTCCCTACTGTTAAGGGCTTCCCACTTGAGAAGTTTGGACGTGTTCCCTGAAAGTTTAAAAAAAAAAAAAAACCAGGGTGTTCTCTTTTTCTGCTGGTGAAAAGAAAATAGATTGTGTGCATGTGCATGGGAGAGGGTTCAGGAGCAGCCAAAGAGCTTTCCACATATTCAGAGCATGGCTGATATTAGCAGGGTTTGCTTTCCCCATGGGTGTGATCCAAGCTCCAAATCAAATGCTAGGATTGACTTAAGGCAGCTAAATGTCGGCCTGCAACAAAGCGGCACACTTCATTACTCAAAGTTCTCTCAGGGAAGGGAAGAGAAGAAAGGACATGTGCATTATGCCTGGATAAGTTGGCCTGTGGTGAGTCACTGGAACGAGTCCATCACTTATAATTTCTGAGGAAGAATAGTGTAATATTTTTCTTGTAAACATACTGAATATCCTGGACCTTTTTTTTTTTTTTTTTTATGTTTTTTTAAAGATCAGTGTCGTTTTTCCTCCACTGAGACTGAGCACTCAATGAATTAGAGGTGATCATTTAACAGAAGAGAATTAAAACACAGGTTGGTAATATAACATCTTTTAGTAACAGGATGTTGACTTAACCTAACATTTCTATGAACCAGCCACATCCCTGCACTTGTATTTATCGAGGCTTTGCAGAGGGAAAAGCTTTGGAAAGCATCATTGTCTGGTTGCCATTTGACTGCAATGAGTCGTGCATGTCTTTCATAGAAGTCTCACGTATCCCAGGTGGCTCTTTTGAGCGCCGTTTCCTACCAATCACGCTCCGAGACGCCACATACCACCACAAGAATAAGAAGTGTTTACTCTTTTTTTTTTGATTACACGCGCCTTCGTCTTCACATGTTGGAAGCTTTGGAGCCGTTCGCCTGAATAACAATCACTGGAATGCTACTACGTTTCATTCAAAAGTGTCTCCAAAAGCCCACTGTCAATCCTCTCCCCCTCCTCAGCCCCACCAGCCCTCTCACGTTTTCTCACGCCAAAATTCCCCATCAGTTGTTGTTTTTTTTTTTTTTTTTTGGTCCAGGGTCAGTTGAACCTATAAAAGTAACTCAGAAGCGCCGCCTCGTTATTCATTCTTAATTGGAAACAAAAATAACAGCACATACTTTCACATCACTTTTGCACGAAGCTCTTTGAGAGTCAGAGTGAAGTTTTACAAGGCTTTTGTGTGTGTGGTCATCTTTTCTTTTGGCGGTAGGCAGTAATGTTTGGAGGCTAACTGAAAAGATGTGATCAAGTGGGTGCTGGTTGCTAGTTTACGGCTGGGCATGGCTGGGATTGTTAGGCTCTTAGGCCGACTTCAAAGCACCTTTTGGTCATGTTGAGGCCAGACGTTCGTCTCACCTCCCCTGTGTTAGTCACATTACCAGCACCAACACCTCAAAGCAAGCTGGACTAGAAATCAATCTGTCAAGTGGGAAGGGTCTGGATTGCCTGTCAGTGTTGCTGCTAAGCACAGTGTGAAATGTGAGAAACAACTCTGGCCCATTTGGCTATTGATTTTCTTATATACGGTATGTACGATAGAATTCTGAGTCGGTGGAGATCTTGTAAAAAGACATCTCTGTAGTTTGTCTGAAGCTTCTCTTCTGGTATTTTATCTAGTTTAAGGCAACTGTGAGTGTTAGTGCTCGTGTATGTGTGGGTGGCGGAGGAGTGTGAAGCAGGGCTGGTCAGTCCCAGCAGGAAGGACCTGATCTGGACATGGTTGTTAAGTTTCATTGGCTAAAGGGAGGGGGGGGGTTGCTTCATTGGCTGCTATCTGTGGAGCTCATTATTCACATGGTGGGTGGCAGAGAATGAAAACCCCCACAGCTAAAAAAAAAAAAAAAAAAAAACCAAAGAACGTGGCCACAGGAAAGGAGGCAACTGTGGAACTGCAGTTTAGACTTCTTCAGTGGTGAAAGCTGCTCTCTCTGAAATGCTGTGTGTACAATATGTGAGTGATGAGCGCTCTGGGAAACTGTCTGCGAGGAAACAGGCTCGCTATCACACACACACCGACCTGTGTGTTTTTATCGTTCCCTAAAAAAACAAACAAACAACAACAAAAAAAACAAAACAAAACAGAGGACTCCTTTGAATAGCGGTCATTAATTTTTTTTGAAGATAATCAAGCTTTCCACAGATAGCCTGCTTTAACATTTTCTCCCTGTCAGAGGGGATTGCATTTTCTTGAAGGATTAATGTAATCAAAGCTGCTGTGAAATCCTCTTTCAGCAATAATGACCAGTCACACTGAGACAATCTGCCGTCGTCCGAGTGTTTACTTTCATTCTCAGCATTGATTTGCTGAGCATCGTATACTGCTACATGCAGATCATATTGACTTTGTTGCCCTCTCCTTCCCATCATGTGCCGGAAACAAAGAAGCATTCCCTGCAGCTTTATTTGTCGTCTACATTAACGTATAGTTACAGTCAGTGGAATTAATCATCAATGGAAGCGAAGATTAGAATGTAAGAATCTTAAAGCTGATGTACTCGGCTTTTCAATTTATTCCAGTTCTGCTCGATGCTGCTGCATCCTGCAAGATAAATCCCACAGATTGTGTGTGACATTTTCAGGGCGATGGAAGACAAAAAAAAGAAGAAAAAAAAAGTGTGTCAGATGCAGTGATTGACCATTCTCTTAGCCTCTGACTGTTTCAGTTGAGTAATTTATACTTAAGCTCTGCAGACTGTACTTGTATCAAGCATCTCTTTTCATCTCCTTGTTTATTCCCCTGCAGCAGGATAAATCTAAGACTCTTACCACTCAGCTCGCAGAGGTTTGCTCTTTCTTTGTAGAGCCTCAGTTTGCAGCGATTGAAATGCACATAAAGAGAAATCAAACATACACCACGAGCGATTTCAATGCGTTATATCGCTTTTTATTTCTCAATTTTAGTTTTTTTTACAGTGCAAAGATGCTAACAGGAACTGTGAGTGTACAGAGCTGTTTAGTGGCAGCTGAAGAGGGGCAAGTAGGATTAGTGAATTTTGAAGTGTTTCTGAGGCTCAAATAAACAAGCGGAGATAAGGGTGGAATGTTACTGCAGCATGGGATTAGGGCGGCTTTCCTCCCGTCAGCGACGTGTCATGTTTTGCGTGTTGTTGTCCTACACCGAGACAGACTCTCCAGGTCTCATTTCACTCGAGACGAGGAGGGGGTATGGGTCGGCTCGAGTAGTCACTGTAGGAACAAGCCAACGGGGCTGACATCCTTTATCTTGTTTACTATCTGCTCAGTGCGCAGTGACTGACGTTGCCATGACAGCGATGCATTTTTCATCCCCTGCGAGGAAATTGTGAGTTCATTATTGCTGCTATAAATCAGTTTTATAGACATATTGAATAAATATCTGGCACTGAGGAAGTGTTTTATCATGTGATCTACTGTTCAACTCTGCTCCTATGCATCTGTCATCATAACATTATTCAGTGTGATGGTTTGGGAGTAAACACAGTAAATCATGTGTTGGGCAGATCTGATTTGGTTTTCTGAGAACAGGAGAGGGTTTGACTTTCCCATGACACGTCATAGCGGAAAAAAAAGCCCAGCCGGCCTCTTTATCACCAATCTGACCCCACGTGATGGATACATCCTGTTGAGTCTAATTGTCATGAAATGTAAACTGAGCCCAGAGGTAGGTGATAAGTGAAGCTCTAGTTACAGCCACTGTAACTTTGACTCTTGTCACTGCGGAACATAACAACATGAGATGGCTGAGGACCTGTAAGAGAAGAAGCCCTCGCTGGGGACTGGGGCATCAGCGGGCGGACGTGTGTGTGTGTGTCTGTGTGTGTGGGGTAGGGTGGGGTGTCTGGGTGAAACTTCAGAGTCATTAAGTATTAAGTGAACTGCTATTGCATTCCACAGCAGACAAAGCACAATTCTAGCTGAGCTGTGTGGGCTTTTTTAGCTCATAAATAAGGCAGGCACCTCTGATTGTGGGGTAAATGTATAATTCATGCACTGCCCCTCCTGCTCCTCCTCTTTTTCTTCTCACTTTCTGCCAAGCTATTCCTTTTCAGCTCTTTGTTGTCTGCACCCTCAACTGCATTTAAATTAATAATTAAAAAGGGATGCTCAGATGAATGTCTGTGACACCACCTGCTAGGTTACTCACTGTCTCCGAGCCCGGTTTGAGAAACAAAACAGTCTTGAAACTTATACATTTCACTTCACCCCACTGGAGCTGGAATACTACAGTGTTTTAGTTGGTTGTAAATATGAAGGAATTATGACATTGGCAATGTCATAGCGCACGGCCCTCTTAGGGCTGTAAAACAGTTGGAGATTTTGGAAAATATGTCATCACTTGTATAAGGGGAATTCAGCAACTTCTGTGTCCGTCTAAGTTTTAATTAATCAGCACTTCTAAAAATTGAAAAGTTCAAGTTGTGGGCAACATATTCAGAGTTTTTTTTAAGGTGCTTTTGCAGACAGCTCATCCAGCTTTGACAGAAGAGATAAACAGACACAGGAGAGATAAGGTCTTATCATATCTATCGCACCTAATCCTGAATTTCCATATGGTTCGGATACCTGAGCCTTCAAGGAGACAGAGGAGAGCAAGACATCCATCAGTTTGCTTTACAAACATCATCACAAAGGGAACAAGTGAAATGCACCAACATGTTAAAGCTCTTGTTTTTTATGTGTTCACTGCGGTATAAGTTTACCTGCGCCCTCCGTGAAATGTCAAACCGCAATTCTCAAAACGCGTTCCCCTTCATCAGCGTGGCTCTTTTTTCTTCTTTCTTTATTTCCCTTGAAACGTTGACACTTATCGTTTTCAACAACTTTAATGCCTTTACCGAATTAAATTCTCAACTGGCTCAACCATCCGTTATGAAAGCGCTGCGTTTAGACAAGCGGCCTTCTGCTCGTTGGAAAAACCTTCTGTGATATTTATCAGCGCTTGTGTGAGCTTGCCGCGTATAGAGTTGCAGACTCGCATCTCAAGTCAGCAGGCTGTTAATCTTTTTGATCTACCTGATCCAACCCACCGTCTGCTCGATACACACCTGTGCTGATTTACGCCAGCGTACGAATGAAAAACACAATATCTAATGTGCCGACCTCAGTATGAGGTCACGTTAGGTTGGGTAAAATACTGTCTAGACTTCATAATGGTTCAGGACAGGGATATCTTCTTCCTGATTTACTTACTATATTTTTTTACACTCCTTCTGAAACTTAATGGCTTGTCAAAGACATGTTGGAAAGAATTGTGACCATATGATTTTTTACTCTCTTGATGAAATATATTTCAGCCTTGTTAATCTGTAATGAGAGTCTCACAAGGCATCATCTATGAAGATTTTAGCCACGCACGCATTTTTTAATCAAACATAACTTGAGACGTGGCTTTGGATCGAAACCAAGCTGGATCTAGACTATGTAAGGCAGCTTGAAGCGGAGCGTGTGCCGCGAATGAGAATGAGGAGAGAAAACAGGAAACCCCATCAGCAGTAATGGTTCTCATTGTGGCTTTTCTCTGAGAACTAATGGAGAGAAAGGGAACAAGCGACAGACACAAAGTGCAGAGTCATGGAGACTCGAGTTGTGGATTAATTCAAAAATTCTTTATATGTAGAAAGTTCGTCCGATTAGTCTCAAAATCTTAGCTTACCCACGATTTCAAAAGAAAAGGAAAAACAATAACAATGGCTTATTTTTTCCTCTTCTTTTGGGTTTATTGGTGGTTTTCAAACCAAGAAAAGTCACACTCCCAAAAGAATTTGAAAAGAAATGAGGTTGAAATGCAAAGCTGTCGAGCCTGTAGAGACACACACCCAAAAATACTTTGTATTCACTTCATAGAAGAGCTGAGACTTTCAACTAATTAGTAGGTCTGTTGATAGGAATGTATCAGGAAAAAAATCAATCAATTGTTTCCATCCATCCAGTTAGAGTTTCTTAAAAGTGATGATTTGATGCTTTTCTTTGTCATGAATGACGTTTTTTTTTTAGGTGTTTGAAAGCAAGATGTTTGAAATTGTCCCTTTGCATTCTGGCAAATTATTAAAACAGGCATTTCCAATATTTATTGACAAAATGATTAATCAAAAAAATAATCTGCAGATTAATTACTAGAATGGCAGTCAATAGAGTGGCTACCTCAGCCAAGGCCAAACAACCCTACTAGTGTCTGTCAGATCTAATATGCTTCTGCACCAAAGTGTACAAATTTATAGATGTCAACACTATAAATGCACCTGATCCATGCAGTATTTCTTAAAAAATCTGTTTTTTTTATCTCCATGTTTAAACCCGATCTGAGCCATAAACTGAATGAGTTTTTCTCTGGCCCATTAATTTTTGTGTAATCCTGCTGACAAATACACAAACAAACGACTTCCTTCCAGTCAACCATCTCATCTTTGACTCAATTTAGTTTGCACAAGATGCTAAACTCATATCCAGTCTACAAAATATCTCTTGGGACTATGTTGTATTTTTTTTTTTTTTTTACACCGGTCTGTGATTGGTACATTTCATTAAATGTCAATTTCGAAGTGATTTTTGGGCAAAACGTCTTTCAGCTGAACACAAAAACATGTGTCGGTGACATCACCTGCGTATTACGTGTGAGACTGTAGGCCGGGATTATACATGCATTAAAAAAGAAAAAGAAAAAAAGATGACGGGCAAAAGTTGGAAACTTCGGGAACATAACATCACTGGCAAGTGTAAGTGCCTTGGCCATGTTTGTGGAAGATATATCACATGATAAAAAGCTCATTCTTTGTCTGCGCTGCAACATGAGCCTGCTGTTTTCAAATTTATCTACTTTGGAAAGAGTTTTGGAAAACATCCATTTTCTGAGTATGAACACGTTGGCTTAGTGCAGACAGAAAGCCAACAAAAAAAATAAAAAAGAGGGAAAAGATGAGTTTTTAAATTTATGTGGATTAGAGCGGACGTGGTCTGAAAGTGAGAGACGAGGACAAGCTGAGAGGAGATAAGAACTGAGGAAAAACTGGGGAAAGTGGAGGGGAGACGACGATAGCCAAATAAAAGTGAAATAGAGTGAGAGGTGAGTCAATACATGGAGTAAGTGCCTGTTTTAATAGAGAAGAGAGCAGAGTCTAATGTCTTTGCTGTTGGTTGGTGTTGAGAGATATGAGCGATAGAGCCAAGAGCGGCTGGAATAATTGAGTCCGGTCATTGGGAGTGTGAAAAGAGCCAGGGCAGCAGAAAATAGCCATAACTCAATGAGACTGGGGAAGAGATTTACAGTGTGTGTGTGTGATCAACGCTACAGATCCCAACCCCTCCACGTCTGTCCCCTAGTAGAGCTGAGAGCTGTGGCTCCATCCTGAGAGGCAGCAAAGGCACCTTGTAAATATCTGTTGGCACTTCTGGAACTTAACGCTGTCGGTCAGATCTTGGATCGATACTTTCAGCTCTCAGATGTCATCAGTGAGCGTCAGGGATAACAGGTAGAAAATGTACAAGGGAAGCGTGGAGTTTATCAGAGTGTAGATGTAGGGGAAGGATAGGTGGTCTCATGTTCTGGCTTATTCATTTTGTGTTTCTGCTAAATTTAATTTACAAAATAACAGGAGGGGTCATAAATGCCCCCCTCCTCCTCCACCCATGATTGTACAAATATGTTCAGGCATTATAGGAAAATGTCATCTGCACTATTATGAATTATGGCCCATCTTTTATTTTGTACACAGTGCGTATTGTTAAGCCTGGGGCGATCCTGACTGGTAGCAGCTCATGCTTCATTAACTAAGACAAAATGCTTGCGTGACATTTTGTGTGTGTGCACTTTTTCATATTTTATGTTATTCCACTCAGTCACATTGGGCAGAAAACATTTTTTGTTGTTGTTGTTTTTTTTCCAATGGAGATAAGTCAACCAGCCTCCCCCACCACCACCATACCCCCCATCTTGCTTCCTTTACTCTCCTCCCCCCTCTTTGCCCCCCCTCTTCTACCTACCCCCTGCCTCGTCCTAGCCATGACAAACTGAAGATGGGTTGTGGCATTGGCTGCCATTCAGCCTGACTCTCTCATCGGCCCCACAGAATGCCTTTCAGGGTCCCCCCCAGAGTAACAACTGCTGCGTTTTATTACGGCGTGAAATGGGGAGTGAAAGAACGCTATGGATGTTCCTACTTAACCATGCAGAATGTGTCACTATTGGGTAGGAAGATAAGAGGACAAAAGGGAAATCAGCCACTTTTGTTGGGTCTAACAGCTCAAGTCCACAGAAACAACCCTGTGCTCTTGTTTACACCTCAGAGCAAAAGCATCCATGTCTTTCTTCTTCTTCTTCTTCTTTTTTTAGCTGAAATTTGTCCTGAAATATGTTAACATCACGTAAGTGAATGCATTCCTTACGCTATTCAGACAGATGGTAGCTGTGTTGCCAGCGTGAGAGATTTGCTTGAGGGAGACCCAGACGTTGGCACCCGGACTCGGCAGATACACTGTCCAGCTCAATTATGTTCTCTTCTGCTGTTCCATGGTGTGTTTTCCCAGATTAGATCTCAGAAGTCAAATAGCTACGATAGCTATTGGCGGTGCAAGATGTGCAAATGTTTAAGGGATCCAAGTCTCTTGGGATCCCACTAATACTCGCTGTTAGACCACAGGTATCTCCTGACTTGTTTCCATTTATTTTTTTTTTTTACATGCCATAAGTTTTACATATGATTCCGAAGTGTTTTTTTTTTAATGTTTATTAGTTTATTCCAATTGGCTTCTGATAAAAAAAAAATCTCACTTACTAAAGGCCATGAAGGGGAACATATTTTTGAAATTGCAGCATCTATAAGTAGAGGGAGATAGAGTGATTATGGGTAAAGATGGCAGACCCCAACCACCCCTTCCAAAAAAATTGCACAAGGGCTTATCAAAAATATGCTAGGGCACTTTCCCAAGCTTTCTTCTTTTTGGCAGCATGACTTCTATGGTTTAGATTGAGCACCAAACTGTGTAAATAGGAATCAAGCACTTGATTGATGAGAGCACCTTTGTAATTATATCCACCAGTCCTATTTGCTTTGGCAAGACATCTGTCGTCGGTCCTCCTCTTCACTGCTTAAATGTCAGTTTGTGGGTGTGGTCGGGGCGAGACGATGACAGATTGTCAGTTTTCAGCACACCTGCAAGGAGCTATCACTGCCTCGACACAAATGCTTATCTTTCTTTTTTTTTTTTTTTTTTTTTTAAACAACGTTGTTCAAGATGTGTCTGCTTATTGAGCAAAAGATGTTTTTTTTTTTTTTTAGTGAACACAGCCTTCAGCAGTTTTTCTTAGTTAAGAACTTTTGCCCTGAAGAAGTTCAGAAAAAAATTAATAAATAAATGAAAAAAAACTGGGACTGCGAGGGTGAGATGACACTAAACACACAGCCAGCATTCTGATCTGTGTTGCAATATCCTTAGTACGCAATGTACTGTGTTGATTCATGCTGCTTGGCACGCAAGCCGCAGTGTCTCGAGGTAACGATGATTCTATTTTCACTTGTGTAGTTGTGATTGTGTTGAACCAGAAAAAGATTCATCCTAAGAAAAAAGCCAGTGGAATGCATTCAGTCCGTGCACACACAAGATCTTTCAATGAGTAAAATGAGCTTGATCCCGGGGCTTATGCATGTATGTTCAGTGATTTGTAGAGGGGATTTGAGGGCTTTAACATGTGCGTCTACTGGCAGAATGTCCTTTAGACGTTGGTGCGTGGCGCACACACACAGCGACTGCCTCAAGACCTCATTGTTCCCGCGCAGCGCTTGTGTGAGGCCCCAGGATGTTGGAAGTTTTGCTGCTACTGCCCGTCTACGCCGCAGCTTTTCCTCTCCGAGGACACAATCGAGAACAGAATTAATGATATAAGGTCGTCGCATTATTAATAGCAGATGATGATGATGAAACTGCAGAGACTCTCTAGACGCTGAGACATAACTTGGACAGTCCAATTCAGCTCGTATGTCATCTTAAATCTCGGAGGTGTTACAGTGGTTTCACCTGATCAGCTCTGTAGAGACCGCATTAGTTTCTTTTGGAGCGATCATCTGTCATAACTATGTGCTTTCCCTCTGAGGTGTCCAATTTTTTTTTACTTCTGACACATTATATTTTATATCACCGAAGTGATATCTATATTGCTGTGAAGTAATTAAGAAAACACCCCTTTTTTTCCTTACCCCCCACCACCCGACCCCCACCCTCTCTGTACCGAAAAGCTGACTGTTTAATACTCAACACATTGTCTGCACAGGGATCTTGGTTTGCCTGAAACGAGGCTGAGCGAGGCGGAGAGCCGGTGCTGAGTGTAATTGGCCGCTGGCAGGCGTGTGCTTGGTACTGATTGCAGCATGTTCCACCAGAAGCAAGGTTTATGTTTCATCATGCGCCCGTCCACCACACTCCATAAAAAGCAAATAAACTTTTCACAGGCAATGGCATAATAATGACAGAGCTGGCTAATGAGTGAATTAAAGAGTCATAAATACAAACTTGGCCTTTTGTCTGAGATGTGAAATTTCTTACAGCAACTTTTTGTGTGTGTGTGTTAAATTCACAGTAATTCTACAGGAGGCGCCCTCAATTAACCACTCTCCTGCGCTGTAGCTTACACAACATTTGATTGTCTATCGCCTTTATTATATCTCTCTCCCCTCCTGTCACTGACCGACATATTGAGCTGTCTCCGATGATGAATGTAGGTGAATGTGCTGAAAATTTACTGCAGTGCCTTGTCTTAGTGCTGTAGCTGGTGCAGGAGTCTAAATTAAATGGAGTTGAATGAGTGACTTTGGCAGGTTTCTGGTTGGTGTGGTTTTGGGCCGATCCCCAGTGCTGCACAGAAGCAGCCTGGCAGCCGTTTGTCTCTTTGACTGAGCTTGCTCTTCTCTTTCACACAAGCTCCCAGTGGCCAGCAACAGGAGCACATAAGACCCCCGGCTCATTTTAAGCCCCCCCCCCCTACGTCTGAACACGTTCCCTTTCCCCTACGGCAGCATCTGTCTGATTCCATTGGACATGCGTGGACTTTTGCGTTATATTACTTTCACTTTTATTGAATTTGATTTGTTCGGGGTGAGTTGTTGTATTTAAAGTGAGGGGGGGGGGGTTTGACTAGATTGGTAAACTTTCATTTAAAATTTTATCATCCCATTATGTTTGGCAAAATGACTTTGAGCTGCACTCATGCTGAGGGTTTTCTTTTATCCCATGCCTATGTCAAACATTCAGTAAATTTGTTCCACGTGTTAAAAAAAGGGAATCCCAAGAACATTAAACCAAGTGTATCATTTATTAAGCGCTCTCTTTGCTCAGCATAGTGAAGTGAGGAGAGTTTAGTGTTGGTGCCAGAGTGTATCAGGCCCAGGCATGAGCAAGAGAAGTGGCAGGATGGGAATGAGGTAAAGAATGGGAGGTTAGAAATGTTCAAGTATGAAGAAAGAATCTGTAAAGGCCCAAAACATGCGAAACCAAAGCATCAGTTCATTTCTAGACGCAGCGCTAAGGGTGTGTCTGCTCAACGGTCAGTTCCTGCTTTTGTAGGAAGTTAAGTGAAGCATCTGTAACACAAAGATGTGTGACTGGTTGTTGAGGAAGTGGCAAAGCAAGGTGTGTGCCAGCTAGCCAGTCAGCGCTTGTGCACAGAGAGCTCCATCTCTACAGCGGCGGCTCTTTGATGTGGTTGTCTCTTTGAAGAAATGACACCCTCCTCTCTCTTCACAGTGCCTGGAGCCCTGCAAGGAATCCTGGGACCTGAAGGAAAACCAGTGCCAGGATTTATGCGAGGTATGTCACTACCACCGAATGCAACGTTTCGGCCCTCAAAGACAAGAAATGCCCGAGCCTTTCGGGGGTTGGTGGGAAAATTCAATAAAGTTCCTCTCAAAGGAAAGTTTGAGAGGAGAGTGTGAAGTAACTCTTTTTGCGCAGTAATGACACTCTGTGACGCTAAATCAAAGCTGTTTAATGTACTCGCTGCTGCAGTGAGTCATAGGCTGAAATGTAAACAGGACAATCCCTGTTAGCTCACAGAGCTGCCTGTTTGCAACCAGGCAGGTTGGTCTGAAAAAAGTAATCTGACATGTATTTTTCCTCTCCACCTCTTCCTCCTCCTCTTTTTTTATTCTTGTCACCATCTCCCCACTCTTTTAGCCCCTCTTTCCCAAGAAGCACTACGAGTGTCTCACGAGCTGTGAGTTCCTGAAGTCAGTAGAGGGAGTGAAGCAGGGTGACTGTCCCGCCCCGGAGAAGGCCAGCGGTTTTGCGGCGGCCTGCGTGGAGAGCTGCGAGGAAGATGGAGAGTGTTCGGCCGTTAAAAAGTGCTGCTCTAACGGCTGCGGCCACACCTGCCAGCTGCCCAAAAACCTCTACAAAGGTAATACCAAAGGATGGTGAACTTTAATTTTTTTTAAATGTAATATAGTAAAACAATTCTACCAGTATTGATCATTTAAAAAAATTATAGTTTTTAAGATTTAAGTACTGGTTGATAGAGACATAAAACAGAAAATGTGACAGCAAACACTTTGGCAGAAATGCAAAAAAGTTAAGATTATGTGCATAATTTTTTTTTAAAGAATTCATTTGTACATGTGAATATAGCAAAGGAAAGACAGACTCCACCACTAGCATTTTAAATTACTGTGTTATAAATAAATTGAGTGGCTATAACTTTATAATAGTCAAAAACATATAATATCTCTATATTACTGTGCTGTTAGTAATTAGGATTAAGTCTAAAGTTTGTTGTTATTTATTATATCTGTTTCAGCTGAATCGTGTTTACAACGAATGAAACGTTCAAGACGTGTTTGTTTTACATCATTTCACAGCTCATGTTTATTATTTTATCTCCCTGAAATTCAAGTGGACACATTTGTTACCTATGAAAAGTTTCTCAGATGGCTTCACGATGAAGGATTTTGTGGATCTGAACAATATTTGGTTGCACAACACCAGTTTGTGATGACTACGCCACTGGCACTGCAGCGGACCGTTGAGGAGATAGTCACTGAATGTAACGAAAAGAACAAACAAAAAAACTATTGGAACTGGATGTAGAATTGGAGGTGTATTGGATCCGAATCGCTCCCTCTACCTTTTAATTATCTTTCCTCTTAGTTTCCAAAAGGGATGTGATTAACACGGTTCATCAGCTGAATCCTGGATGCTCCCTCCTTCTCTGTTTTTCCCCCGCCGTTCGATAAATAACGTTTCATTTCTGGTAATGGAAACACAATCATCATGTTTTTAATGTGATTAAGCGCTGCAGTTTGCATAATTTTCATAAGTAGAGTCGAATCAATTAATCCCTCTCTGCCGAACATTAATTTTGAGTCTCGGTGACGTCTATTGCAGATTGTCTTGCGCAATTTTTTGACATCTTGCTTAGAATCATAAATCTTTATTTCATCTCTTTATGTACTTGTACTTGCACCCACACATTCCTTATTCTGTCTTCTGTTTTAAATCGGAATATATTCTTCTCTCTTGAATTTGCTGGATAAAGCTTGAGGGTTTCACAGACACAGATGTACCCAAGAATCTTTTCTCCAGTAAAACAGTTTAATAGCACTGCCCAGGGCCTCCTGATGTTCTGAGGGTGCCGGCTTATTATGTGGGAGAAGCAAGTGCCCCTGAACTTGGAGATGTGAGATGGAACTACATTATATACACTATCAGCACACAATTGTAGGCAGCCTGGGGCCATAACAAAGTTGAGGAGATGCTGAAGTGAGAGCAGTGAGTCTAAATCAAGCTTTGAACTGCTACAGCGATAGACTGTAACTTTATGCTTTGAATCACATTGCAGTAAGTCTTAAGCATGTTTCACTGTGCATACTGTATTTAGCAGCGAGCGGCAACAGCACGTGATTTGTAAATTTGAGCCCGTGCGCACAGACGAGCATGCTTGTATTTAGACTTGATTTGAGGGGAAGAAAAAAAAAAAAAGGAAAATTCCAGAGGGACTTCACGGTGAATGTTACGCTGGAAAGGTGAGCGGCATGATAAAGATGAAAGCAGGCGTAACCTTGAAAATTTCAATACATCGACCAAGTCATTGAAAAGAGACCTTGGAATCACGCCGCCTCCTCGCTAATTTAGTCCAAAAAACTCTCATGGGTGAGCTCATTCATGATGGATCGCTGTCAGCACCACATCCACACAGAATTCCACTGAGAAGTTTTTTTTTTTTTTTTGGGTGAAAGTCCGGATGAAAATTCTTGTCCTGGTCCTCGGTGTTAAAGGTCTAATTAGTTGCTCATGGTTTGAAGAGTGTAATTGTTTCTATGTGTGCATAAGTGTGTACGTAGTCCTCACCATGATGAGCCATGATGCTGGAAGCCATTAGCAAACACAAGCGGGGAGAAATGGAGCGTTTCCCCCACTGAGATCACTCTCAGATGTGTGTGTGTGTGTGTGTGTGTGTGTGTGTATGTGTATGTATGTGTTGTTCAGGTTGGGGTCTCCAGCTCTTGTGTATGTCCCTGATAGAGAAAAGCTGCAGTGTTCAGTGTCTCTGAGACATTGGGACCCCCACTGGGCTTTTGTTGTGTAACGAAGCGTCTTCTTCTTCTTCTTTTCGTAACTTCAATAGAGCTGAAGCTGTTACGCGTCATCCCTCTGCTCTGTAATATCATCCGAAATATGTATTTGCGGAGGTGTGCCACGGATAAAATATGCAGCACACACATCACGGAAATAGGCGCTTTATCAGTGTCTTGTTCTGTGTCTTTGATATTTTCATATCTAGTTCTCTCGCTGCTTCATTCCTTGGAAGAAATACCACCACCATGTGTGATGCAACCTAACATTTTGCAAATATTTTCTTTTCAAAAGCTGAGCTCAGTTCTTGTGAAAGAAATGAGGGAGCAAAAAAAAAAAAGAAATGAAGGAGATGGAGAGGGGGGAGAATCATAGTTAAAACAAAGAATATGTGAAAAATGTAGATGTCAGTATGAAATTAAATTCAGAGGGGAGTCAGATTCCCACTGTCACAACAAGTCAGTCAGTTAATCAGTCCGTCAGCCATCTTCAGTTTACAGTAAGTCCTTGCGCTGCGAGCAGTATTTGTAGTGTTTTCCTCAACCCCTGTAATTAGAGCAGTGATTATGACAGTATGTGCGTGAGTATTGAGAATTATATTCCTGGAGTGTAATTGTTGGCATGATTAAGACATGACGGGACGCCGTACTCTTACTTGATCGTGCCTCAGCACTCAGTTACATCATGGTTTTTTGGAGTAAGTGTGTTTGCCATTGAAAAATGAACGCTGTATGATTCTTGGACCGAACCTAACTCAAAAGCTATCTTTGGAACGAAAAAGCTGAGAGAAAGTGTATTCCTGTTCTCTCCCACATGTTGCAGAAGAGAAGAGTTTGTGTGTGTATGTGTGTGTGTGTGTTTATATTTTTGTGCGCATGTGTGTGTGAATCGCAAGAGTACTTGTGTGACTTTGTGGGAAGATGAGTTAAGACAGAGGGAGAAGAGGAATGCTGTGGTTACCTTGGTGTTCATTATTGCGCAGGAAACGTGACACGTTTGTTCGTACGCACATACACACACGCACACACACTTGGCTGTGGAGCTGTGAAACCACAGCACAATGACCCCCAGCTGTTAGTATGCTGAAAGCTGTTATCAGCGGGACAAAACAAAGCACTGACTCCATATGCATGTGGCGCAAGGACCCTCCTCGGTCTTCCAGGGTTTTTTTTTATAAGCATCAATCAATCACTTTTATACGCCATGTGTGAAGACTGAATGGAGATATAAGCAGATCAAGCACTCTGCATACAAAACACAGTCTTGATTATGTTGTTTACCGACATGCTGTGCAGTAGCCTTGAGCGTGCGTCGATGCTGTTTATAAATGCGTAGCGGCGGTGGCCCACTGAGCAGTGACAGAGGTCCAACATAATTGTCTGAAGTGCTAGGTGATTTATAGAGAACTGTGGGATGTATTCAGCCTTCTCCTGTACTTCTAAACTTGCTTTTCCAATCTCCATCTCATTATCACTGTGCCCAACGCTCAATCAACAACTCACTACGTCTCCACTGCAATAAATTCACTAGAGAGAAAGAGAGAGAGAGAGTCAGTCTGACTTGGCTGAAGATTTGTCCCAGTCCTGCACTTAATAAATCTCTAATTTATTGCACATGGCCACATCAACTTTGTCTGAAAGGCTGAACGTGAAGCGCAACCATGCAAATGAACTCAACATATATGCGTGCGTATGTTTGCACTTGTGTGAGAGAATGAGAGGAAGAATGAGAGAGAGAGGGAGTTATGTGTGCCATCTCACATACCTAAAGGCAAACTGTGTGTATCATTACTAAGAAGCACAGCTAATAAAACACATCACTCTGGCCGGGGAATATCACAACCTGTCACAGTAGAAAGATGATGCTGTTGACCCACAGCATGTATTAAATCTATTGCGGTGAGGTCATGTCTCATTTTGAAATCTGTATCTGTCCAGCTCTGACGGTGCCATTTATCTTTCTGCCTGACTTGCGCTTGTGAGAGGGAAAACAACAAATTTCATGTTGAAGTTCACCTAGAATGTTCCACGCAGCGGTGATGTTGAGTCTCGTCATGGTGTTGTCATCCTTTTTTTTTTTTTTAGGAGTCCCTCTGAAGCCGAGGAAAGAGCTGGTGTTTTTGGAGCACTCGTCAGGTCAGCTGGAAATTCGCTGGTCCTCCAAGTTCAACATTTCCGTGGAGCCGGTCCTGTATGTGGTGCAACGCCGCTGGAACTATGGGATCCATCCGAGTGAGGATGATGCCTCAGAGTGGCAGACGGTGGCACAGGTACGAGCACACACACACACACACACACACACACAGACACATAAACACACATATACACCTTATGTGATGTATTCCAAAAAAAAAAAAGATTTAGTGTTTAGATCCCATCAGATTTTGTTGCCTTGCTTATTCTTTTGATCAGATTTGTCTTTGGATGAAATGTCAACTTCACGCGTCCCAGCTTGCCACATGCTGCAGCTGTGAAAGTGCTGTGCTGCTCTGACAGACTGTTGCACACGGTTGCACATTCCTCACAGTCACAGTGTCTTTGAAAGTTTGGCAAAGAGAAACACACAGATGACTGATGTGGCAGCACAAGTCACATGGGGGCTGTGACCCCACGTGAACCCTGACCCCTGTGGTTTGCTCTCTCCCCATCTGTCCCTCAGACCGCAGAGGAGCGCGTCCAACTGGCCGACATCAGAGCCAGCAGATGGTACCAGTTCAGAGTTGCTGCAGTCAATGTCCACGGGACCCGAGGCTTCACTGCACCCAGCAAACACTTCCGCTCCTCCAGAGGTCTGTGTGTGTATGTACATATATAAATGTGTGTGTGTGTGAGTCACCCTGCTTTGTGTGTAAGTTCCTGTTTGACACCCGCTGCCCCCCCACCCCCCACTCCCCTCATCCATTTGTTATGCTTAAGACCTTGGAACAGGTGGAGCCTTTGGGGAAGGGTTTTTAGAGCTGATGTAGTCTTATAGGACTAAACAAACTCAAGTTTTTGTGTTATCACCTTTTTATGTCAGATGAGCTTATAAAATCACACAATGTTTTAAAAACATTTTTATACACCTACACTTTGCACCACTTAACAGACACATTTTTAGAGAGAAACAGCAACTTGTTCACCTTTTTTTTTTTTTTGTGCCATCCACTCCTAAGCTGTTCAACTCTAACAGCTCCATTAAGCAGCAGTAAACTAATGACGGTGAAGCCAAGTACATTTATCACTTTTGACTGATGATGGTCATAGTGCTAACATGTGTTTATTTAAAAGTGTATGCGCGTATTTAACCTTTGAATTCCTTTGTTTGCCTTGTTAACCTGAATTGTAAATAAGTATTTCCCTCCCTCGACAGCTTCCACACATTTGCTCAGTGTGCTAAATAGAAAGGGTAATTCATGCGGATGCCAAGCGGAGTTGGAGTAATGAGCAGGGACCGGGTGTGCAGAACATTTCTTCTTTGTGGTGCAACAAGATCTTCATTTATGTCTTCAAAGGATGGGGTTTCCCCCTCTTTACAGTCATATAAAATGTAATATGTCTGAATTAGTCAGAATATTGTAGGTTTCAAATGAATGCAAG
The DNA here is from genome assembly GCA_016801845.1 of Polydactylus sextarius. NCBI lineage: Eukaryota > Metazoa > Chordata > Actinopteri > Polynemidae > Polydactylus > Polydactylus sextarius. The sequence continues at coordinate 8,465,739 of CM028912.1, read as the reverse complement.
TGTTGTCTTGCTTCCAGAGGGAGTGACGCAACCGAGGCACGCTTCAGATCTTTGCCACAGATTAGTGAACAAGCTCTGATGGCATCCCTTCTCGCTTCTCAAGCACTCAACTCTCTGTCACTGGCATTTTCAGCGTTGAATGATGCTAAATAGCCATGTTGCATCGCAGATGGCATTTCTTAAAGTTATGACCGGTTGTTGTTGTAGTTTCCAGGGATTAGAGATTTGTGAAAATAAAATAATGTCGAGTTCACATCAGATTCGGATCAGATACAATGTGTTTGACATGTGGAGACAGAACCATGTGCTCACCAGCTCACATATATTATATTATAATAAAACTGTTCAGGAATCAGTCTATATGATGCAATGGACCAATATTTGAATATGTTCTTTTTTTTTTCATTAGGGAGCTCATCAAGAAACTTGTGTTGTGGACTCACAGAGACAGATAAGGTTGTTTACAACTGGAGCTCTGGCAAAAGTCCTAAGTACAAAATGTGTTCTGCCAAATACTAAAAAGCTGTGCCAAGGACAAAAAGTACAGTGTTTTTAGGTGTGTGTGTGTGCGTGTGTGTGTGTGTGCTCATTGACCTGTCCTGTCATTCCATCGTCATACATTTGCTCTCCAGAGCTTTCTGGATGGCTGTCAGACAGACCCAGACACCAGGTGGGAAAAGGATTCTGCTGCAGGGATGGAAACTGATCTCCAATCAGACCAATCAGTGCCAGAACGTTGATAGATTGATGGGAGCTGTCATGGACTTGATGAGCTCCGGGCCGCTCTGACATGCCATTGTTATTTATATAGTACGGCCATATCATCTGATTGCAATTTTGCACTACTATACTTTGTTAGGGCAATTTGTAAAGAACTGACTGCTTATTTATCTTGCACAGCCAATATCAGCTGGTATGGAGAACCGATGTGTCCAATTGTGTTGTTGGACTGGATTAAATGTGTTTCAGGTGGGAGAGGGCAGTGGAGAAGAGAGCCAACTGGGCTGTGGCGTGAATCATTTTCTCATTACGGGACTATTCCCTTGTGTCTGACGTCTGGCATGTGGCCCTGCCTCTTACTCCTGCACCAGGCTGACATCAGCATCCGGCAGCAGCAGGCCGGGTCACAGCAAGCAGGGATAGGTTCAGAACCAGCTTTACTCAGGACCCAGGACACACACATGTACATTAGTTGGAGTAGAGGAATGCTGAGTATGGAGCCAGCGTGAGCAGCATGTGTTTGTTAACCCCTGACCTACGCTCTCCGTTCCTGCCGAACTCTGTCATAGATGTGACATGACACCTGTCATAACATCTCATGGCAGATTGTCAGTGGAGGACTAATTACTTTACACAGTAACGCAGGTCTCCCCTGATGCAATGTAAACTGTCAAGTGATGAAAGGTGTGATGCTCGCAAGGAAAAAAAAAACACTGTTTTTTCGAGTCGTCTTTTTCTTTGTTCCTAAATATCTACAGATGTACTGAAACATGTTAACGCCGACTGTTGTGTTGTTTCTCGTCGTTGCTACGTCTCCAGATCCATCCGCCCCTCCCACTCCCACCAACTTGCGAATCACCAACCTGACTCTGGCTGACGAAGGCCTGGTGACAGCTCGCCTCAACTGGACTCTGCTGGAGGAGCCAGACATCCCCATACACCACTACAAAGTGTTCTGGAGCTGGACCGTGCCCACCAAGTCCATGGTGCCATCCAAGAAGAAGAGGAGAAAGACCACCAATGGGGTAATTTTCCCACCCTGTCTTTAGCGACGTTTTTGTTTTTTTTCCTCCCGGTTTTTTCACTCTCTTAAGATTAAACAATCAGGTCCAGGACTATCTCTACTTACTATCTATCTCTACTCTCTCTCCTTCAGCTTCAACACCTAACGATAAATAACCATGATGGCTCATGAAGGCTAAACATGGACTAGCACTTGCATTTATTTATACATACTTGCAAGGCTATCGATCACACACAAATTGATACAGTGTGTTCTCCATTGTTTTGATTTCTTATACTGATGAAAGAACCCTTAAACGCACTGTTAAGCCTTGAAAGAAAACACATTAAGTGTGATAAATAGCCCTATTTACGGTGATAAATCATGATTTCAACGTCTGCGTTTCCTAAATATCTCAATTTGTATTCCTCATATTTTCTCATTCGGTATTTTGGCGCTTTCCTTTTCTCCTACTCAGTTTTTGATTGTGTAATTCAGCTATTTCTGAAGTGGTACACGGGTTTATTTATTTATTACTTATTTTAACATAGATCTCAGTAGCTTCAAGTCAAGTGGTTATATAACTATACTCGCAATTCCTAACCTATTATTATCTTTTACACGATACAGTATATTTAAACCGAGAGGAGAGTCAGTAAAACAAGGACAGAATAGCTAAAACATCCAAAAAACATTTTCTTCCTCTTGATTTTTATTGTTAAAGCCCTCATTATTTCTTGGAGGAGTTAAGTTTGCATACTGGAATACTCTCAAGTATTCGCTGTGGCCAGAAAGAAGAGCTTTCATTGCCCTTTTGTCTGGGATGTCACACAGTTCGAGCACCCCCACTTGAGATCACCTAGAGAGGATATAATATAAGGAATATAATTCGGTTACAAAAGCTTGAACAAACCTTCAAGCTATGAGCGTACAAAGTTAGACTTCCTGTATTGCACAACACGGGAAACCCGCAGAAAAACATTTTTCTAGTATTGCGAAGAGGTTTTTTGTTCCTCCATGAAACTTACACAATTATGTATGCAAACACTGATTACAGTGGGTCCTTAAACACATCACGTCCTCTGAGCCACTGGAACAATACGCTCAGTAACCTGTGACTTGATAACAAATAGTCGCTGCTCGATATCTATGAATAAGCGTTTCATTAGAGACACGAACAGAAAGACAGACTGTCTAGACGGTCCACACGCACCTCTATAGAGTCTTCTCCTGAATTAGTTTTTGAAATGCAAAGCAGATGTGGCACGGAGGAGATAGAGGTGGGAGACACCAGACACCTATTGACACATGTACTACTGGTTTCCACTTTGGCACCTTGGGGCTTTTGAAAGCAGCCTGCTGGTAGAGGAATGTCAAAACATGCACAGTCAAAAACAAGAACTCATCAAGCTCACGCTGGTGGTGGAATGCTGCAAGTCAAACACGACGAGGAAGCCCTGGGAGGTTCTGATAACATGGCTCCATCACACAAGGCCCTGAAGGCTATCTCCTCGCCATGGTACCTTCCTCGGCTCCACATGTGTTCTCAATAAGTAGGGCTTTCCCACAGGCCCCATGTTGGGCCCGGGCCGAGCTGAGCTGGAACTATGACTGGGACGGTGACAGGGGCTTAAAAAAAAAAAAAAAAAAAAAGGAGGCTCAAGTGACAGTGTGGTAACGTACCCTTGCCAACGTACTAGTTTTTTCTGTTGTCACAGGCACAGAGCTGGGTGGATCTGGAGGGACTTCAACAAAACAACAGTTACACTGTGGAGCTGCAGGCTGTCACTTACTGGGGACAGGTGCGACTGAAGAGCTCCAAGGCTTCTCTCCATTTCAGCACCGCCCAGAATAATGAATCAGGTAACTACTGGTATTAATATTTTGTTGGTCATTCGGCTGTCAAACTTGTTTTTAACAATGTTTTTTGGGCATCCTGTCGGCATGGCTCTGGGGATGGCAGTGTCGGTTCATTTGATGGATTGCTTCTGACATTCGTGGTTTCCTGAAAAAGAAAGTGGTGATCTATTGACTTTGCCTGTAGCGCCACCATGAGGTTGCAGCTTTTCAGGGATTCATGTCCTCCTCAGAATGAATTTCAATAACTTTGATCCCCAAATTTCCTCAGGGGTTACCATCATGTCAGAATTTCCCATTACTCCCAGCTGCTCTTTGTGTTTAGTGCTTCACAGAGGCAGTGTACAGCCATAACTGTTGATGATTTATCTTCATACATAACATTCGTCTCTGTGTTGATTAAGGTTCCACTTTGAAACTGACACAGCCGAGGATATTTTGGCAGCCAAGTTAGGATTGTAGGTGCAATCAGGAGTCACAATGTCGTGCACTTCCTTGAATCAAACAAAAACCTGGATGGAGCCGCAGACGTTGTGATTGCACATCCATTAAGGATTGGCTGAACCAATGTAGCAGATTCCAATTTTCTTTGTTTTTCTTGAGAGTTGAATTTTGCCAAATTACAGAGTCTCTGGGCAAACAATGATCATTGAGAGTTGCAAAAAGAGCAGAAATGGCCAAGGTACACTGACAACACCTCTGCATTCATCCGGAGCTCCGGCGTGTTCAGGAAGCACAGACTGAGCCTCAGTGCTATGAGGTCGTACATTTTAAGCATGTGTGGCTCTAGAGGGAATTGAACCTCTAACCTCTGCAGTGTTAGTGCTGCGTGTACCCATCAAGTTACACCACTGTATGCATAAAGAGCATGTTGTAACTGCTGTGATTTCACAAAGAAATAATTGTGTGGTTTGTTACCAAGCTGGAGAGTTTGCCACAACACAGTGACTGCTGTGTCTTAGCTACAGCAGCAGCAAACATTTTCTTCTTTCTCTTTCCAGTAAAATCGGTGCTCAAGTCAAAGAAGGAGGAGATATCGCCTCTTGGTTCGACCCTGGCCAAACGCCCCTCTGGCCCTCTGGAGGTAGGCACACCCTTTTACCAGGATGGCCAGCTGCAGGTCCGCGTCTACTGGAAAAACCGGGGAGGTATGCACACTACTGTATTGATTTATAGCTATGGTAGAATCTAATTATCACCCCATTATGGCTATCAATCACTATGACTCATGTACAACATAATAAAGTGTTATGACTGATTCTCAGTTACTCAAACAATGGACAACTCCGTTTATAAATGTGGTATCGGATGGTGTAAATGAAATAAATGAAACAATGTGTCTTTTGTGAGAGCTGGGTAATGTGAGTGCCGGGCAAATTGGTGTAAACCTGCACATGGACTGGTAGAGCGGAGCCACCGTTTAGTAAAGAACAATAAACACGGAGAGCCGGAGCCGTGCGATGGGATTTATTGACAGCTGTATTTAATAGATCCTCGGCCTGGCATTAGCGTTGCAGCAGCCCATTTTGTTTTACAAGACCTGATGTCATAGGGAACAGAAATGGCCGTGGGTTACAGCACCACAAGGGGTTAAAGCCTATAGGAATGCCTGTCCCAGCGGTGTCCATTCCCCCAACCCTTCTCTTAATACCAGAGTGGAAATATGGAAACCTTGAAAGCCATGCTCTCAGGGTAACCTGTCAAGTTCCATTCACTGGTCTATGTTATGTTACTAATATATGTCATCGCCCAAGCCAAACTCCACATCTTAGAGTCAAGAATGCAAACCCTGGCTGAAGGAGAGGCCTGGTGAGACACCAACTGCTGAATCAGAGTGAGAGAGCGAGGGGGAAGATAGAGTTGGCCCAGAACTGTATGCAAGGTTGGCCTGGACTCAGAGAGCTGAGTGATGCTGACGGGGATCAAGCATGGCTGGGGAATCACAGTGTTGCAGAGCAGAGTTAATCCTGGACCGGCTTCTTTTTCTGTCTCTTGTTTGCAGTGCTGCGCTGCAGTGTGTGTGTGTGTGTGTGTGTGTGTGTGTGTGTGTGTGTGTGTGTGTGTGTGTGTCAGTGCCACTCATTAGTCTAAGGGATGACCCTGGCTTTGACTCTGACAACCTACGCTCCACCACAATAAACATACAGACATACAGATGGTCTGGAGAGTTGGAGTCTTTGGACATCTGGTTTGTGTGACAGGAAGAAAAGGGACAGGTTAACTGAACCATGATTAAACTCTCACTCATTGTCTATGTGATCCAAAGCAGCCCGGCCTCTGGGTTGTCTCCAGCAGACGAAACAGAACCTAACTGTACACCGGCGCAGATAATATATCACCGTCTGCCCAACACTCAGACAATAGACAGCAGCCCGATGGTGGCGGCACTTCTGAGGGCTCACTCCCAGACGTGATTTATTGAACACTGCCAAGGTTCTGTTCTCTACCTGATTTCCATGTCCCATTCCTTGTTTTACATACCACTTCTCCTCTCCATCAGACCTAGCTAAGCATATCTTGTTTATTTTTTCCCCGATTTCCCAGTTCCCTGTAATTCCTCTTTTCTGCTTCCAAAGAGCTCAGGGGCTCCAAGTGCCAGATCTGTGTCTAAACCTTCAAAGGACCCCTTTTATCTCCCCACTACAACGCAGGCCCCCGCCGTGGGGTGAACATAGCATAACTCAATTATTTATCGCTGAAGTATTTCACATATCGGAGCGACACAGTGGAATGAATAATAAATTGAGTAACATAAGATGAGGGCGATGGGCAGATAAACACTGCTGATGAGCTGATGAGGAGCTACTGTACAATAATGAAGCGAGTAAAATGCTCCAGTGTGGGAAGATAGTGTGTCCTGGTATGACCAGGGCTGCTGCTCATTGCTCTAATGAGAATACGGAAGCTTAAAGCCGAAGCAGAAAAAGCTCGGGGTTCGGGAATTGAGCCTTTTAAGTGAACAAAGGGAAAAGTTCAGGAAGCAGGAAAATCATGTTAATAAGCTAAAGCGAAGATAAAAACAGGAATCGCTTTCAAGTTTCATTTGATTTTCAGAGACATACAGTCACTTATCGCGATCATCGATAATGGAAACAGTGATAGCAGATGTCAGATAGGCAGAGTTGTAATCTGTGAGATACCCATCAGTTAATCATTTCAGTCTGTCAGATTGTCTTTTGATATCAGTTTCATGTTCAGTGGCAGCTGTGATGGAAAGAAACCAAGTACATTATCTTAAGCACGGTAATGAAGTACAGTTTTAAGGTATTAAAAGCTACTTGATACTGAAACCCATTTAGCTAATTTAAACACCGCTACATCTATTTAATCACTGCAGTTGAAGCACATTCATTTGTCGACACAATGCACGCTGTTTAAAGAGAGTTACATGTGTGTTTCCTTAGAATTTTGGTGAATCAAACAACCGGCCCGGAGATTTATCTTGTGGTTTTCATCTGAACTGCAGCCACTTGCCACAGGTCGTTTTCAGGAGATTTCACGTATAAAACCAATGAATTTCTACATACCATGCTTTATTGATATTGATCTTCTCCTCACACATGTTAATGCATCATCAATGATAATTAAAGCTGAAACTAATGATGGATTAACACAATGATTTTTTAAAAAGTTCATTGATTATTTAGTGTGTGAAATCTGAAAGTGGTTAAGATGTTGACACAGTTATTTTGGCTTTGGAAACAAATCAGACCACAGCAAATCAAATCTATTAATCATTTTGACACGCGTAATCAATCCAATATTAAAATAATATAATAAGAATATGAGGTCCAATTCAAATTTTTATTCTGATTAAAAAATATAAGACAAAGTATTAGATATGAATACCAAGTTGTTTAATGTCTCCTCGTCCTCCTGGTTTCAGATCCTGCAGTGAATCGCTACCATGTCCAGTGGATGACGGAGTTCTGCAGCCACAACGAGACCCGAGGTCCGGAGAAGTCTGTCACGCAGGTTAGTCTCTGGGAACCGTTTCACACCTTCTCCTCTGTGCTATGCAAAGCACGTGGCTAAACTTTTGTTCAGATTGCTTAAGAAGAGGACAGCTCCCTTTAAAGAAAACAAGTCGACTGAATGAGCTCGAAGCCCCGTTGCGTTTGATCTCCACTGGGCAAATCACTGGCTTTTGTTTTGAATATTATGATTCAGTTGTGTGGTCAGGCATGTGGTGTGTTGGCTAATAAAACGCATTTACTGAACAAATGTTTCCCGGAATGGGGGATCATTCATGTCCAACAGCCCCAGCAGTGATTCTGCGTGGAGTTTTGCTTTAGGGTGCAGTGGGGTCTGCGTAGGCGTCGAGAAAAGTCTCAGGGGGTTTAGAGGGGGGGTGTTGTTAACTATTTGGGCTCAGGCTGATACGAGATGGCAGAGGCCTGATGACAAACACATTCTTCAGGGACAGACGCTCTTGTTGCTAGGAAATATACTTCCATTTTCTATAGATCGCTGGGAAGGTTTCCAGGCTTGTGCTTTTATGTGAGCACAGCGCCTCATTCACTTTTAATCAAAGCTGTTTCATATCAGAGAGAATATACACACATTTGATCTCAAGGGACTGCCTATTAACGTAGAGCCTCTTTATTAGAAATGCAAGCTCTAAATCCACTAGTCAGCATGATTTCCTTTTCTTTGTTTCCTTGAAAAGAGATGAGAAAGGTGTTTTTGTGTGTGTGTGTGTGTGTGTGTGTGTGTGTAAAAATCAATAGATAATTAAAGTTTGAAATAAGTGTTAAATGTAAGACTGCAGTACAGAATTCATTAACATGGATTTACAAGGTGTTCTCTTTTCAGATTACACAGTTTGGTTACTGTTTCTTAATTAAGTTTATCTTTGTGTTTGCATTTGGGAGCTATATAAAAAATCATTTATATTGCAAATTCAATAGGAGAATAGTGGTCTAACCTTTACCATGTGAGTGTTCAAAGTGGTTCTGTAATATGGGGCATGTTCCTGAGACCTGAGTAGGAATGTGATCTGCCCCGGCACTGTGTATTTAATTATCTCCGGAGCTCCATGGGACCTGACCTGGGTGACATGTCAAAGTCATCAGGGCTGAATAATGTGTTTCTTGGCTCAGGAGAACTACATCAACCTCCCAGGCCTGCTGTTCTCCTGCAAGTACAAAGTCACCGTTCACATGCTGAAGTCCAAGAGACGCTCCAAGGATGAGAGCACCACCTTCCTCACCCCGTCCTGTGCTACGATCCGCAGCAAGACTCACAAACACATCCCCTGCCCGGGGGAGGGAGGTGAGCAGTTTGACACATGAATGGCATCGTAAAACTGCACAGCAATCAGACAAATTTTCAACTAACCTACCTTGACTTTCTCCTAAAAGCACCAGGTCTCCCAAAGGTTTTGGCAAAGCCAGAGAACCTGACCGCTTCCTTCTCCATCAACGACGGAAACATCACTGGCAACTTCCTGTGGCGCGTGTCCAGGATGGCTCCCCATCAGCGAATCACAGGCTTCCAGGTCACATGGGCTGAGATCACCACCGAGAGTCGGCAAAACAGTCTACCCAACAGCATCATCTCCCAGTCCCAGATCCTGCCTCCTGTAAGTCTGTTTCCATGAAATTTCATGCAGATTAAAGAGGCGTATGATTGAATACAGTCAGATATACAGTGAGAAAAATGACCCTCGCAGTGGGAAAGTATGTTCTGTCTTCTGCATTTCATTTCACGGTATCTGTCAGGGGCTGGGGTGATTTAGGGATAACGCTGCTGTGGCCTCTTTGCATGAATCTTGCGATAAGCAATGGTGTGTAGACAGACACAGGGCTAGATCTGAGGAAGTGTTGTGTCCTGCTGGAAGTTCTCCTCCTATACCTTTTCATCTGCCTTCACGTTTTCCTCTTTCATCCTCCGTGAGAGCTCTGAAAAAGCTGCTCTTTGACATAATCTGCTCCATCAACAACACGTTCCGCCTATCTGCACCTCCCAGCCTCTGGAGCTCGTCTATAAATAAAACCACCCACTGCACACTTTATCAAGCTGGCAGCGAAGAAGAGAGACAGCAAGCCTAATGAAAACAAAGTCTTTGTTTTTGTCTGTGGCTTGTGTTGAGACAGCTATGCAGCTGATACTCCTCTGGTCTACAGCCCATTCAAATCCATGTCTTGTCAAATTCAAAGCCTGGTTCTGTTGTATTTCAGCTGATTGCATGTCTTCTTCTGTTGCTCTCCTCCCTCACTTGGCAGGATCATAACTTGCTTGTAGTGTCCAACCTACGACCGTCCACCTACTACAGACTGGAGGTGCAGGTCATTACAACCGGAGGTGAAGGTCCTGCCACTGTCAAGACCTTCCAGACCCCAAGCATATTACCAGTCATTCAACACCGTAAGTACCTGTTAAAGTGAACTGGACATATTTTGTTCAATATTGTTCTACTTGTCTGTGCTACATCACGTTCACGAATGTGACGTTTATCTTCAGTGCTAATGGCACACTGGAGATCTTCAAATTTATCCTTAAAGCAATAGTCTGACATTTTAAAGTTGAAGTTCATGTATTTTTCTTGGCCGTTCTCATTGTCTTTGGCCCTCTTGCCAAGAGTTAGACGAGACAGTAGATACCACTTTAATGTCTGAGCAATAAATATAAGGCCGTAGTCATCAGCTAGCTAGCTTAGCTTAGGAATAAAGACTTAAAATCAAGAGAAAATATCTAGCGAATACTCTGTCCAACAATAACAAAGTCTGCAGACAAGCAGCTACAAGCTCTATAATCAACATATTGCTTTGAAACTGCTCAGATCCAAGAAATAGTCTGGGTAATAACTTACACCAAAACACTCTGGAGAGACATTTTGGTAACGTCCAGTTCACTGAATTGGTTTTCATATAACTTACTGTACTGTTTTGGTTTAGACTCACTTATTTAATTAGTGCTGTTAACAAGCAAAATCACCAAAAGTCAACTCTTTGCAACACAAACTAGCTAACTAGCTAGTGAACACATGACTGGTATTTCCCTCATGAGCAGGTGTAGGGCAAAAAACGCTAAGTAATGTCAAGAGAGTAATGTCAAAAAGAGTGATGTCAATCCCACATCCATCAGGTTGCCTGAATAGATCAAATTAAAACTGGTGTTCCTTCGTGTCTGCTAAATTTATAGGCAACTGTTCACCATATCAACTTTATGAGGTGATAATACGTCCGTGTTGTGTTTACAGCCTGTTCCTGCTATGTACAAGTTGCCAAAAAATCAGCAGTTTTCAGAAAAGATGCAGCGCTTCAGCCCCATTAGTTTGTGTTATGCAGCATCATTTTTAGCTGTTCGGCTCAGCAGAAGGAGATGATGTTAAAAAATATATATGACATAACAACAAACAAAAAAACAGCATATTTATGCTGGACTAAGAAGTGATTTCTAACATATAATGTGAGTTTTTTTTATTTTTCAAGGACCCAGACTCCGGCAGCACCACTCTCATCACCAGAAGCCGTCAGTAGAGAGGCACTGAGTTTTGAAGTCGAGGCAAACCCAATAGGGAGATGTATCAGTGGCCCTCTGCTCCAGTCTGTCAGAGAAGGAATGTGTGGAACCAAACAGAAACACAGTGCACCAGACCATGAACTGCCCCCCAACCTCCGCTCCTGCTTGTGAAATATGGGTCCATTCTCTTCAGGTTCCACAACACATCGACTTTCCTTCTTAACCCCTCTCTTTTGACCGACGTGCGGCAAACGGACAGGTTGTGTCCCGTACAGTGAAATGATCAGGAAAGGAAAAAAGTAAGATCCGATAACCTCTGCAATGTACAGTGACAAAAAAACAAACAAACAAACAAACAAAAACAAAAGAAAGAAAAGATATTAACAGTTTCAGTGGGATTTGATCAGTTGATTAATGACAAGCACATGGTTTAAAGAAACACAGTTACTTTGGCGACTCGATTGAAGATGGTTGTCCATGGACGGCAGGAAATGTCACACATGTAAAACTGTTGTTTATTCATGAAGAAAGAAAAGTAGAAATTCACCTATTTATTTTGTGTTACCCTTTAAAGAGGCGCTTAGGCATACAGTCATACTGATGGATAATGTAACTAAAGTCATTGTTGTCTAACCCAGAATATTTCACGTAGTATGTTGCATGTAGTACATTTGATTTTTTTTTTTTTTTAACTGTAAATGAATTACTTGCTTCAAATTGAAAGCTTGTAATGGTTTTGCATGACAACCGTTAGCATCCTGTTGGCATGAAATAATGTCTGTGTTACCTCTTTTCAATATGTTAGCAATATTTAATTAACAGATTAACAAAGAATTATATTGGGAGTAATATGTAATGTTTATTAATGAAATTATAACTCGTGTGGAAATGATGAATTGTACATGTTCTTTGGCTGTAGAAATATTTGTCGTGGAACAGTCAGTGAATGTCTATATTTATTTATGTGTGTATTACAAAGTTTGGTTTGGATGTGTGTGAATGTGTCTGTTTTGTGTGTTATAGTCTCGAATTTTTTGAACTGGCAAAAAAAAAAATCTTGTAAAGACATTTTGTAAAAATGGAATTGTAAATACAGTCTTATGTTACATGTTATTTTTCCATGGTAGAAACTGTACAAACTGCTAAGTAATAAAATAATCCTTAACCAGTTCCCCTTTTCGCTGTTTGTTTAATTGATGCTGCCGCGAGCAGTAAATAGACATGCTTCTCCTCCCAGTGCTATTTGGCAGTAACTGTTGCTTATTTTGGCTGTAAAAATCCACCATGGCAGACTCCGTATACAAGCATATTCACTGACCGGGCCCGGGAGCCCTGAGACATGCGCTCTGCAAGTCCAAATAAACAGGTCATGTAGCTCAACAGCCCGAGTGAATTTACCATCGCTGAGGTCGGACACCTCTCAACATAATGCCGTGCTTCTCGGAGCACTTGTGTGTTTTAAAAGCATTAAATCCCTCCTCTGCTGAGCAGCCTTTCACCCTCGTAAAATGAAAAGTGGAAATGTTTACAAGAAAATAAAGCAAGCCCGTCTGTAGATGTGCAGAGTGTATCGTTTTTGTATTAAAAAAAGTCTCAAACTGAGGTGTGTGTGTGTGTGTGTATATATATATATATATATATATATATATATATATATATATAGAATAAAGGCCTTTTCTAGCACAAACATAATAATCCTAAAAGTGGTACATGCCAAAAAGATTTTTAATAATGCATGCTTTATACATTACATTCATCTCAATAGCAATTTGTCTGAGTCAGAGGTTTACTCACTCACCAGAGATATATGATGTGTCGTTCTTATGATGTGTCGTTCACTTTTGCATAACGTGACTCACAGGATGTGCTTTTAGGCGCCATGGGAACAAGAGCTGCTGTCAAAAACTGTCTTGAACTGCTCCACTGAATATCATTATCTTGGGCGGCAGCAGTAGGTTTACTCTCTGTGTCTGTATCTGTCTGGATTGGGCTTGATGTCCAAATAGTGCAAACCAAACCAAACCAAACCAAATCTTTGCATTTTTGAATTTTTGAAGAGCACATCAAAATCTGGCAGATGGAGGTCAGGACCTTCACTTAATGTTCACATCAAGTGGCTGAATCAAGTCATGAAACTGCCGATCTCCTGCTGATTTTCACACACAGCAGTCCCCCAGAGTTTATTCAGTATGGTGCAAAAAAACAAAACAAAACAAAACAAAAAAATCACTCACTGAATCTCAGTCCTGCTGACAGAAAGCCTTGTTGATGAAAGTGGTCAGAAGACGACAGCGAGCTCAGAGCTCGCAGATCAGCTTCAGTAACTCAGATAACCACTTTTTACAGCTGCGGTGAAGAGAAAAGCATCTCAAAATGCATAACACTCTTCTCCCCAAACTGAAAAATATTATTTCAGTGTGGCACAAGCAGAGGCTAGTTGGACATTAATCAGCGTCAGTTAAGTTTTGCAAATAAAACTGCGTTAAATGAAAGATTAGAAGTCAGACGCAGTATTGTTTCTGTCTGTGAGAAATGGGTGCGGTGTTTGCATATTTCTGCGTAAGTGTTTGTGAAGACGCGTCGCTGTCCAGATGTTTAGATTTGAAATCTCTTCTTGTCACCATCTTCCACAACCCAGACACAAATTATTCATTCAGGGCGCTTTTTTCTTTTTTTCTTCTTTTTCTCTTTTCTTTTTTTTTTTTTTTTTTCCACAAAACTCTTCAGTCAGTCGGTGCTTCTCCACTCACTTCTCAGGGACGTTGTTTATGTACAGTTCTATTATGTCACAGGAGATTAGCTCTTTTTGGTCTGTGCACGATAATCCCTCACTCTTTTCTAGGAGCCGGGCCCAGTGTTTAGCCAAGGTTTCTTTCTGTGAGAGCCAGCCCAGCCCCTCTCCCTTTCAGGCTGTCACAGTTCCTCTCTACACACACCAAATACCATGGCCCTCAAGTGTGAAAACCTCAAAACAAAAGGGCCTCCAGCCTCCTTTGAGGCATGTTGCAAGACGTCCAAGTCTCCGAGGACATAAAAGAAAGGAAAAAATGCAACAACTAAATAATAGGCCAGTCGTCAGTACAAAAGCTTTGTCTCTCATGGTACAAGGCCAGTGAGGGCTTATTCACTTTGCATGACATTACATCCCTATTGTGAAAGTCGAGCCTGGGATATTGCTTTCAATTTTAAACACATATTTCTGAAAACAATATTATTCATTTGGGTCTTTGAATAATCTCGTCAGTTAAATATTTACCCGTCTTCTGGTTGACATTAGCCCCCTATTTATTAGAATCCAGAATAACACAGTGAGTTCTTTCAGAGGAGGGCAACAAAGATAGGCTGTTTCTCCCACACATTTCCTCTGACCCCTTTGCACCCGTTCTGCAGATTAACACTGCAATGAGCCATGCATCACTATTTATCAAATCTAAGCCACTTTTATGGGTCATCCCACAATAGCTGACAGAACAACTGTAACACTACTCCCGAAAAGGATGGGCGGAATTTGGTTTTTGATGATAGGCTCAATCCGAGTTTGACTTTGAAGTGTGATGTGAAAAATAAAATGGATGGACTTTACGTTCCCTTTTTCAGATGACACTGTTCGTAACCTGAATGATTTGAAAGCTCCAAATTTTTACTCTCATGTGAGTTTCGGGTCAGTGAGATCATCGAGTGGAGCCAGGCATTCGTTACAGATTACTACCACATGGACTGTGTCCATTTGTGCTGGTACTCCTTTAATATGATGAGATGGAATATATTGTCTGTGAGATTGATGAAAAATAACCAGAATGTTTCCCCCCTCCATTAGGGAAAGCAATGTTGCTTTAATGCTGTGGTATGGTGAGAAATCTGACCTTGCCCTGGGCAGTGGCATGTTTCTGGTTAGACTCTGGTGAGTGGGACCAGGCAGGGGACACATGAAAGGATCTCTCTGTCAGGCCGCAAAGATGTTCAGTCTAAGTCTAATGAAGACCAGAACACATGGACAGACCTGAGAACATGCATGCCACACATTATACAAGCACTGGAGCTACAACACTGCTGACAAGCGTAGTATTCTTCCCCTGGCTCTGTGACGGCAGACAACATGAGAAGCTTGATGAGCACATGTGTGCATTGAGATTAAAAAGCAGTACTTAAAGGGCACTTAGGTAAAAAGCACTGACACATCCTAAGATAGATAATATATTTGTTTCTTCTGCGTTTCATTTTAGCAACAATTTCCTTTGCCCCCAGTGGCTCCATGGGGGGAACTTGGTTTCCCAGATTCTGCCTGGAAAAGGTTTTTTCTGTGTTTATTTTTGATGAAATTAAGATGTGCCATCTTGGGTTGAGCAGAGTCCAAGTGAGCTGCTGAGATGTTTTAATCATATCATAACAAAGTTCTTTCATATAAACCAGTTTATGAGATACACCTGTACAATCAATACTGTAACTTCAGTCTCATAATGTTCTTGTTGTGTTGCTGATGCTGTCAGAGGAGCGTGAAAGTCAGCTATATGGTTAGATAGATAGATAGATAGATAGATAGATAGATAGATAGATAGATAGATAGATAGATAGATAGATAGATAGATAGATAGATAGATAGATAGATAGATAGATAGATAGATAGATAGATAGATAGATAGATAGATAGATGCATACATACATAAATATATACAAATGTATACAAATATACACATGCATTAATATCCCCACATATTTACATAGACATATATACTTACATACATATTCTTACACCCACAAACATTCACATATACCCACATACCTGTATATCAATAACAGAAAAGGAAAGAGAAGATCTAGAGCAAAAACAAATATTTGAATGTACAGAGGGATGTGATGGGTAAATAAAGAGATGGATACATTATTATATTGTAATATAGCAGTAGCAGTGTTTTAATATCGATGAAAGTAGCACAAACTCTAAATGCTCATACTGCTTAGACATGAAAACATTATTAACAAGAGTAGTGTAAAGTGACCTAAACTTTAAATACTATGGTAAAGTCTAAACTGTATTTAGAGTAAGAACAGTTTGAGTCCAATAAAGCAACACTGACTACAGCCATAGATTATTTAATCATGTACTCCAACAACAACAACAGGTAGGATACTCCATCATACATTTTCCACTTACCCAACATTAAAACACACCATCTTTAACAGATTCGGTTCATCGCAGACCAGGTCAAAGGTAGCCAAGAGGTCCAGTGTGTTTGTGTTTACAGAGAAAACGTCACCAGAGGAGTCATTACCCAGATCCCTCTTTCCAAACTAAACATCCTTCTCCACAGGCACTCAAAGTGAAGAGATCAGACAGAAACGTACCATCCAGCTGGGTAATAGCTGCTTATAATCCCTTCTGATTAGTGTTAATCCCCTTAATGCTCCTTCCTGAGAATAAACATATGTTGACCCAAGTGACCCACTCCCAATTAATGAAGTTAGGAAGTATGGGATGCTATCGTCATCTTTGCATTTTGGTTAAATTAGAGTTATATGAGTTTGTTTTGAGGCAAAATAAATGTTCTAAGTGATACAATTAACATTTGAAATGTGATAATAACTCATAATACAATAGGTGACACTCCTGGTGTCAGCTTTTCTTAATCCAACACACCCCTAGGCGTGACTAGTGATGAGGGGCAACTTTTCCATCTTGTGTTCTTTTCTCCTGTGAAGTCTGTGTGCGGGGTCGGTAGCCGGGCCTCAGAGGCGAGGCAAAGTTCACAGGTCAGCGTGTACCCAGGAGGCTGGACGGCAGGGCAAGGCCAGGGCCCAGGCTCAGGGACAAGAGAAGGGTCAGGGGGTTGAGTTCAGATGAAATCCACACAGAGGATGTTGAAACAGATATCGTCAGGGGAGTGTAGAGCTTCCTCCTCTTTTCCCTTCTAGTCTGCCTTCATTAAAGACTCCACCAGTCAGGAACAAGAATCAGACACATGTAAACGCATCCCGTGCTCTGAGCACTAATTCAAAGGTGTTAATAAGATGATACATCGGCAGTAACAGAGTAGATGTTACAGTAAAAGAGGAAATGATGACAGGCATAATTTGATGTGTTAACACTATGCTTCAGCGCCTCTGCTTCCTCAGTATCTCCAAATAAACTTGCGTGACAGGAAAAAGAGCAAAGAAGAATTTATTCTATTCAAAAATTACTGTATTTTCCCCCTTTTTTGAATAAACAAAAACATATAATTCTTATGTCAGCACGGACACAGTTGCGCATTTTAATCCAGACATTTCTCTGTGAAAGAAAAAGAAAAAAAAAAAAAAAAAAAAAAAACTGGTCTGTCTCCTTTTTGATTGTGCCAGATCTTTTTATACAGTCTGCAGCGTTCTGTTCTGTTACATGCAAAAACTGCAATATGTATCAACATCATCTGGTTTATACCCAAAATAATGAATGATTGTACCTGTTTGTTACATACGGACGAGATGGCATCTGAGGTCATTAGGTTTTACAATACAGGCAATAACTGGGACGTTGTTCAAAAAAAAAAAAAAAAAAAAATCTGTTAAATCTATTTGTTGTCCTGAGAAAATCAAAATGAGGCATGAGCTGAAAAGGGAGCATGAAATTGATTACTGTGTAAAAGAACAGCTTATATCTGAAATCACTGGTCACAGAGGCAAAAGCTTTTACAGCAACATGAAGCAGAAATGACTCCACAAATAAATCGTTTGGATAATGGTTTTTCATTAGTGTGTGTGTGTGTGTGTGTATGTGTGTGAACACGTTGATCTAAATACATTAAAAACACAGCCAGCACATGGCTTGTGAACCTCAATGTTTATATAATGAATATGTGGTATTTCATCCTCGGTGTGTGTGTGTGTGTGTGTGTGTGTGTGTGTGTGTGTGTGTGTGTGTGTTTCCAAGGCTAAGAGCTCATTTCCACCCTTGATGATCACAGGCACCATTGATTGTAATGCTGACGAGCAGGCTAGTTCTGCCCGTGGCGTACAAAAGGAATCTGGACATGTTTAAAGCTCTAACTTTCATGTTTTTTTATGCTGGTATGAAGTTGAATGCTGATGTTGCCGGAGCAGCTGTTTCTCATTAAGAAAACACGATGTCAAACTGAGGGCCTTGGCTGGTGAAAGTCAACTGCCCCTGCCTACTCTCTGGTCGTCGGTTTCTCTCGGCATGTGCCAGCCACGCTCAAGAGTTCGTAGATCTGGTGGACGTGACACCAAAAGGAAAACTTTGACTCACGACTC
Source organism: Polydactylus sextarius (assembly GCA_016801845.1). Taxonomy (NCBI): domain Eukaryota; kingdom Metazoa; phylum Chordata; class Actinopteri; family Polynemidae; genus Polydactylus; species Polydactylus sextarius. Next base: position 8,447,450 of record CM028912.1, on the reverse strand, counting down.
CGGGTGTTGAAATCATGCAGTGTATAACTACGACTCAAACATGAATATAAGTGAATACATCTCTCAGACTACGCAGACGTCTCCGTGTGTACTTTCAAAGACTTGTCAGAAATGTTAAATGAATGCTGAAAGTTTGTATTTTAAAGTTTACATAAAAGTTGAGACTATTTACTTCATCAATGGTTAATTAAACAACCTGTTTATGTTTAATTAACATCTCGTATATCAGTCAAACAACAAGAACATTTGAGTTGCCAGGTTATGAAGAACCCCCCTCTCCCTGCTTTTTTACTGCTCATCTAATTCTAATTAATTTTTGTGATAAAATAATTTATTAATGACACATTCACGCTCTAATAAGCCTGCTTTACAATTATAAGTTACTCATAATGTGTCCTGGTATTTTACTCGCCAATAAACCACCAACTCTGCCCAACGCTTGCCCCTTATTAAAGTCTTATTACTGCTCTATGAAGCATAGTAAGTAAATAATTTATTAACAATTAAAAAAAAAAAAAACAATAGTTAGAACTCTGCAGCTCTGTATAAAGCACGCCTCATTAAAAAAAACAAGCACCAAAAACACAGAGAACAAGGAGCATCCGCTGCTTCATGAGTTGAGTTTACAGCCCTAGTGATGGTCGACCATTTCCTGTGCCTCAGTGAGCTCAGAGGAACAGCCTCGTCTTGTTTGACTCAGAGGATGAGGACAGCCGCGCACAGCCCATGTTGATTTATCGTCCCTGTCACATCGCTGCAGCCTCTGACATGTGCCATTTTACCGAAATTGCAGATTACAGATGGGATAATAGGGGATATTGTAACCACACAGAAGTGGGTATTAACACATATTAGAGCTAAGCATCCGAACCCACGCAACAGTGTAAAAAAAAAAAAAAAAAAGCACAGAAACATTCTGCTCGTAAATCCCTTGTCTAAATGCACCGTAGCACGTATGCTTCTTTTTTCCTTCATTTTTTTTTCTTTTCAGCCTGTTTGCAACATAAACAGTTCCGTTTGTGTTGAGGTGTTGAGTGGAGCCAAGATTTAGGTGAGCTCAGGGAATCCTGTGATTCAGTGTCAGGACAGGCCACTGTGCCCGTGCAGACTGTAACACGTTTATCACACTCAAGAGGAGTAAAACATATGGTATACATGTTAGAAAGGTTTACACAGAGTGGTTAAACGAGGGACGATCTGTCTTTTTTCCACGCTTTGATGGTGAGTGCCTGTTAACCATGTCCCACCTTTGGGATAAATGACATTATCGGCAAATTATCTGACTGTTCGTTTTTGGGACAATCTGCTTTTCATCACTCATGACAGAATCCTAGAGAGTATTTTCTGGATTCAGTTCACTCCTTGAGCCTTTATATTGATATCTGATGACTGCAGCAACATATTTTGCGGTTTTTAATTGCTCGAAGGTTATTTACTCGACTCGAGAGACTGTCTCATCAAACGTTCACTGTCATTTGGCTGCAGCGAAGCACCTCAAGAGAAATCACTCTTGAAAAACCTCACACCAACACGTTGTTCCTGCACGATTCATATGTGCTAAAGCAAACAAACATTTTCCTCTGCAAATCAGAAATAATTTACGGCTTTCCAGACTCCTCTCTTCTCACATCTGCGACCGTATGATGTTGCCAGAGTACTCCCCTGCTCATCTCTTCTCTTATTTACAGTCCTTTAAAGCAAAGCTCCAAAGACAATGAAATATTGTGCACATGTGATTGAAAACAGCTTTCATAATGTGAAGCTTGAAATCTCTCAGTCTTATGTCATTCCAGCTTTAAAATAGACCATTTGAAACATCACAGTAATTTGATTAAAATGGATTGACAGCCCGGTGAGTTACTGTCAGTACGCCAGTGGGAAAAGAGTGTTTTTGATTTCTCCTGAGGAGAATCCTTCACCTCCCCAGCAGTTCTTTTAATATAAGGGCAGAGCCTTTCATCTGTTCCTCCAAGCAAGGCGCTTAATGCGTTGCAGATTCTTTTCAGCTCTGACAATATTTTACCATCATCTCTTTAGTGGGTTTCTGGAATTGCCTTTCAATTAATCTTACGTAAAAGCAAACTTATTACACTTTGTTTCAAACAAAGACAACCAAATGTTTCATAAATGTCTTTTTGTGCACATATGGGATAAAACACAATGAAGTGATAAAGAAATGGCAGAAATTCTGATCACTATGCCTTATATAGATTATATACAAAGCTCTGATCGCACTAATAAACAACAGATTCAACATCATTACCCCAGTGATGAAACACTTTAAAAAAATATGAAGCTCCATTATGCATCCTCATAACTAGATTTTCCACTACGGTGGAGACACCACATCCTCCAATGAACTGCACTTATTTTCTGCACCTGTGGAAATATGTTTTCCAACTTTCTTTTTTAGAATTAGATATAGAAGGCGGAGGCCACACTCCAACATCTGTCTGTTAAAGATAAAGCAGCTTAGCCTGAGCACAAACTATCCTGCACATGACCTCCAGCGACACCAAAATTTGTCGTTCCAACATTTTGGACTTTACACTGATTAAACAAATAAGATATAACAAAATATAACACGATAATTAATGAGGTTGAACGTATAGCTAACCCTAACCCTAATACCCTGTCAGTCTTCTCATCTAACTCTCAGCAACTATGCAAAATATTCCTTTAATCAGAGTGCTGTGTTTAATTAACACCAAGGTTCTCTGGTCATCCATCTCCTCGTTGCCTTTATGTAAATCCTCAATGGTTTCCTTTTCTTCGTTTGACAAAATCAGCCGTTATGCTGCCGGGCACAGCACTCAGATGTTTGATTAACTCAATTAGCACAACAAAAATCAAGAGCAGGAAGCTTCAATATGTAAAAATAATACAAAAACCAAACATTATATTAACTAACCACTGTAGTGGTCGCTGTAAAATCCCTCTAGTAGTCCTCTAGCCTCGCTGCGCGATCTGTCTTTCATAGAGGACCAGTGGCGGCTGCCAAGAATAGCACTCTGGCTGATGTGTCTGGCTCTTGTTTGCAGAGGATAGGTTTGTGTCAAGCACAGCTTCTCTGCAGGCTGAGCTGTGCTGTTGTTGTGGTTAAAAAAGATTGTGTGACTGTTGAGCTGCATTCGCTCACTGACAGAGATGTTGGGGCTGCTACATGACACACCTCTAATCAACTGATCCTCTGCCAGTGTGAGTCATCTTTTTCTCATGGCGGAGGCCAAAACAAAGCATCTTTGGACAGGTGTCCAAAGCTGTTGTTTTTCTTTCTCATCACTGTTTTTTTTTTTTTTTTTTTTTTTTATATTACTGTTTATACATCTGATCCCATCTCTGTCCCACTCCCACTCTCACTCACTCAAACACAACACACACACACACACACACACACACACACACACACACACACACACACACACACACACACACACACACACACACACACACTCTAATGCTTTCACTTTCAATGCTTTTTATACAAAAGAAACAGTGTTAGCCTCTGGCATTTATCAAGGATGAAATGTGTTCAGAGACAGAGAGTGTGCCTTTGAATTTGAGCCTATTCAACATACTTTATGAGAAAATACTAAATTGAGTTAAATTTTCATACTGGGTACTCTTTTTTCACAGGAAAGGGGGATAATATTTCTTTACTGCGATTACTTTTCTGTATTCTGATCCTCCTTCAACGGACTAAAACTTCTTATGAATTTCTTCCAAGTGCAGTGTCACTGAAAAAATATCCAGTGACTTTCCTTTCTTGAAGGTCTGCCAGCCATTGAGGGGCTGGTTTTAATTGACTCATTGTCCACATGGTTGGAATATTCACGGGCATTGCCACGGGCAGAATTTCCTCTCATCAGAAGCTGCTGTTGGTAGAACATCTCAGATCTGAGGCCAGTAATTGAATAGATAGGGTTTTGATTGATGTTTAGAGGAAGTCCCTTTCCTATTTAAATATTCATGGGTCTGTAGCCTGCAGGGGTGAGACAGGAATCCAAAGCAAACCTGTGCACAACAATAGCAGCTCAGAGTTCCTCCTGTCTGCTTCTCATTACAGTAAATACACTCTCGAAAACTACCATCACTCATGCATTCCTGCTCTCCGCTCCACTGGGCTCTGCCCAACAGAGGTTTTTTTGGCTTCAGAATACAAGCCTACATGCGTGGAATGAAAATACAAATTTCCCATCATCTTACTGTTTTGATAAATAAATATCAGCAGAGACATGAAGGAGCAAATACTGAGGCACAAGTGAAACAAGTGGATTCGTATTCCTCTGGACTTTCCTGACTGTTATGCTTAATTTTCCTACAGAACGCAGATTGAAAGTGACTGTAATGCTACTTCATTCGAAACTCCTGCAACTCATATTACAGGTGTTGCCTCTGGCACCGCGTCTCCACTCTTAATACACTCATGGTCTTTCAATCCCTGCAAATCCCACTTGAAATGTGTCAATCACACGGGGCCTGTCGCCTCTACAACACAGATTGTCGTGGACTCCCTAGTCTCCCTTGCCAAAAATATCCCAAACTGAGAAGCATGTGCAAGAAAGCAGCATTATGAATGATTTAGTCTGTGGTTTGGAACAATTCCGCTCTATGATAATACACAAAGAATGTCTTTAAACTTCACGTCAAGTGGCTTTAACCAATTATTTTAGGGTTGCATTAGCATGTGATGACATCAAAAACATTAACAGCCGCTTGAAAGCTTAATGTAATCTAGAGTGGATAAAGTAACCTGCTACAAAAGAAGTGAGGTAATGTCCAGCAGGTGTCCGTCAAAAAATAAAACTGCATCTTTTCATCCAAAGAAAACCAAGTAGAAATTATTAGAGGTTAAATTACAAATTTCATCCTAGAGCTTTAAAGCAAACATTGTGCAGGGATAATTCATTGGACGTGCTGAGGTTTTCCAAGGAAACATCTCCTGACCAAACTACGTCTTATTAGTGTCATAAAATTCCAGAGCAGTGTCAGGTATGGGATCCTGGATGCTTTTTGCAATTTAATTGCTCATATGACCCAAGACTGTCAGCTTATAACAGTGTAAAATATTCCCCACCGAGACGCCGAAAAGAAGAAGAGGAAGAAGGAAAAAAAAAAAGCCTGATGGAAATAAATTCAGTCACTTAGAAGCCAACAAACACAGACACAATCTGGGTTTGGAGTGAGTGCGGCTCTCTTTGGGAAAACAAAGGGCCATGAATTGTCTGCAAAAAGTATTTTCTGCATGGAATATCTCCTTTCTTTCCACAAACATATTTTCAATCTAGGAGTTAATTAAGCGAGTGTGAGAGTTTGTTTGAGGAGTACCGGGAAGCAGCACAATAATAAAAGCTCTGTTATAGAGCCAGGGAGTCAAACAGCATGCTGCTAAATACACAGCTCACATTTCTGTCGTCTAACCTTTTTCTTTTTACCATTGTGTGTAATTTGTCTACACATTTTAATTTATGAAGTCTGTAGGTATGAAGCCAGTACATTCCTCGCTAATGTTGATGCAAAGGGATAACGCATGACCATGGGAAATAAAGATCCCCCTAAGTACCGCTTGTTGGACTGCGTGGACTTCGCTGATACAAAGTGCTTTTTACAAACTAGAAATCATTTAATAATAAGCACACATATGTTATATAATATGTTATTTTCTATGTCTAGAAGTTACTCATAGGACAAGTAAGCTCAGTGAAATATGTCAGTCGATTCCCAGCAGTGCCTTTGAAGTGAGAGACAAAGTTGAGTGAAGCATAATATCCCCAGGGTCCCATTTAGTATTTGGGAAAATAAACATTTGCCAAGCCCAATCTTGTGTGACTGATTCTGTTCGTATAGGTCTGGGAAAAGAGCCAGTGGTACAATATAATTAAAGTGATAGGTATTCAGAGATGAGTTGGTCTTTGAGGCGTTGTGATGATTCCATTTTATTCAGTCTTGTTGACTCTGGAGAGGGAAAAATCTCATAACTAAAATTGCAGAGTCTATACTATAGAGAGTAATGTAGACGCAGAGTGAAATAAACACACTGCTGCTTTGGACAAATAAAGTTTTCTTTATGTTTTTCACACTGCTGCATATGTTTTTCTTCAATTTTATGAATGAAACAGGGAAAAATGTTCTCACATTCAAGGCTGAGGTTGCGATATTCCCCGATGTTATTCTAAAATTACGTCAAATTTGTGAAAACAATCACCGCAAGGTCCATACGTTTCAATCATATTACATGGTCTTCGTCAGAAGAGAGTGCTCAAATTCCCTTTTTGTTCCTTCTGAATATAATTTGATTCAGAGGTGTGCGTGCAGGAATATTCACAAATAATTCTGTCCAAAAAAATATGACATTTTCCTTATGCCGGCTTAGTAATATTGGAAAAACTGGATTTGATCAATAAATGAAGATTAAAGCAAGATTAAGCAAGACAGAGCTGAAGAATTGACTCATCAAAGCTTATCTGTGCCTTTTTTAATGACAACCTTGCTTCCTGGCATTTATTCAGATATCTCCTCCAAGAAAAGGAAGAAAAAAAATCTTTCTTATGACTGCGCACATATTTTTTTTTTAATCCTTTTCCAAAGCCCACACTTCAACCACTCATAATATCCCTGCTAAATGTTCTGATTTATTACATCTTCAAATTTCACAATCTGGGGACAAATTGGTGGCCTCAAAAATGCATGAACATGGCTGAGAAGCCTCATATTAGATGAAAATGCATTCCTGATGTTGCAATATGAGAGAATGCGGGCATGGTCGTGTCACTGTGGATTAAAGGAGATGCCATGTTTTATGACCTGCAATACTGTTACTAATTTGGGGACACTTGATATGGTGCATTTCATTGGAGGGAGACACAAACACAGAAAAGCCACAGTGCTGTTTCTCTCAGCCCAGTCACTGAGCTCAAGGTGACAGAGACACATGGCCCACAGGGTGGCTGGGATAAGCATCTCCTCTAACAAGAGGAACAAAAGCATCGTGAGGCGGAACAAGCCGTCATGCCAAAACACTCATAAAGAGGCATGAACTGGCAAGTCCTCGATCTCCACATCTTGAGAAATAATCACTCCCTTCTGGATGTGTTTATGAGGGCAGAGGGGCCTGTGCAATGACGCCTGTACAATATACCAAGGAAGAAGCGTACAACGCAGCTGATCTGAGCCTTGGACTCTGGCAAAACGACAAGCTCAAAGTGACAGCGACATGCTTTCGTCATTTATAAACAGCAGACAGGTCCTCTGCTTTTTGAAACTCTCCTGGAGGTTGTAACATTTGAAATTCAACAGGGTTGAATGCGAAATTAATTCAGTAAGTCAGTGAAAAGATTACATATCTATGTGAAACCACACAAAAAAACATCACGCATTGTTTAATTTTACAGCCAAGGCTTTATAGTTGTAGGTGTTCTCCACATGTGCTTCAGATCAAATCATAAAAGTCAGGCATACATTAACTTTTGCAAGAAAAATCATTTATCCTAGTGAAAGCTTATATAAGGTTTGCAATAAAAAAAGGAGAATATTTGTCCCATGGCAATGAGTTATTGTAAAGTCCAAGAAAAGAGCGAAGAGAGTTGAGTCCAGCTCCTCTGTGACTACAGCACCATCCAGTGAAAAGCTCTTTCTGATTCAAATGAATGGAGCCAGGTTCGGGGCCAAAGAGTCTGGACACTGCGCAGCATGCAGTCACCTCTCAAAGCTGTATTGAACACATGTTTTTGTAAAAGACCAGGGATGGGTTTAGAAACTTTTGAAGGGGTAGTGGGGCTAAACTGGGGACAGTAGAATAGAAAGGGGACACATTTGTAAACGAGTAAGTTACAAGTGAATAATAAGACTCAAATATGAAACCCTGGGTCTTTTTTAATGGTTTCATTGTCATTTTCCTTCTTTTCATGGTCGCTCTGCATCTCTTGCATTGCTTTACATCTCTATTTTGAGTCATTTACACCTCTTAAGTTGCTTTACCTTTCATTTTTGGTGTTTTACTTTTTTTTAATAATTTTACATCTCATTTCAACCAGATTCCATGGGAGGGGTGAGGGGGACGACCCCGTGGCACCACCCTGGTGAGAGACAACACAACAACGCCGTAGGATGTCAGGATGAAACCCGCAGTCTTTCGACTCTATATTGGAATCTCAATGTAAAATTCCAAAGCATGACATATCCTAAGACAAGAAAAAGGTTAGAAGAAAAAAAATTGCTCCAGAGGATATGAGGTATGTCATGTGAGTAGTAGACTGTTTACAAGTTACCGCAGGATTAGGAAAGGGTGGATTTGTGCCCCAGCGGAGGTTCAAGTAATTCCATGTCAAATTTAGGGATATGTATATTTTGTCCACCCATTCTAAAGCGCTCCTTTCAAGCTGATGGATATAGTGAGAGCACATGACATGCAGAGGATTTGCTATTCCCTTTCATGATTACTGCGGCATTGTTTCTGTTTAAGCTTTGTGAGTCTCTGAGGACGTTTGGGGAAGCCAGGCATGTGTTTGTTTGTCAGGAGCCCATTTATAATAGATCCATATTTCAAAACAAAAGCAAAACCATCAAAGTCTTTATCTTAATCATTACATCCTAGTCAGGACAGCGTTTATGAATTGTGTTACAACGAGAAAACAAGCTTCAAAACATGAAAGAACAAAAGAAAGTTAGATTTAGGAGTAATACTTGATAGAGTGGATCATGAAATAGCATCCATCTAGTGGATAGTTGTTTTATACAATAACAAATGCGCCTGGTTTGTCCAAAGCCACACAGCTGTAGGAATTTTAAAATCATTTTTTAAGCCACTGTACACGGTACCTGATTACTATTTGATTTTTTTTCTTCTAGTCTGATTTGCATTTGGAGGAGGAGAATTCCTCAGAGGATCGGCTCAGAAGAGTTGCATCAACCTCGTTCTCTGGATAGACGAAAAAAGGGTTTTATGTGTCTCTGCAAGCTTGTTAAAAGGCAAAGGAGAATGTCAAGGAAAGGAACACGTGGATATACCATTCCCACTGGAACAGCCAAGACTTTAAGAGTGAAATGTGCTCCATTTTTTTTTCCTCACAGTGAACAGCTTTTGCTATCAGTATATTTTATTAAATTTGAAAAGTTCACTAACAAACTGCCAGTGACCTGGAATATCATAAAAATTTTCCTGGAACGCGACTCGGAAGTGGAATAAAAGTGCATTTGTTATCACTGGTTCTGAGTCTGTGCTATTGTTCATGTCATTGACTTTGCTACCTTTGAATTGGTAACCAGCCCACGTTAAGATTATGATTTATTTCCTACAAATGACCTTAAAACAGCACATTAAGAGGCTGTTAGAAATAGATCTTCCACTTAAGCCAAAACTACGTAAGCGGAGCAAAAGCACAGCCCAGTTACTGAGCAGAAGTTGAGGCAGGACGCCACAGCGTGTACTGTAATGGAATCTAGGTTATGACCTATTTGTATTTACATTCACCTTCGTTTGCATGTCATGTCTACAACAGTTCCTGTGCTGACATTTACAAGGCCTGTGATAAATGTGGATAGCTGTTGCAGGCTTCATCTCCTCACGTGGAGAGCACAGGGCAGGACATAATATCAGCCTGTCAAAAGTTTGCACCAACCACCGAGCATCCTGACAGGTCCAGGTCGCAAACCTGGCGATAAGACATCCGGACGTCGAGCTCCAGCCGCCTCCAAACACCACATTACTACTTCCTCTAATTAGTTTCCTCATTTATCAGTCAAACCCTTCACCACATGCCACTGACACACAGTGATCCAGAAACCGAGGCTGCTCTTTTGATATGGAAACAACACAAATTCAACTCCTCCAGTTTCCCGTCACACCAGGCGGCTCTGCTCAGACAAATGACGTTTATTGTAATTGTTTGCCATGTGAAGGTGCTCCTTCCAGTTACATCTGATTTGACTTTAATCAGAACCTAAAGGTGTGATCGAAAAGTTTCCAAGAATCTGCAGAACATCGAATACGAATTTCTCTGGAACTGATTTCTCTCTGTGTCTGGACTTTGCTGTGAGGTGTGGATGAGGAATAAGAGACAACATTGTGGTGACTACAGCTGAGAGTACACGTATCACTCTGCCAACTGTCCTCTCTGCATCTCTCCTCAGGCTCCTTGGAATGGAGCTTTAACCTTGAGGGCAAGGCAGTGCCGAACACATGCAAGTAATTTGTATAATGTAAATAACAGGATGATCTTATGACAGTCAGTACAGCTGCTCTGGTTGCTTTGTTGTTGATTTAGAAGAGGCTGCTCCCGGGGGAAACAGCACCAGACTTGTGGTTGTAGGAGACCTGGAGCTGAAGTTCAAACTTCTTTATCTTAAACAAGTGTTCAAGATTTACAGTTTTTACAGTAATGTTTAAAATTGATATATCACTAAAGGAAAACAGGCCACAACACACAAACTAGATCTTATGTAGAAATTAAGTGTTACAAACTATTTAAACTATGAAAATGTTAACGTCTACTGCTAACTCGTGTTTCTGCATGTATCCATATCCAACAAAACAAAAGCAACATCTACAAACAGACAACAGATCGATGGCCGAAGATCAAGAGGTAGAGCTGACCGTCCACTAACTGGAAGAGTGGTGGTTTGACTCCCGGCACCTCATACAAGTCATAGCTCCTCTTACATTATGAGTCATGAGATGACTCATTATATAAAGCACTCTGAGTAGTCACAGAGTCCCAAAGACTAGAAATGTGTTACCATTATCATACCTATAAATACATATATGCACTAACATGTTTTGTAGACTTGAGGCACAATATGATCCAGAGGCCCTTTAATGTACAGAGGTTAAAATGTGGGCGTGGAAAATACTTACACAGTTGAACATGACTTCAAATTCTCACACCATCGCATATGAAGGGTGGGGAACTATTTGGGAAATGTCTAACAGCGTGCGAGTAACGCATCATAAACTTTTGCGTCTGTTGCAGCATTTTTTTTTCCTTCTCTGTCTTTTTTTCTTGAACGTTTGATGATTCATGGCATTGGAAAGCCGAAGATAGTGGAAGAAGCAAACAGCTTTTTTTTTTCCATCCAATCACTCCACCACCAAGATATCTAAGCTGAGCAACACCAAAAAAAAAAAAAAAAAATCTCCCAGAAAGATAAACCTTAACACCAGATCGATCATTTGCGTCACCATGTTAGATCCCCTTGCCAGTGCAGGTACAGATTATGGATCTGCTCATTTCCTTCATATAAGCCAAAGAGCAGATGGATTGCACATTAAAAGACTTCAGACCCGCCAGTGGCCATTTATAAAATCTAAAAAAAAAAAAAAAGAAAGAAAAGTGGGATACAGGCGACATCCTTTCAGGAAGGAGAAAGATTTAAAATGGCGTGATTTCCCAAAGGCCTAAGTAACCAAAAGGCACTTGGAGAAAAGACAGAGTGAAATATAGTCACCTTGAGTTTGTGTGATTTGTTCTACATATAGATCCATAACATTTGAGATAAATGAGTCTGTGCACTAAAAACTCATTATGTATAAAACGGATAAGCAAGATCAACAAATTACATATTGGGGAATTTAATATGGTGAAAATGAACAGACGTATCTGTGTTTATGGTTAAACGTCCAGCTCACATGTTGAATATTGATACAGATGTAATTCCTTTGCGCGACCAAAGTCTGGCTCGGCTATTGGAAGGAAAACATCGTCTGATGCTTCACAGAGATTAATAGCAACTCTGGTCACACAGTACATTTACATTAGATGGATGAGAGAAGAACATTTTATCAGACATCTGTTCAACCTGACTAATGTCAGACGGTTTGAAATGGAGTTCGCTCGCAGAACCAAATAAAGCAGTGAACTGTTGCTAACACTGCACAGTGACTCGTGGTGGACTGTCATCCAAGAATACCACATAAAACCAAATCATTCTTATAAAGCTCTGCTGTCCCCACGGCTTTGGGTTGGGGCTTCGGAGCTTATAAAAGGGATACTAAACCCCTTTAAGAGACTTTGTGGCCTTGAGGTTAAGGTAACAGCTAATTGTTTCGCTTGTGTCCTGAAGCTATTCGCAGTGAGCTCATGAATCAAGCATGTGACTTATGCATAAAGCCACATCCCTTCATTCTCCTCATGCAGCACGCAGACGGTGATTTATGGCTGGACAGTGGCCCTGCAGAGGTGTTGGATTCAATGAAATGCAAGGGAGAACATCTGGAAAGCCTATTAGCGTCGAATCACAGCTTGGGCCAGTTTGATAGCGATGGCTGATGCAAGCCTGAAATTGACATGCTGGTGCACACTGAGGGACATTGAGTCTCTCTCATCAAATAGATGTGTGTGAACCCGAGGTTGTTCATATTTTAAGTAGATCGATATTAATGGTCCTACTTAAAGCGCCAGGTGAGCTAACAAGCGCCTTAAATGAGCCTCTTCCATGTGTCCTTAATGTCTCCCAGATGTAGAGTTTTTCAGTCTTGTTGGCGTCCTTGGTTGGAAGCAAAAGAAACTCTTAATCTGAAAAATGAAAAGGCCTTGATAGGACAAAAGCATCCATTTCCAAAGCTGCGTGACACAGCCAGTGTTCCACAAGTCATACTAGTCAAGGATAATTGGTTAAGAAAGAGCATCGGCAGGGAGTGTCTGAACAAGGGACCATACCTCCACTCATCTCAGCCCCATAATAAGAGCATGGGGAGGTGTGTTGAAATACAACCCCGTCACTATTCATCCTCACCCCCTTGATGCAACAATGACTAGCATGCAGTCTGCTTTTCATTTAAGGGAATTACCTTTGGGAGGCCAGCAGACGTCTCCTGAGTTGCTCTGTGTGTGTTCTTCTCATCCCTGCAGAGCTGTCTCATTAACACAGAACCCAGAAGGCTAGGTTTTTAGCATAGCCCCATCACTATCTTGCTGAAGCCCGCAGCCTGCCGCATGGAAGCTGCAAAATAATGACTCACACACATTACAAAGTCCCCTGTATCCAGTCCCCATTTCCAGCACTGCTCCCCAGGTCGCTGCAAGCTCAGACCTCCAGTCTCTCTAACTCTTAACGAGTTGACTGTAATGTTGAGGCCACTTAAGACTGAGAGCAAGAGAACAAGCCAAGAGGGAGACCTGGGTGTCATGTGAAATGAAAAAGTAGCAGTAACTCTGTCCAATGTCTGAATTTAATGAGAGAATTTGTGACAGTGTGTGTATCTTACCTAATGAGGTTTTTGACATGGTACATGAGCTTTAATAGCTTCTCAATGTGAAGCAGCTATTACTTTTTTCCTCTGTAAAACATATTTTGCCGCCATTGAAAAAGGCCTAATTATTCAATCATCAGTAGGGTGGCTACTTCCTTAAGAGCTCTTATGAGTTCAGGCGTCATCTCACCGGGGTGTGGCTCATATCATTTACATTTCATTAAACCATGCTGTGAGACATCATTGATTTTTCGGTAAACCAGCAGTTTCCATGATGCAAGCTCATGGGCGGTGAGGGGGAAGCGGTGGACGCGTCACCCATCAGGAGCTGTCAGGAGCTGTCAGAGGACAGGATCCAGACCCATGGCCAGAAGAGGCCAGGCCAGCCAGCTGTCACCTCTCTGACACTGGCTGAGACCATCCATCTGGCTGAGAGAGGCCCACCATGGGTGGAGAGAAACTCGCCAGATCCCAGACTACAATCACACGAAAGTAGGAATGTGCACACACAAGCAGACATGTTTCACGTGTGCACAGATACTTGAAGAAACGTCTATGCATGTACAATGACATACGTGTGCTCCTCTATGCATGTACGCATGTATGAACATGTACAATCCCGCCTGCCAGGGCTATTTCGGGTAATCACCAGCACAATCTGTGGTGCTGTCTACATGAATCATTCCCTCACAGACAGATCCAGGAAACAGAAGTGACACGCTGCCATCAAGAAGAACAGACACAAATAAACAATTATAACATTTGGCTGTAATGCTCGCTTTCACATACAGTAACTCTCTGTCTCACAGAGTGAGCTTAAACAGCAGGAGATTTCTTTTCCATACACCTACACATCATTATGGAGTACATAAAAGTCCTCCACTGGCAATAATGTTTGAATGAGTGGCAAGCTTACTCTACTCCAAATTTAGACATGTCACAGTAGTAGATCCATCTCTCCCTGTTCAGTTTCACTGGGATTTTTTTTACTGCTGTGATACTCATGTAGAGTAAAACAACAACATCACTGCACATTGGTTGAGCGTGGAACACATCCACCCTGGCATGTTTAAGTAAGAGGGGTCAGTGGAGCTGCCAGACATATGGAGAACATTTGGAGATATTCAGACTTCACATTGACCACAACAGAGAAATACAGAGTGTTGCACATCTTGTTTTGGTAACATCTCATTTTCATAAAAATCTTAAATAGCCACAACTGTCCCCAAGATTCTGGATTTATTTTACGAAAAGAAAAACATTAATCATTTACTATTTTCAGTATTCAAACGCCAAAGACTGAAATTCATCATGAAGTTTATTGTCATTGTTCTTGAACTGAAAAGCGTATCACTCTGATCATTGCCGTTAGCATAACAACAATTCAAAATGGATTTTCTTTTTTGTCTTATGTGTCAGATATTCATTGTACGATTAAGGTTTTGTTTATTTATTTAGTTAGTTAGTGAAAACTCAATTAACCAAAGCACAGTATAATTTGCGGGAGACCTCCTCTTTCGTTGATTGTGAAGTTACAAACTCAAAGTGGCAGTATTAAGAATTTCTTTGAACAATTCCTGTTGAATGGACACACTTCAGACAGCCATATTACGTATTACCAGCAAGAAAAGTTGATTATATTTAAAGTCTGGGGAAAAGAACGTGCATATCAGTGCACTCATATGTGGTATGTTATTCTGGATGAAGTCATCACGATTTCATATCTCACTCATGAGATGAGAGGCAACAGCGAACCATGAGAAATGTTAGTGAAAGCACAGGGCAGACTTAGGAAGGCATAAGACAGACAGAGGAGGAGAGCCGGAGAGATCAATGATAATGTGATCTGATGACATAGTTGAGCAAGCTGTTCCCCTCTGGTGGTCTCACCATCGACCAACTCAGAGTTGAAGAGAGCGAATTTTGTTTGGATTGGCTTTAATCTTTCCATCAGACAATACGAGGCAGGCGGTATGCTGCAAGTGTTTTCCATTTTGCCACAGGAGAATTGTGTCAGGTTCTGCAAGTGCATAAGCGCAGATACGTCAGCGTGGCACATTGACAGGCAGCTTGTTCAAATAAAGAGCTGACAAAGCTCGGAGCTTAGCGACTCAACTGTTTAGAGACGTATTTACAGAAACACATGCACATGACAACAGAAAACAAAAACAAAGTGATTCCCGCTGCTGGATCTCAGAAACTGTCTGTTCGTGCTTCTTAGAGGATACATTTCCAGTTGTTGAAAAGAGCAATACATACCTTTTCCACTCCAAAGTTAATTATAAATAGTTACAGAGTAGCTTAAAAATGTGATGGAATGGAAAACATAAGCTTTTGTGACAGCTTTGCCTATACAAAGTCAGGACTAATCAACAACCTGCACTGAGCTAATTTTTGACAAATAGTGTTAGATGGTGGTGACTGTTAAAGACAAAAGACCGTGAACTGGAAGGAAATATAATACGTGAGTCGAAGGGAAAATATATTATCCATCTACTTTTTCTGACTCGAGTGTTGTTCGTGCTTCACACGACCTTTGTCAATTTTAAATGACTGATTGTCTTGACAAAGTAGAAGTAGTAACAGTAGAACCAAGGGTAAAGACCAAGAGACTACAGTCATGCTAACAACTGTGTGAGGCTGCAATTCAAAGCTTAATACTTACAATCAAAGGTAGCTTAAGCACGCTAACACACTGAGGTTAATGTTTACTATCTTACTTTAGCATGTTAGGCTTCTATCATATGCTAATTAGCACAGTGTGCTAGTGCAGCAATGGCTGACGGGAAGCAGTGCACAATTTTGGGCCAAACGATATGCATGACTGTCTTTACCAAACTTAACAATCCATCCAGTGGTTGTCGAGACATTTTGCTCAAAACCACAAAAGACAGCGAGGGGATGCTCATAGTCATTAACATACATAATCTGCCAACCACAAATGTTTGTAGGAAATATTGTGCCATTTAGTCGATGCTGAGATACTTCACAGTGGAAAATGTTGACCTGCTGGTGACATTAGTGCAAAAAGGTCAATGGGTGGAGGGTCACTAATGGATTTATCATCTGGGGGATATAACTGTGTAGAAGATTTCATGGCAAAATAATTTCAGCCCAGACATAAGTGGAGGACGACCAAGCAGCGGACTGACCATGCCATCCCCAGAGCCTCTACTGTGGCTGAAAAAAACATATACTGATGTAAAACTAATGTTTTCAAACGCTTTACAAAAGCGTCTTGCCTTTTTTTTTTTTTGTGCTATGTAGTGTTTGGCTCTGTTTCAGACTTAGCTGTTTGCCCATACTGTTTAGATAAAATGCACAAATTAGGCCAGGTTCTGTGTTCCCACCACAAACATGAAAGCCGTCTCCAAAGCAAATGCCCAAGAGAAGCCATAATGAAAACATGTAAATACTCCAAGATTTTTTCCTGGCCATCTGAAAGAAAATATTTACTTATTGTCTTCGCTATTGATGTTTCAGATGGAAATAATTGCAAAGACATTGTCTGACACAGTAAGTGTGCAGGCGCAAAGATGCCACCGATCCTCAAACCCCATCCAGGCTGCGAGGAAGATGTCTGAGACACTGTAATTAACTTTAAGCCGTCTCGATGTGAAGGAATCCACCTTGAGACTCACGCAAACATGTCCGTCACAGTGTGCACCTTCATTCAGCCATGAGGGAGGTCTAATAACCTGTGTTTACATTGTGGCCACCAAATATGAGCATGACAACAGTGCTCCCGCTGATAGACCCAGATGATAACATCCTCAAATTAAGTCCCTTATTAAAAGAGTAATGACAACATTATAGCTGTGTAAATCTCTTCAATGATTTGATCAGGCTGCTGTCCCTGTTGAGCGAGGCCTTTATTACTAAAATCACAGAGGAGCTGATATGTATATATATATATATATATATATATATATATATATATATATATATGAAATTACTTAAATTACCTCTGAGTACTGAGATCGCATTTGGTTCAGTGAGGACAGTCAAACAAATTTCAATCTTCCCTATACTTATTTTATGAGTCCCATTTGTAACATTTATGGGTATATAAGCAGTATGATAATAAGTGTTTCCACTGTGTTGGTTACTGCTGTGGGCATAATAATCTCTCTGCCTTGGGCACACTTGAATTTTACATGACGACCAAATGTTAGAAGAAAAAAATGAAGGCATAGAGGTCGAGTTGGACCCAAGTATACGGGAATAAACATCATCACCCAGAAGGGAAATGATGTTAAATATAGTATAATACTAACTATGACAAACAATGCTCTGCCATTACTCCTGATACTGTAAAAGTTGAATCCAAAGACAATCAGGGTTTAATAGAAGTATTTTATAGAAATAGGAAGGGGATATTATTTCATTATAATGTCTCAACCGCACTTAACAATTTATCCACATAATTATGGTGGGCGCCCAGGTTGCAGTGTCACAATAAAGTATGGCCCAGAAAGAGCCAAGGACTTTTATTGAGCTGATATTAATTGATTTGTCCTAACCTACGTAGACCCGGTCTCCCTGGCTTCTGCTTCCTCAGAGCTGTGGAGCTGTGCCAAGGCTCTGTCCTAACTCTGCATAAAAATAAATGAGAAGCTATGGGGCTAGTCTCAAAAGTCAGAGGATATTGTTCGATTTCACGTCAGCCCTCCAGGAGGCAATTTAAACAACCCAGCATGCTAATCAACCTGGTATAAAAGGCAGTTCTGGAGGGTGGCCCATTCTTCTCCCCCCTCCTCTCTCTCCTATTGCAGCAAGGCCAAAAAGGACCTAAACAATCTGAGGGGAAAAGTGTAATTGGGCCTGTATCTGGGGGAACATTACACTCCAGTGTAATGTAACTATATGATGTGGAAAAGGAAACAACGTTTCTTGCATTAAAGGGCATACCCTGGCCGGGTTGTACAACACAGACTGGCATTCTACTGTCACATTTTTTCAATATCTAGCCAAACCCAATAAAGCTCTTATGCGGTAACAATCATCCCAGAGTAAAGATACTTTATATGAAATACGTTGGCATGGAAAAACAAATCTTTGCTCCACTGGAAGAGTTTGAGGCAGGATGTGAGCTTCCCTGCTGCCACTGACGCATCAACAACGTCTCAGTGGAACCACATTGTGACCCTCGACTGAAGAGGCAGAGCCCCAATCTCAACAAATAATTCAATACTCTAATATCCCCTCAGTAGTTGTTGCGACCACAGAAATCCGATAGCGCTCATTCTCTGCTTGTGCCCTGAACCCACAGGTCAGGTGGTAGCAGATCACAGACTTCTCTGTGACTCGGAGGTTAAACTAATCGAGCGTGACTTTCTCACATGGCACCAATGGTGCCCTTAGAAATTTACAACAGCTTGTCATGCAGCAGTGGGTGAACCTGCTTTGTATGCATTTATATCACCGAGCGCTTTGGTTGACTTTACAGTTAATTTACTGTGGCAGTTGTGTCACTTCTTGTTGAATTACCTGCACAAAGACACTGAAATGTTCATGTCACTGATGAACTACATAAAGCACAGATACAACACTTCGTCTATTCCCTGTCCTGAACATAAGGACATATCACAAATATGAAGGTTTTAAACTCTAGACAAATACCCTTCAATAAATTTCTGAGGCCACATTTCAGTATTATATTTTTCCTTCTGTCTACGTTGCATTCCCCTATGTTATAGCCCCAAATGTCCTTCAACCATCTCAGTACTGAGGTCTTAAAAAAAAACAAAAAAAAACAACTTTTTTCTCACATCCCTGCTTTAAAATCACCCTGTGACTTGAGGTAAAGGTTGATAAACACTGCCCCCTATTGACACCAAAATATTCTCGCAGTTCCTAAGAAAATGGCCAGATGCAGTGTCGGTGTTCAGAGTGAGTGTGTTAGTTATGGATTTGAAGGCTGAAGCCGTCAAACATAAAATATTTCCTCTCATTTCGTTGCATATGTACTGGATTTGTCACCACTTTACCCACTATTCTCAGGTTACGTTAACTTTTGTTGTGTTACAAATGATTCAAAGACAGAAGTCTGAACATTTTGAATATTTAACATATTACAAGAGATTGTTATTTATTTATTTATTTCCAAAACAGCAACTTCATCAAGGAAAATTAAAACAAATTAAAACAAAAAAGGTAAATTAAACAAATAAACTGTAGCTGGTGTATTGTAAAGTGAATCACAAACAATCAAGAATAATCTGTTGATAAAAATACCTTGAGTGCTGAAAACTTAAAATGCTATCACAGTCATGGGAGCATATTCGAGACAGAAACACAAAATCAACTAATTTTATTTAGTAAATCCCTATTTACTAAATGTTATATTAATTTAGTTCTACTGTAGATCATAGCATGATTAATGATATTAATGTTATTAATAAGATTGCTGCTTTTAAACTTGGTATAAGTTTTTTAAACACTTTAAAAAAAAAAACAAATATTAACAAAATATACAGCATCCACAAACTGAAGTTGTTAGTTTAACACACCAACTTGCTAAAACAAATGTAACAATTGTTAATTAATTCAGCTTGGGCCTTTTCCTTTAAGATTAATGAAATCTGTTGTCTTTCCTTGTGGCTTTGTCTGTTGTACTCTGTGTCTAGTTACATGTCTGATTAAAATATTGGTATTACTGGTTTGACTGGTTGCACTGTTATAGTATAAAATATATAAAGCAGATAATTACTCAACTGTGAACCTCAAGCTTACAATTTTCTCTTACATATCATAATATCTCCTTAGTGTTTTTTCCCCCCTTTTTTTTTTTTTTTTTTTTTTTTTTTTAAATTCGATTGGCAAAAGTCCTCCATACTTGGTTAACATTTGTCTCTGCCTTCTATGGCTCATTTACATATTCACTTTCAGTGCTTACTTGTGCTTACTTCAGTGCAGTTACTTCAAAGCTGCTATTTGTGAGTTTTTGTTGGAACTGAACACAGTTTCTTGCCAGGAGTGATGAGATCGAGTTTGTTGAGTTCAAATGAAAGTTAAAATCTCTTGCGTTTCACCGCTGCAGACAGCTCCTGACAAGTCAAAGCTTTTATTTGTCCGTTCCTTTGTGTTCTGCTTTGTCCTCACTGGATTTCTTATTGGGTAGTTTTTTGTTTGTTTGGTTGTTTTTCTTTTTTCATTCTGCACCACACTAGTTGTGATTTTGGTCACCAGCTTTGCCTTCACCCTCCACTTTATCTGCCTCTGCTGTCTGACTGTCTAACTGTCCCTTAGACTCATCTGAGTCATGCCCGGTCTTGCTCTGTCTCTTGATCTGAATCAGTTGTGTGTGGTTTTGTTTGTGTGGGACTCGGAGGCTGCTGCACTTTCTGTTCTGGCTCTGTTTCTTCCTTCTCACTTAAATAACCTGACTAACTTATACCTTCAGAAACGGTTTTGCTCATTTGGTCATTTAAAGCTTTCTGAACTATTCTGCGTGGGGTTTATGGGCAACTGTCCGTTCTTGCTTGGTGAGTCAGACTCTTTGACATTTTCCCCTGAAGTTTCATTATTAACTTCATCTGATGTGGCATCATTTTCGTGTTCCCCAGCAGCGTCCTCAGTCCCTGAGTTCTGGGTCAAATCAGTAGTAGGGGGAGAACTGACATTTGCAGCAGAAGTATTTGCATCCTCCTTCTCATCTGCCTTCTTCTTTAATTCTGAAACAGAACGTAACGAGCAAATTAATTAAAACAATACTTTTGCACCGATGTAAGTAATGAAACAGTGTTGCCTCACCTCCATTTTTCAACATGAAAAGTTAAATGTTATTATCTAATCTACTCTGTCACAATCCTTCTAAAAAGTAATAAGTCAATAACTGCAGCTGCTGCTGCAAACCCTTGTACTGTGAATCAGACAGTTACAATATAACTAATCCATAAACACTATAAAAAATATCTTAGATTGAAAGGCATACAGTTCTCCATCCCGTTTAACAGTAAAACCCTGGTTAACCTCGGTAACGTGTCTTCAGGACAAAGAAATGAAAATGTCAGATATGAATGGCTTTGAAAGCGAATAAAAGCTGGCCAATGGCAGCTCGCATTTGAGGTTGACCGCCTGGAAGCAGTGATTGCTGTAAAACAGAGGGAAGAGGAAGTCTTTTGAATGATCCCTGAATAGAACAGTTGCAGCAATCTTACCAGTATGATGAACACATAATGCAAATTACCATGTCAAAGTTAGAAAATGACATAAATAACCTGAGTTATCATAACATCAGTATCCAGAAATTCACAGGACATAAACCCAGATTACAGGCGCTGTGCTGGACGCTGACTGAGGAAAGCAAAAGAATGAATTTAGCTGGTTGACGGAAGTTAACGCGCCATAGGTCAATGATTTTGAATTTCAACAGGAACAACTGAACAGCACTTCAGTGTTAAGTCAAATCCAGCATTTTACATCTGCAATCATTGCAGATCATAGTGAAATCTATGTCCAAAAGACAACACGTAACTTTAAAACAACAGAGGACCTATGGTATATCTAATTCTATTGAAAATGTATTTCCTGTGCAGAAACTGGACTTCAATTTGTTTAGTTTATGTTATATTTGCCTGTGTGCAAATATATGTGTGTGCCGAGTCTAGTTCAGATAGTATAGTTTACAAACCTGGCTCTTCAGGAGCAGCAGCCGTCTGCACCTCTAACACATCAGCTGGATCTGAATCATTTTCCTTCTGAGTGTCTGGAGAATCTGCATTTGCATGTGCATCTGCAGCTGTGTCTGCCTTTCCTTTGTGGTTGCTAGGAAGATTGCCTGGACTACCAAATGGCTTTCCACCAGTTAGGGCAACAGGACGAACAGGAATAGGAGGTTTCGTCTTTGCGGCTCGGTTCTCCTTTAAAACTGAAACCCGGAAAAAAGAAATGCTTTAAAAGATGAAACCGTACAGGAGAAGTCGTAGGATTTGTGGACAAAATATTCCATTTAATAGGAAAGTGTCAACTCTCCAACTCTCCAACTGCCAACTCTCATGCAATAAGTGTGAGACACATGCTTGAAAAAATGGCTTTGCATGTAAGTCTGTGACCAAATCAATTTCGTCTTCTGTCAGCCAGTTGTGGGTTGATAAAACAAAATCAAATCTTAATCAAATAATCAAATCTTCTTGCTTTTGCACACATTTGCTAGCCTTGACTGGGTCGTTTCTAACCCTGAATCCTGAATAACCAACACTAATTACATTCATTAAGAATAGTTTCAAATCAACTCTTTCTCAAATAAAACAATGTGAAGGTAACAACAATTGCTTTTGATTTTTGCCATTCAGATAATAAGATAAGATAAACTAAGAAAACTATGAAAACTAAGGAAGGTAGGAACTGTGCTATTAGCTTGTAACAACAGCTTTTAACCATTAATACCTTCTACAAATAAAATCAAACACGGCAAATCTTAGATAATGGTTGCTGCATATTTACATTTTTTATGAGTATTTATCAAATTGTATTTAAGGGTTATTGTCCATCATCAATATATTACTGGTGTGATAAATGATTTAGAGTGAGAAATAAAAATCAACTGTACATCTTGACTGATTCTGATGACCATCATTTTGTTTAAAAATCTGTGCCGTCTTTTTAACGTTCACTGGAAAGGGTAACAGTCACAACAAACAAAATTAATTTGCTGTACAGTTTATAAAATGTATCAGTGACGATATATATTAGGATGATAATGATTTTGTAAGTGTAACCTGGCTTTCCCATCACTTCTTCTGAATTCGTGTCATGTTCTATTAAAAAATAAATAAATAAATAAATAGAGAATGTTTCCTGGTTAATTCTATGAGTCAGTTATAATTAATATTTCATAAATTATCTCAATGTCACCCACCAACTGTCTTCTAAATGATCTCATCAGTACGATGAAACACATACTGCAATTCATGTTAGAATCAGAAAATTACAAAAATAACTTGAGTTGTTGTTGAGGCTATGTTATGTTTGTGTTTTTGTTTTTTTCCTCTGAGACTGAATCTAGCTTAGATAGTATAGTTTACAAACCTGGCTCTTGAGGAGCAGCAGCCGGTGTCAGGTCATTCTGCATCTTTAACACACCTGGATCATTTGCCTTCTCTGAGTCTAGAGAAGGTCTGGACTGATGTGCATCTGCATCTGCATCTGTATCTGCATCTGCATCTATATCTGCATCTGCATCTGCATATATATCTGCATCTGCATCTATATCTGCATCTGCGTCTGCATTTGCATGTGCATCTGGATCTGTATTTGTAGCTGCATTTGCATCTGCACATGCATTTTCTTTGTGGTTGCTAGGAGGACTGTCTGGATTCTGACTATCAGGCAGCTTTTTATCAAGTGGGGCAGTGGAAGCAAAACGCTCATGTTTCTCCTCTTGCTCTGTCATTGAACCTGAAACCCAGATAAAAGAAATGTTTTAAGAGATGAAACCGTACAGAAGAAGTCATAGGATTTAGGGACAAAATATTCCATTTAATAGCAAAGTGCTATATTAATATCAAGAAGTGCTGACATTATGACATCATTAATCAACTGATAATAACTGAATAATTAACCCTAATTCTGATCATTAAGAGACAAAACAAACAAAATTAATTTGCTGTACAGTTTATACAACATATACATTATGACATTATGATGATGAATGATTTTGTAACCTGGCTTTTGCGTCACTTCTTCTGAATTCGTGTCATGTTCTAGTAAAAAAGAAAAAAGAAAAACAATGAAATGAAGAATGCTTTGTGGTTGATAACAGATAACTAAATAATTCAGAAAAGAATGTCATCAATGCTATACCCTCTGAGCAAGTCATAATCTTGTGATCTGCTTTATCTGAGGTCAATCTCATACTGAGGAGGCTTAACATTCAGGAAGTATAAAAAGATAAAGGCTTAATAAAGGCCGTCTGGGTCCTACTTAAAGTTCAGACACCAGAGTGGAATAAATGAACCAGTGAATAAATAGGCTAAAAACATAAACATGTAATGTGCTGACAACCACAAGATCCAACATGGTCCTCTTCAAAACAGGTTAAAAACACTACAAAGAAATATTGTAAAAAAAAAAAAAAAAAAAAAAAAAAAAAAAAAAAAAAAGAGACAGTTATGTGTCACATGGTCTTAGTGTCTCATCTCTACACTACTGTAGGTAATATGGATGATTTTATATATTGCGACAGACATACATATTAAAATATAACATATTAACAGTTTGTTGATAAAATAAAATGAGAATGTTTGTTTTTGAATAAATCAGTGAACTAAAACACAAATTGACAAATTATTACTTTTTTCATTATTGTCTGCAATGACCAAATACAACCACTGATATTAAAGCACCATAGATATAATATCTTGTTGTTTAGTTTATGTTATGTTTGCCTGTGTTTTTTTTTTTTTCCTGAGAGTGAATCCCTGAATCCCTGAAGCCCAGAAAGTATAGTTTACCAACCTGGCTCTTCAGGAGCAGCAGTCTGTTTTACGTCTGGACCTAGATTGTTTGTCGTCTCTGCATCTGAAGATGCATTTTCATCTTCTTCTGCATGTACACGTGGATCTGGATCTGCGTCTGCAATTTCTTTCTTTCTACCAAGTGGGGAAGCCGGACGCTCATTTTTCCTATTTGAACCTGAAACCCAGACAAAGAAATGCTTTAAGAGATGAAACCGTACAGTAGAAGTCATAGGATTTGGGGACAAAATATTCCATTTAATAGCAAAGTGCTATATTAATATCAAGAAGTGCTGACATTATGATAACGTTAATAAACTGACAGAACCATAACCAACACTAATTATAATCATTAAGAATATTTACAAATCAACTCTTTCTCAAATAAAACAATGTGAAGGTAACAACAATTGCTTTTGATTTTTGCCATTCAGATAATAAGATAAGATAAACTAAGAAAACTATGAAAACTAAGGAAGGTAGGAACTGTGCTATTAGCTTGTAATAACAGCTTTTAACCCTTAATACCTTCTACAAATAAAATCAAACACGGCAAATCTTAGATAATGGTTGCTACATATTTACATTTTTTTATGAGTATTTATCAAATTGTATTTAAGGGTTATTGTCCATCATCAATATATTTTACTGGTGTGATAAATGATTTAGAGTGAGAAATAAAAATCAACTGTACCTCTTGACTGATTCTGATAACCATCCTTTTGTTCAAACATCTGTGCCATCTTTTTAACGTTCACTGGAAAGGGTAACAGTCACAACAAACAAAATTAATTTGCTGTACAGTTTATAAAAATGTATAAGTAATGATAAATATCATGATGATGAATGATTTTGTAAGTGTAACCTGGTTCTTGCTCCCAATCACATGAAACCACATTATATTCTATAAATAAAAAGAAAACAATAAAATGTTTCCTGGTTAATTGTGTGAGTCAGTCATAATTAATCTCTCACCAAATGTTGTTTCACCATTACTAGATAAACTGTTTTTCTATCAAATGGATTTGAATCCAAGATTTCCTACATAAAAAAGTTGAGATAAACCTGCTTAACTTAAGGCAGGTACATGAAACACTCCAAGCCACAGAGCATATCAAGCAGCATTTACCATCCTTTTCAAAGATTTAAGTTGTCTTTTTTGTAAGTAATAACATAAGGCTTCTGATTCCCAGATTCCTATTACCTTGAGTCTGTGGTAGCTGTTGTGTAGAGAGGAACGTAGGGTTTCTGCCAATGAGGCACTCATATTCTTGATTTGGCCCTGAAACAGAATAAAAATACCAAATATAATTTAACTCACTAATAAGAAAGAAAGAGAAAGACTTTTTTTTTTTTTTTTTTTAAAGTATTGGTCAAAAGGATGTACCATGAACTTGTGCACGTATTTGACTGAAGAATCTGTCATATGTGTGTCATAATAGGACACTATTTTATGGGTTTTTTATGTTTAAAAAAAAACATAGGAGAAGAGATATAAGAGAAAATTCACTCGACAGGTCAGATTTCTAAAGTGTCATACCTTCTTTTAAATCAGATCGTGGCCCGTCATCTCTATTTGCACAACAAACTGGATAGAAGAAAGAAAGAAACAATATGTTGTTGATTTAAACATCATGGAGTCAATAACTATATGATCCCTGTTTAATATTACTGCATATGAACAGCTTTCGATTCATGTTACCGATAAACCTGGATGAACCTTTGATCTCTAAATAACAAAGAATCTTGTTCCATATGAAATGTATTATCATATTTTAACCTCTATAGCTTTAGCAGAATATGTCAGCGAATATATGTTTCGATATAAGTTATTTTGTACCTTTACCTTTTCGTTTGAAGTAGAGGAAAGCCAATAGCCCAAAAAGTAAGAACAGTAGGACAACAGAGATGCTGACAGCCAAAGCTACAGGTGAACTTTCTCCTACACAGAAATATAAAAGTCAAAGTTGTAGCATCTTCTTATTACATTACATCACATCACATTCATGTAGCATTTTAACGTTTCAGCCTAGTTTCAGACATTGATTCAGGAATCTTTCTCGACTACAACCACAGATTAAATATGTTTTGTGCATCACTGATCCCAATAACCTTATCATTGATTATAGGTTTGTGATGTATGTATAACATTTGTGTTTTATTTTCATTTTCAGTCAGCGCTAGAAATAAGTAAAGCTTAGTTGAGTCAGAAAGATCAAAGTCTGTATTTCCTGTGAAATGTGGCAGGTAAAACATACGCTACAGCAAATATGTAAATAAACTCTTACCAGAGTGGCAGTCATTTGCCATGAATGTAACTGATTCAGAAGACAGCGGGTTGCTCACTCTGCAAGTGTATAGTTCATCACCCTTCAGAGATATTGTTAACTGGTGACCAGGTGGCACTTTTACAGGTGAAACCCACTCAAACTTCATCAAGGACGGCGGATGTACGGGATCTGCAGAGCATGTCAGTGTTGCCCAATCTTCAGCGGTATCAGAGCTGCTCTTGTTCATTTCACAGGATATGGTGGGTTTGGAAACACTTCCTATATGAACATAACAAGGAAAACAAATACATGCATGCAAAATAAAAGGAAAACGTAAAGGACAGTCATGCATCTGCAAAAATAACTAAACTGGCAGTGATATCACCATTAATTTTGCTCCTGTGTTTAACTCAGAAACATCATGACCGTGACATATCGTTGTGGTTAAGGCCGGACTAACGCATTTGCTGGCATGGTTATTCTACAGGAAATGAATGCCAAAATTCTGACAGTAATTACAGTAATTAGAGTATAGAGTAATATAGAGTAATCTTTACAGTAATTTCCACTTTGGCAATGACTTTTGGAATGTTTTATTGTCTACAGCTGTCTGAACAAACCATCACTACTTTCTGGAGAGTGAAGGCTCTCTATTTATAGTAAGGCCATAATAAAAATCAAGACAAATATGCCTTTGTTATAAGTAACATATTGAGAGATAACTCTAGTAAATGTTGATGTATAGTGTTATTTGTTGGTGAGAAAACATTTTAGGTGAGAAAAATCTGCAGACCACAGAGCTGCAGCACATGCAGCTCAAAAAAGTTTTCAGTCTGATGTTGCTGCTGCTGCTGCTAATTTGTCCAACAAACACTATTCATGGGAGACGATTTCAAATGAAAATGCAATTCCAAGACTATTCATTTGACCTAAAAAATTTGAAAAAATATCCTTCACTACCCTACTCTTTAAATCCTCAGAGATTCACAGTATATGGATGAGGGAAGTAAAAACAAATCCGTAAAAATGATTCACACAATGAGTAAAACGTGTTTTCACAGGTCCACAGGTCAATATTGGGTGTATGCACATCTATAACAGATTCTGTATGAAAAGGTCTTTATCAGCCTCACACATCTGATTACTGTAAACCACCAGCAGCATTTCCACAGAGTGGGAACGGCTCAGTTGTCATCTTGTCGAAAATAAATAAATAAAAATTTCTCTGTTTCACAGTCGACCACGTTTTCTACCAACTTCCTCTTTGTCACTCTGCCATAACACTACAACTGGTAAGAACCATAAATAAATGGCTGTTGTAAGTACAGTGTCTCCTATTGCTGCTATGTACATATCTCTTATATTGACAAAGAACCTGTTGCGGTCAAAAGGTTTAAAGCCATAAAACATCCAACGGTTCAGTGTCACTGCCAAAATCTATGAGGAAGGAAACTGATGCCCCTTCTTTCTTTCTTTTTTTTTTTTTTTTTTTTTTTTTTATAACGAGAAAACTGTGAAGAGGAAAACTTCTTTGTGTGATGGTTTTATTTTAACTATGACCTTAAATGACAACAGGTCTCATTGAAGAGCACATTTGTATTCTTGTCCTGAATGTCTCTAGAAAAAAATTGTTATAAATCACTTCTTTTAGCCTGATAAATGTCACGTATTGCCAGAGAAATACCAGAGAATATTATAGGCCACAGTAGGTGACATTACTCTTTTGGTTGCAACAGAGTACTTGTGACTTGTGTCGATTTACAGGAGAAAACTCTACAAAAAGAAATTGTGCAGGCAAGAAAATCTGTTCAACACATCCGTCCCCATGAATGATGTTTGTATGAAGCTCAGTTTGGTAGAAGCAAAGACCTTTCAAAAAAAATAAAAATGTGTCTATTGAATGTTAAAAAACACATTAACTTGTAGCTTCAGGATGCAGGTTATCAGTGTTTAGAAATTTGATGAATTTAGTGTTTTTTGGTGTATAGTTAACAACATAAACTCACCTATGACCTCGAGGTTATAGTTTAAAGTAATAAACGCTTGGTTTTTTTTGCGGAATATTTCCAAGTCATATTTTCCACTGTCTTCATATCTGAGGTCTTTGATTTGTAGCTCCGCAGAAACCCAGTTAAGAACAACCCTGTTCAGATAAGAGCCGTACACCTGCTCCTCGTTGCCGTTAAACTCTATAACTTTGTTGCCATTATGCTTCCACAGAATATTATCGGGTTGTTCAGTGATGTCTGTCTCCAGGGTGGTCTCCTGACCCTGGAGGCCGTATGTCAGAGGCTGTCCAGAAACTAGATTCAGAGAACAGAGAGATGTAAAAGCATGTATGATAATGTTTCATACCTTTTTAACACTGAGGGATATGCTAACATCACATGACCTTTGCCCTGTTAACTGTGATGTCAATGTATTAGGTACACATTAATAATTTCATATAATCTAATATAAATAAATCTGCAATAAATCCTGTTTTTGTATTGTGTCACAGAGGGGCTGACTCTAATCTCATCTACCATATGGTCGTTTTGGAGACCGTAGTTGGTAATGACCAACAACACTTTATGCTTGTAACAATTAATACACACATCCCATACACACACTGGGTACCGTACTGGACAATTGAAAGCATTTTAAAGGTATAAATAATTACGTGATTATTTTAAATAATAATAATAATAAAAATAGCATTTCACAGTGTTTCACAGAAGCCGGTCTGTTTGGTGTCATGGTGGTTGGTTCAGCAGTCATCATATGATCCAAATATAAGATGTAAATCACATGATAGAAAATAACAAACGAAAAACATAACAATATGTGTTTGGGATTTAGGAAGTAATAGAATATAGTGCTTATAATTGTGTTTTAAGAACTGCTGCCACAAACAACAACAACAACCTAATTCTCAGTCCATAATTCAAGTTTAATGTCAAACAACCAACAATATGACACTTATGCAAATGTTTTGAAAATATAATTATGGTAAATTAGGCGTATTTAATGTTTCTCTTCATTCTTATGGGAAATATGTCACTATGGAGTGACTTTACAAAACGTTAGTGGTAAGTGCAATAAACTATGGGTGTGAAAGGTTGAACTTATGCAACAGACAATTCAATCATTAACTACTGGACCTAGAGTAAATTTACTTTTCCTCTGTACTTGTTGTAATGTTTCCGTAAAAGTGTCGAAAGTGCCAAACACTCATCAAAAACAGCACTAATCATGAACAAACTCACCTAAACAGGCGGTGAAGAAGCACCAGGCCAGAAAGCAGAGGACATAAGTCATGGTAGAAACCCTCTGGTTACTCCCCAGCTGTCGTTATTTACTTTCTTTTTCGGCGTCGTGATAAGCATCAAAGTGTCGTCGTTCACGAATCAAAGTCCAACAGGTTATTGTTAGGGTTTTTTTTTTTTTTTAAGTAAGTTTGGTTTAAAATCAGACTTTTTAAAACAGTAGCTTACCTGTCCAGGTAAACCGTGTTTTAATTTAGTATAATTTTTAAAATGACAACCACCTCGAAGAGAAAGTAGCAGCTACAACCAAAACCAACCAGGTGAGACACCTGAGCTTCCGGTCTTCCGTGTGTTTTTCTGATTTTCACAATAAAGTCGAAAGTTGATATATCAACATATTAACATAACATAAGGTGAATGTTGTAATTTCCTCTATTTATATATCTATTCACTAAAATACTATTATATTTTTTGAAGGCCAATATGTTTTTATTCAGCTTATATTTACGTTAAGATGTTTTAATGTGAAAAAATACCGGAAGCTGCTTGACTTCCCACCTGCGAATCCACATTAATCTTCCAACCGTCTCTTACTGATAAACTGGTCTAGTTCAGTCACACATACCTTCGTCAGGCCACTCCTTGTGTATCTTGATACTTTTATTCACTGATGTGCATTTATTTATTTATTGAGTTAAGGTGCCGTTTCATTCTTCTGAGCAACATCATTGCTTAGCACATTTTTTCAAGGTTTATTTTCGCCATTTAAAGTATAAAAACAAACCGTGCATTGTTGAAGCACCATTATTGATTCTGTATTTAAACTGCTGTACATATATATATATATATATATATATATATATATATATATATATACATTAACCATATCAAATAAAAGTTTAAACAGTTGCTGCTGTAATGAAATATTACACTTCAAAATGTAAATGGGTAAAATATTTTGATACTGAAGTAGGACTGAAGGTATCGTTTAGTATTTTTGTACTAATTCATTTCCTTTAAAATGTGTTTATTTATTAATCAAATTTTACTGTTGCTGCATGACTGTTTGAATATGATATAATAATTAATGATTTTTAGTTTGTTTCCCTTTAAGAAATAAAAGAATGCCAGTATCATTTTTAAAAACAAAAAATAGCACAAAGCCATAGTGTAAAAATATGTCTTTAAGATTAAAAGTTTTCTGTCTTTACATTTGTCAGAACATAGTGATTTATAATGTTTTAAATGGCCATTCATATTTAATGAGCATTGTAATGTGTGTAAAAACATGCATCAGTTTAATATTGGCGCCTATACGCTCCCGTTGTCAAAAAGTCTTTTGTCACTGGCACTCGGAAGCAGGTGTTATTCTGTGTATGTGTGTGTATGACTTCA
Organism: Polydactylus sextarius; assembly: GCA_016801845.1. Taxonomy (NCBI): domain Eukaryota; kingdom Metazoa; phylum Chordata; class Actinopteri; family Polynemidae; genus Polydactylus; species Polydactylus sextarius. The sequence continues at coordinate 8,415,892 of CM028912.1, read as the reverse complement.
TGAGCGTCACACTGCCATGGTGTGACACCCCCATTGGTAAAACACACTCTTCCGTCAGCACCCCTCGTGCAACATCCCAGCACATCACTGTGGAGATAACTTGGTTTTTGTTATCACGGCCGCCGGTGATGAAGAGTTTGTTGTTGCAGGCGGCGATGGCACAGCTTGCCCTCTCACCTAGACGACTAACGAGGGACCATGAGTCTGACAGAGGGGAGTAGCAGTACATGGCGTGCATGGCACCACCTGGGAGCAGATAGAGATGAACAGTAATGTACAAATGGATTTACTTGTGACGGAAGTATTATCAAAGCCAAACACACATATATGTACACTTAAGTGGTGGAATATTCAGGTCATTTACCACAGAAAAAGTTCAACATTAAAATAGTCACTTCCGTGAAATATATATATAAAAACAAAAACACCCACAATGCTGAAATTGCAAATATTGCACTATTATGACAGAGGACTTTACACGCAGGCAGTATTTTCCTGTTAGGTTGGTGAAGATGGTGCTAATTTTAAATATTTCTTATTTAGAGTCTGTCCACAAGTTATAAATGTTTCACATTTATACTTATATAGTTATATTCCATCACAACTTACCAACTATGTAGATGCAGTTGTTGAATGTAACAGCATTAATGCATTTGGTTTCGATGGGGATGGGCGCTCGCAGTTCCCAGCAGTCTGTCCCTGGTTCCCAGCATTGAACCTTATCAGTTGCCAGCTTTCCATTGGGGCCGCCACCAATCACATAGATCCATCTGTCAAAGCTTGCAGCAGCAAAGGAGCTCACACCTACTCCAAGAGGTGTTGCCTGCAATAAATACAAGCTCCTGAGTAAGAATATGTGATGAAGTGCCGTCTAACAAATAAAATGAATGATGTTATGGACCTAGTCCAGCATCTGACTACAACATCACACCCAGATTTGAGAAAGACTGATAATATATTTTACCGTGCAATAATAATTTTGTCACATTCTTTCAGCAGAACCAAGCTATAAACAAACCAACATGACATTATAAAGATGATATTGCAAGTGTTATAGCAAACAGTGGCCTATTTAGACATTCAGTAGACATTGCCCAACATTAGGATTCATGTGATGTCTTGTTGCTGCCCACTTGATAAATAAAAAGTCCAACACTCTCTCTTTCTCTTTTGCACCAACTCTTGCAGCAAAATTGCAAGGGTTGGTGCAAGAGCCTTCTCTATCATGTTAACCAGCTAGTTTCTAACTCTGATCTGTCTACCGCTGTTACTCTAATTGCAGGGCAGGTATCGTGATATGAGTTTCTTGCTGTTGTTGCTACTGCAGTGAGAGTAAAATAAATAGTTTGAGTGTAGGGCAGGTAGCATATGGTCTGTTTTTAGAGCTTTTTATCTGAAAATAGCTGCCTTCTGTGACTAGAAACCCTGTAGACAAAAGCAGTGAAATGGAAATAGTCCAGTATGGTTGCGGGCTGTGAACTGAAAGCATCACTAGAACGCTATGTAGAGCTGAGAGAAGGTGATAGTTTAGGTAGCTAAACGTTAGGTACTTTTAAACTTTAGATTAGTTTAAGTACCACTATATGTCAAACTTTTGTATGTTTACCTGTGTCCAGCGATTGTGAAAGGGATCATAGGCCTCAACGCTAGAAAGTCTCTGAACTCCATCAAATCCACCCAGCACGTATACCTTCCCTCCTTGAACTGCCATTTTGTGTCTCCAGCGCCCAGTTGTCAGGGATTCGATTTGAATCCACTTGTCCAGGGCACCATTATATTTCCAAACATCATGTTGTGTCTCTTTACCTCCTGCAACAACAGTAACATTACAGAAAACTGTCAGCTACAGTACACACTACAACGTCATCATAAAACATCACTGAATCGGAAGTAATAACTGTATCTATGTTTGTCTGTTTACGTCAGGGCCCAGAGTTATCACTCTGATTCAGGATGTGAACTCCAGTGACTTTAACAGTACTATTGGCAGTTACAGTAACCACTGCCTAAAACCACAATGGAAAATGACATTATGTCTTGTTTTTCTGCACTGTGGATTCACTGAATAAAAGTAACATTGTGTTTAGATAAAAAAAAAGGCCCATAAAAGTTTCTGAAAACTTGTGCACGTGATAAGGATGTGACAAAAATGAACACACGAGAGGGCATGCAGAAACTGTAACTTGCATAAACAGTAGGCAGTAACACATTTCACTTTCATCTGTTCAAGGTCACACATTTCACAGGAAATAAGCCTTTCTATGAAAAAAAAAATATGTAACTTTTCTCACCAGATATGTACAATTCATTGCGGAAGGTTATACAAGCAAACTCCACCCATTTTCTGTTTTGAGACTCATCCTCCAACTCTGTCATTGGGAGCCTGGCGACCTCCAGTCGGCTGCGTCTAAGGGGGTCCAAACACGTAACGGTGGAAATAAAACGTTCGTCTTTGGTGCAGCCTCCAATGATCAAGAATACTTCTGATAGAAAGTGACGCACACGGGGTTTGGTTCGTTCAGTGACCACCTACAAACATGTACATGTACAGAACACATTACAATTTTACTAGTAGGTATATCTTGGAAACGGTGATGTTTTGAGAACAAAATGGCTTTTGATGCACTAAATATGGAACAAAAGGTGCTCCCTAGTGGTTAAACTTCAGTTTTTGTTTTCCGTTGTATACTGACCTCCCTGCCAGACAGGTGATAGATGCGGGCCTCGTGCAACAAAGGAAAAGCTTCACTGCAGTGTCGTATCAGTTCATCCGACTCCACTTTTTCTACAAAGTATGCTGGCTCCAGCAGTGGCAGTCGCACATGTGAGAGCAGTCTGACCAGTAAAGGGCAGCGTTCATCCTGCCGTCCTCTAATCCATCGCATAAGAGCCTCAAAAACACACTCCTCACACCTCACGTCAAGGTCGTCCCTCTGCAGGACAATCTCCAGTGAGTCCGCTGGCAGGTCCAGGAAGTCTTGCTGCTGGACCACCTGGGAGAACTGAGAGGTGATGTAGTCCTGAGCCCTGGTCTTCAAGGCTGACAAAGCGTGACTTTCAGCCAGATTCAGGATCCCAATACAGTTCTCAAGGCTCATAGATTTGCTCAGAAAGGCAGCACATGCATCCACAACACGCAGGAACTGAAAATAAACAAGATGACAAATAAGAATGAGAATTAGTGTTATCTTTTAGCAGTAGTGCTGATAGAGAAATAGAGGGTTTGTTAATATTAGAGTCAGGGCCTTGTGGTAAATAAACATTGATAAGGTTCATTAGATGCATTAGAATTTTAAAATTATGTTGAACAACACTAAAACTGACAGAGCAACACGCAAACTGTGTTGAAAGCCCAAAAAGATGTCATGGATTCACACGTATATTCTAAATATTAGCCTCATTACGAATAAAACATCAACCCTTAACCTTAAAACAGCGTGTTGAAGAGAAGAAGAAAAATCAAAACTCCTCAACTGTTTATTTTTTAAATCACACTGTTTGTCACAAAAATATAGAAGCTAGATATAGAAGCACCTGCCTCACTTGTTTTGTGGTGCAGCTGTGAAGTTAATTTAAGCTTGTATGGAAAACTGATCCTGAGTGTAAACAACTAGGCAACTTTCACTTCCCTCTTATTGCAACACATTGCAATGCCTGTATGACTGAATGGAGGAAATGCCGTCTAAAGTGAAGTGAATGTAACGTCTGGGAAATTTAAATGAGGTTGTACACTTTGCCAATGTCGCTATGAGAAATTATATAATAATAATTTGTTTTAATATTGTTATTCTACTTTTTTTTAAAATATTTTTTGCTCCTAAATAAGTATCGTAATGGATTCTGACATGCCATCGATATACCACACATTCCAACATATGACTAATAATTTAATTACATTGAAGTCCGATAAATATAAACTACAGCAAAGTTTCTTTTTCTTTACTGGTTGTTTTTTTTTATGTTTTGAGGCTTTGTGGTTTATATAGTTAGTAATTTATGTAAAATACACAATTAAATACAAACATAAATGAAGGCAATTATAATCCAAATTAAACATTGAACTGCATTGAATTTTACCTGAAATTGACTGGCAGCCTCTAGTATTCTTTGGACATTTGAGTGTGTCAGGAGGGCTTGGCTGGTGTAGGTATACTCAAGGAGAGATTGCATAGTCCCACTGTCCAATCCCTTTATTTGTACGCACTCCTCATGACTCTCCTTCAGACCACTGCAAAACATTGCCCTTCACAGAAAAGTATTGATTCAGTAAAACCAATGATCCCATCATGATAAAAAAAAAAAAGACAATGCCAGATTTTTTTTTTTTACCTGAAGTACTGACTGGCAGCAGCAAGTATGGCTCTATGGCATGGGAAATCATGACCTTGAACACTGAGTATCACATCGGTCAGTTCTCTGTTCACTCGCAGCGTCTCCATCCCTCTCTGTAGTTCAACAGGAAGGCCGCCGTCTTCCCAACATAACTCACTTGCTCCTGTCAGGTTCTCTTTCTCCTCATTAGGGTTAGAGTCATCTCCAAGAGAAGGCAAGAGACAATCTGTAGTCCTCTCCAGCGAGTCACTCATCTTTTACCCCAGAAGGTCTTCAGAAACTCACCTCCTTCAGAGCAACAACATGCAGCCTGTCTCTATGTGCACCTGCACAAGTAAAAAGACACAAAACAACCCCCTGTGGTTTACGCTTGCTGTGTTTTTGCCGCTGTGAGATGGGGATTTGTTTTTTCCTGTCCTCTTCATACTTCCTACTCGTGTTCTGGGAGGAACATGCGTATGTGACAATGCTTGTTTCTAGCTACTTCCTCTTCTTGTACTGACTAAATTTCCCCCATGTTACCCAATTTTACTCTCTTTAAAAAGCCACAAATGTCAGATATCCAGGTACCAGGGAGCATATATATATATATATATGCTCCTGGTACCTGGATATATATATTATATATATATATATATATATATATATATATATATATATATATATATATATATATATATATATATATATATATAATTTACATTCAAATCAACCCTTTCCCTGTTTTTCCGTAACAGCCTGTCATCACTCTTTCTTTCTGGCACCTCAGTCGTATAAAAACTGACTGTGATCATGAGAAGCAGCTTGTGAGCAGAAGGGTGCTAGCAGGATGAACATGGGTGGGTGTAAATGTAAGAGCCCCTCACTCGGTATCTCCACTGAGGTGTTTATATTGCCACTCCTTGTAAATACCACTAGTAAGTAGCAGTAGTATACAATACATTGCTTTAGATTACTTATATTACTATAATAACCTTAACCCCAGATTAGATTAGAGTAGAAGAGATAGAGATTAGATTGTTGCTTCATTATGCATACTTGTATATTTGCACAATATGGGGGTATTGTAATGTTTTGTCTGGTGTATTACACCATCTTAACATCATCACTTCAACTGGTTTAATTTCAGATTTTGTCTTCACTTATATTATTCATATAGTTGATAGTTATAATTGTTAATACACGCTATGGGTGGGTTCACATGCAAAGAGTTTGCGTTTATGTTTGTTGTAGTTTTTTTTTTTTTTTTTTTGAAGTTTTCTGTGCAAACGGAAGTTTGTTTTGAAAAACTCTCCATTAGATTGTTAAAAGGTGTCGAAGCTGCAGCAGAAGTGTGTGTTTTTATTTTCTCCACCAAATGGCGCTATTGCTTCATTGATGTAAAACGAGGTTTCAAACATAGTGTCGGTGAGTAAACTTGTTCCTCTGTCTCGATGTTTGCTGAAATAGGTCAAACCTGGATATAAACTGTTTCCTAGCAACGCAACCTACGTGTTATTGAGATATTAATCAAGTTAATACATGCGCGGGAAAAAAAAAAAAAACAGAAGGTACACAGACTTTATACTACAATAAAACAAGTAATTGGGTTAAAAAAAAGTTTAAGAAACCTTCTGTTCGCGTGTGTCTGATATCACTTCACGTTATTATGGGACACGCGCCTTATTATTATTATTATTAAGTTTATCAATCGTGTGAATTTTATCCAATCAGTTTGCTGATTGATATCGATCTATATTATGATTATCTAATTATAATTTTGAATTTTATGATCACAGCCCGACCGTGAAACCTAATCTCGCGTATCGACCTCGCATGTAAATGCATTTGCTTAGTTTTTTTTTTTTTTTTGTTTTCTGCACCACATGTAAAATGCATGCACACGGTTTTCTGTACCAATTCACTGTGTTGAAACTAGTTGTGTAGTCTACGGGAACTATGTCAGACTTCCTCCTTGAGTACCTCCAGGAAGCGTTATCCACTTTAATACCTCTGTGCAGACAGACAGACATCACAGTGAGATGAAACCAGGGTTTGGTCACAACTGCTATGGTGTGAACACCATTTACTTTTCAAGATGAAGTGTTACCTGAAAGTATTTTTAAAGGCCAGTTTGCTTTTCTGTCTGGCTTTACTCCTACACTGTGGTAAGTACTTGTGTACGTGTGTGTGTGTGTGTGTGTGTGTGTGTGTGTGTGTGTGTGTGTGTGTGTGTGTGTGTATGGGTATACACACACGTATCTCGTATGACTTAATACGTAAGGTGGTAACTCATAACTAAGTATGTTATTCTTTTCACCTTTTTGTAATAATGTTATTTCCATGAAAGTGAAAAAGTTGTATATCTTGCTGTGTATCTTGCTTCTTTTGGATGAAAAAAAGTGAACTTATACTTAATGTGTAGTGCTATTTAAACACCATTCAGTTTAGCTTCTGTAGCATCTTTATAAAACTACGTCTGACGATTATTTAACAGATGTGAACATCTGTGCTTTGTTTGCGTTTCATCATCAGGAGAAGCCAGAGTGCACACTGAAGTACAGGCCGGGCCTCTGTATCGCGTAGTGGGCTCTCCTCTCTACATTTCCTGCAATGTGAGCGGTTTTGTTGATGAAGCCAGTCAGAAAGAATTTGAAATCCGTGCGAGGAAGCCTGTACGACCAACACACGACCTCAACGTCATCAGCTCTGATGACCCAGGATTTGCCTTTTTCAAATATTCACAGCGTGCATCACACGGTGAAATTACTGTGAGACGTGTTTCTCCAAACTCAATCATCTTTGAGATACAAAGCCTAGAGAAAGATGATGAAGGAGACTATGAATGTACTGTAATTAACTCAGAGGGACGTTATGACGGAACCTACAGTGCTATAACAACAGTTAAAGGTAATTAGCCACCAATCTACTCTTCAGTTTTCAGACCTGTTTGAAAAAGAATTGTGACTTTCATTTCTTTCTTTCTTTGTTTTTGATATGCTGCCACAGTGATTGACGACTCCCTAAGTGTTTCATCCTCTTCGCTCTCATCACTGAGCTATGATGAGGGCAGTGCTCTCATAGTAACATGCCAGGCCTCCAGCAACACCATCCAGCACACCCACGTTTCAGTTGCCTGGTATCTCCATAAAGGCAGTGAGGGCGATGCTCAGCCTATCATTTCTCTAGACAGAGATCTCACACTGAGCCCAGGTGATGCGTTTGAAGAGCGTTACCAAGCTGGACACATAAAGTTAGATAAAATGGGAGAGGCCAACTACAGGCTAACAATGGATCAGCTGGAGGTGTCAGACCAAGGTAGAATCTACTGCCAGGCTCAGGAGTGGATCCAAGATCCTGACCGCTCCTGGTACTCTATTAAACAGAAGAATGCAGAGGAAATCATGCTAAATGTCAAAGCCAGAGGTAAAAGTCATTGCTGAATTGATATGACACATTTATCATTGCATCAGTCATTGTGGCTTCTGCACAGGATGTCTAAGTCTGTGTGGTGTTACCGTGGGTTTTTTTTTTGTCTTGAATAGAAGTCATGCCAGACATGGCATCTTTGGTGGTGAAAATTTTGACACCTCAGACAACTCTACATGAGGGGAGTGAGCTCTCACTGACGTGCAGTGTAGAAACACAGAATCTGGAGAAAAGTTTCTTCTCTGTGGCCTGGCTCCGGGGAAGTACTGAGCTGGTGCGCATCGGCCCTACAGGCATTTTGTCTGTGGGGTCCGATTACAGTGGCCGGGAGACAGAAGGAGAGCTCAGGGCCATCCGTATCACAGATAGTGATTATCATCTCAAATTGAAGCCTGTCAGAACTGAAGACCAGGGAGAATATTCCTGTAAGGCATGGCCTGAGGACAGAAACCAGGATGGTGTCTTTACAAAGGGAACAGTCCAGACTTCAGGCTCCCAACTGGTCAGGATCTTAGCCACAGGTTAGTCATCAGATATACCCATACACACACACAGACATATGGATGTAAATTCATAAACACTGTTTTAAGTATGATTCACCTGGGATTTTAGGATTAACATTTCCTGTTCTCTGCCTCTTGCTTGTCTCTCCACAGAAAGTGGGCTCTCAGTTAAAATGCAAAACGTTACGAGAGTTAACGAAGGCGATGGGCTGAAGCTCACCTGTAAAGTGGATGGGATCAAAGATCAGCTCTCAATCACATGGCAATTTAAACCTACGGCCAAACCATCAGCCCCGTTTACCAATGTCATCAGTCTCGGTCAGGAGGGTGTCATGGAGATAGACGAGAAGTACATGAGTCGTAAAGTGAGGGCAAGTCGTCCAACAATCAGCAACTTCACTTTAGAGCTTGATGAGGTTACAGCCTACGATGCAGGTTTATACCAGTGTGCTGTGTCTGAATGGAAAGACAATAGCAAGAGCAACAGCCAGTCTCAAACAGCCAGTGTGGAAGTTGTTCCTACAGGTACGATACATTTCTGTCTGTCTGTCTGGCTTCCTGCCTTGCTGTCTGTCTAGTACATATTGCTCAAGATAAACAAATAATCACATGCATATTGATGCAACAAGTTCCTCTTTTCATGTGGTTTGATTATTCTGAAAACCTGCTGTGCAGAACTCTTGTCTGCCTTCTGGCAGTGAGAGTAATTACTTACCCCAGAGGTAATCCATGTTTGTCCTCTTTGTCATTTATTCAGTCTTTTTTAGCTGGCAATCTTTCCCCTGAAAGCCAAGTTTCTTTTTTCTATCATTTGGAACATCAGAAACTTCTCTCAGATGCATCCTAGTTTTTTTTTCCACTATTCTGTCTTCATTGACACTATTCTGGCTAACCAGCCAATGTTGTTTGATGTAAAATGCGTCACCACTGGTATGCCAACATAGGACTGTCACCACAGACTTCAGATTTAAAAGTTGGTCTGTTCATCAGTGTTTCCAACTATCCAATCGTTAAGTACACACTAAGACCTATAAGTAAGTTGTGGCCATGTTGATACCCCATAGAGAATGGACCTTTTTTCTATCATTTTGTCACTTTGTGTGCTCCCAAATGGGCACATTTTAGCAGGCATGTTTCCATTTGAGCCTCACAAAAAATTATTCAGGGTGTTTTTACTCTGTTTGACATTCTTTGTGTTGTAAGGTGCGATTAATATTGCTGGGTTCATTTCCACAGCTTTGGACTTGAAGTTTTGTTAATATGCATTTGTTACTTTTGAGTTCCTCACTGCATGAATTTGCATTTCATTAAAAAAAAGAAAGTAAGTTTATTGAAATTTTCAAGACCTCTTATGCACAGACAAGTATGTTGACACAAAAGTATTTGATATTTAATGAATAAAAAGTATTTTAATATAGTTTGATGACTTTGGCAATGTTAACATTTCATTGTTTCACAAAACGGAAATGATTTTGGGAAATTGTGTGAGCAAAAATACGCATGAAAGACAAGAGACACTATTTTGGAAATGTCACGTTCTCACATCTCTCTTTTTTTACTCACTCGTGACACTAGCTTCTCTTTTCTCATTCAATACAGAGTCCTTTGTAAAACTGGATTTAAAGAGTCGCAACAATGCAGTGAAGATTGGTGAAAGCACAGAGTTGATCTGTCGGGTTAAAGGGCCACGTGTTCCATTGACATTGACTTGGAGCTTGCAGCGTAGTGGTGCCACAGATGTAGAAACTATTGTGATACTGTCCTCAAATGGTAATATCAGCTGGTCTACAGGAAAATATGTCTACCAGTTTGAAAGAAAGGAAAAAGAAGATGCAGTTTTTCACATTCTGATCATCAGAAGTGCTAGTCAAAGGGAGGCAGGAAACTACCAGTGTTCAGCATCTGTCTTCCAAGATAACAAATACAAGAAGCTCAAACCATCCAACCAACTGGCTGTGGTGGTGGACATCCCAGGTATTTCTGAGATTTCAAGAGCATATGCCATGTTTGGAACAATTTTGGATAAATTCTGCAATATGCAACAATCTTTCTCCATGTCTCTCACCATACTTTTGCTTGTCTTTCCCAGAGAGCAAACTCACTCTGACTTCCATCTCCAACGTGACAAGAAACATCAACACTGATGTAGAAATCAACTGCTTGGTTACTTCAGCAACCTTTTCCTCGTCTCGCTACACTGTCACCTGGCTGCAACAGACAGAAAATAAGACCATTGTAAACTCAGACCGGGATGCCCTGGTAACATTTGGGCCTGAGGTTGAGCTGAGCGACAGACAACGAATCAACATCAGACGCACTCAGGGCCCTAACTTTTCACTGATTATTCAGCAAGCTCAGGTCTCAGACAGTGACTTGTACAAATGTGAGGTGGAAGAGTGGCAACAAGATCCTCGCGGTGATTGGTATCTGCTCTCGCAATGGTCCGTAGTCACCCAGCTAACAGTTGTTGAGCCCGGTAAGTTTAACATTAATTTGTCAAGGTGAAATCCTCTAGATTTCATCAGCTATAAAATACATCCAATTATTAATACAGCCCATATCATTTAAAAATATATTTCTTTCTCAATTTACCAGACCTTCTAGGATTTTTCGGTGTTGTGACTATAATGTGACTATTGATGCAAATTCAACCAATCCCTGTAAATTTTGTACAACCTTGCAGTTTTGACCAGTCACTGCAACTTTTCCACAATTTTAAACAATCCAAAATCACTGCTAAGGACTGTGAGGAACAGTATTATGGCATTGTTAACAAAAGCAGAGGAAAACTATTTTACCCTGCGTTGCATTATTGTTATGGGGTTATGAGAATGGTAGAAACGTAGAGAGGACATCAGACAAGACGTCATCACTCTTCTCATTTCCTATTTTTGTTTCCTTCATTTTTAATAAATTGTGAAGGGATAATTATAAAGGTTTTATAATTTTACTGTTATTGTAATTTTTAACATTGAAAGGGGAAAAAAAAATCACAACTTTGACTTGCTCCCGCAACTTTATTGCAACAAAACACAGAAAAACAACTTTCCCTACATTTTTTTTCAAAAAAAAAAAGCTGGCAAATTAGGCCTCAAGAGTCTCAAAAAAGGCTGTGTAATCCTGGAGGGATTTACTCAAATCTCTCCTCTCCCTCTGTTAGAGCACTTAATATTTCGCGTCATATGTGGTTGTGTATATGCATGGGTTTTCAGCTTGGCCTAGAACAGCCGACTAACTTTACTGGTCTGCTCACTGCAGCTGAACAATGACAAGAGAGATATCAGTCCTGTCATCTTACTCTCAGTGAGAAAGGGAATAATGATCGTATTGACCTGAATATAAGACGGTATTTTTTCTCTAGAAAATAGTCTGAAAAAGACGAATCGTCTCACGCACCAATTACCTGGAGTAATGCAACTGTGACACGGAGGGGGTGGGTGGGTAAGTGGTTATGGTGCACCACATTGGTGTATTTATGCTGCGCAGCTGTTCGTCAATTCAAGTCATGACAAGCTTTCCTGTGTGAGGTGATATAAATGATAAAAAGGAAAAAAAAACACACCTAAATAATACATGCATGATACTACAGGTCATGTGCTTGTTTGCTAATTTTTCCAAAAATGGGTCTTGACAAACAGGGGCCGTTTTGTATTCAGGGTGGTCTTATATTCGGGTCAATACAGTATATTTCCCAAAATGCAGCACTTTTACACGTTATTTTGAAACTTGCTCTCGCTGTGGGATTGATTTTTTTGTTGGCTTATGCTGCACAACCACACCTGTTCTTACTTTTTTTAACGGTGCTGGCAAATGTTTTGCCCTAGTGGTTTTACTGATAATTTTATGCGTTACGCTTATGCGCATCTACACTTGTTCTACTTTATTGCCTCTTTTAGTATTACAGATACAGACGCTTTGAAAAGCTTTTCAATCTCCATTTATTCCTCCCATTCCCCCGACTACTCTCTCATCTGTTTGTGTACCCAGAATTCAAATTCAAGACTCACTGAAACCAATCATTTTTGTCAACTAAAGTTGAATCAAATGTCTCTTTCCCTTGCTTTTTTTCCATAGAGAAAAAACTATCCATCGAAATAGGGAAGGGGGAGAAGAACGTGAGCAGCAACGAGGACTTCACTATCCCCTGTCATATCACTACACAATCCAGTAATGAATCTGAATTCCAGGTCACGTGGTTTTGGCAGCAAATGAAAACTGAGACACACCCCATATTCACTGTTCACCGAAATGGCACTTTACAAGTCAGGTTTGGGAAGGACGATCATCTAAGATTCAGTCACCCGCTACCCAACAAGTTCAGCCTTACAATTATGAGGCCTGGATCTGAGAATAGTGGCAAGTATTTCTGTGAGGTGGAAGAGTGGCTCCCGTCCCTGCCTCATGGGTGGAAGAGGTTTGCGGTGGAAAAGTCAGAACCTACGACGATTAATGTCGATGGTAAGCATGGTATAATGTGCTTTTCTCACAGCAAATGTCAGCCATTGAAAATTATGTGGAATCATGTGTGTGATGTATTCCCTTGCTTTTTTTTTTTTTTTGCAGGACAAGCTAACGCTGAGAAACAATGCACACCAGGCACCTGGATTGGGATTTTTGTAGCTTTTGCCATTGCCTCGCTCGTGGTGATAGCCCTGCTGGTGATGAAGATATGCAAAGGCTCAGCAGAAAAGAAGCCAAAGGAATCCCTGTGGGCAGAGGAACACAGTCTGAACACCAAACTCAGTGGAATGGACTGAACCAGAAGTTGAGAGTAGAGAAAGAGAAAAAATGCAGCCTTTTTTCTTTGTTTGTTCTTGTTTTAGATTTTTGAAAAGTTTCCTATATATTTTTTTATATATTAATTTGTTATTATAGAGTTAAATAATTATCATTTAAAAAAATGTGTTCATAATGTTACCTTTTAAAAAAAATAACTTCTATGTCATACTTTCTGTGCAGCTGGTATTAATTTTGCCTTTATGAATTAATGAATTTCATTAAACCATTAAAATTAAACCGGCACTTTTCATTTTACATCTGAAACTTATTTGCATAATCGCCAGCCTCTTACATTTTGCTTGAAAGGTTGCAACAGTTGAGCGAGGCAGCAGATCAACTTTATACCTACAAAGCAACACCAACTGACAGAGAGATTACTTTTTTTTCCCTCGTTTACTGCGATGTACCAGGCAGCTTGATACTATGTTTTTGATGGGGAGAAGTCAAAGCTTAGCGTGTCTAAAGAAGCAGCTAAGCATGCAATGTGAGAAGATTTGAAATACTTCTTCTTAAAGAAATACAGAGATGAATCAACCAGGATGTGGTACATGACACGGAAACAGTACAAAATGGCACTGTGGTCTGCAAATCTGCTGATGTGACCAGAATGTGACCAGAATATATGCAGAGAGATGCACAATTCTGGTAGACATTACATTCATGCAGCAGAGGTAGAAATCTACTCATAGAAACACAGTTTTTGCTGTCAGAATATACTTGATGAGCACATTTTATTTTTTAATGTGATTCTTTATTTCCCAGTTTCACTTATATGGAGGTTAATTTTCCCATTCATAGCAGCATATTTTAGAACAATGTATCAGGTCAGTGGTCTAAAATACACAGCTAAACCATTTATAGCCAAAGGAATGTTCTTTACTCGCCAAGTCAGTAAACCAAGTCCAGCTGAGCAAAACTCTTAGCTGCAGGAACAGTTGTGACAGACCAGTTTCCCAACAAAATACCAAATGTCTGCTGGTGTCACTGGGTTTAGGAAATGTGCAAAACTGTGTCCAACTGTGCAAAACAACAAAATGTGTCACTGTTCAAATACTCACAAGTAATACTGTATTCATAAATGTATTAGTGACACAATGACTCTGACACATTGCAGCTATTGCTTTTTAAAAGATGTTCCAGCTCAACAAAATTGGACATTGGAGAATAATCAAAACAAAACTTAAGAAAAAGAAAGTAATCCCTCTCCTTCTTTCTTTCTCTCTCTCTCTCCCCACTGTCTCTCTGCTTCTCCCTGCATCAGTCCTATCAATGTTTAACACCCCATCTGTGTAAGAGGCAAGAATAGAATCCATTTCTTGCCTTCTACTTTTGAGAAAACAGGCTTAGACACCAGAGTACACTCATGCAGACTCTTGTCAGACGAGTGTACACCAGTTATGTTCAACTTAAGGTAAAACTAGCAAGTGGTTTTCCTGAAAGATGTGACACACTAAAAGATGTGACATGCTAAAAGTACACTGAGGAACTTTCAGGCAGGCTGCAGTCCTCATGGCCCCCAGAGGAATGATAGCGTAGCTCTGTCTTTGGTCTTAAATTATACCAGCCCTTCACAGTCTGGTGGTCTAGCTCCTTCTTACAGCTTCCCTCTTAACTTTACTGTAATTCCACTCCCTTGTGTTTCCATGGCAATGCCCGTTAGAGCAAACAAAGAAACATTGAATTTGGGAGGCAAATCAATGCTTGTGTCTATGCGGCAAAGACTAGACATGGCAAGGACATTGGAGCTTGTACAAAGGCAGTTGTTCTGAAATGCCCTTATCATGCTCTTTGCCTCAATGAAATCAGAATATCAAAACATTAAACAGTTTCGCAATCATTTCTTGTTTAACAGCATTAGGTTTGCATTTTACACAACCACACCTACAATCATTTCCCTTCAAAAGCTCAGAAAATATTCTGGCTCCCAGTTTGTCAGCATGTAGCTGGATACTCTAAGTTGGTTATCTCTACTGGTATGATCTCATTCCAGATCTGATTTGGCATCAGTTTGATGCTCTGTCCTTCATGTGCCACAAACAGAAAAAAATTATGAGAATTGTTGCAACTATTGTACTATAACATCTAAAACTACAGCTCCTTGAAGGAGACATTACGGGGAATTATCTTTGTTGTAAGCGCAGACACACACACACTCACATTGCTATGCACCACTGATCTGATTTTAAATCAATAAAACAACAACATTAATAGCTGAAGCGACAGCCGTTTCTTTGCAATGAAAGTGAAACAAACTTTAGTTATTTGAAAGTCATTTTCAGTTCACATGCCTGCATATTCAGAGGTGACACACATAACATTAACACGGCAATCCTGACATTGTTCATGCTGTTAATCTGGTTTACTGACTCATCTACACACCCTGCTTTTATTCATGTCTATCGCCTTTGTGATCCAATGACTTTTCATTTACCGCCACCAGCAGGTCAAAATGATCAATTATCAACTTACATATCTCAAACACACAAAAGGTAGATTAACACATTGTGTACAGATGTTTTCCTGTAGTGCCACCATGAGGTTTGACAATAGCAGTACAAAATGAAACTGTTTTTAGTTGTTATGGTTTCTGTTAACCATTTGGTAAAGAAATGAATGCCTTGATTTTATATTTGTTGCCATCATCAGGTCAAAATTAATTGTTTTTAGGAGCAAATACCTCCAGTGAAAGATATCCCCAGCATACTAACACATCAAACATTATATTTACTAAAACTCCAGCATGTTAGCTGCTGACTCTGTACTCTTTTTAATAGTGAGAGGTCAGAATGTCCTCTGTGAGAAAGGTCTGTTGTGCTTTTCCATGCATCTCATCCTTCTTAGTGTTATCTGGAGCAGAGTCCCCAAGTCTGTGTGTGTATGTGGTGCTTGCTTGTATTTAACAGTGCCTTTGAAAAGCCATTTGACACAAACACACACACACACACACACACACACACACACACACACACACACACAAACACACATATCTATGCTCACGTATTAAAAACACAGCAAATAGCACAAGTGATCAAAGTTTGCCTTAAAATATCCTCCTCAATGAGAAGATCGTGTGTCCTGGCAGACGTTGAGATAACACAAGGGGCAAAACATGCTCAAGCTAC
Organism: Polydactylus sextarius; assembly: GCA_016801845.1. NCBI lineage: Eukaryota > Metazoa > Chordata > Actinopteri > Polynemidae > Polydactylus > Polydactylus sextarius. The sequence goes on along the minus strand of CM028912.1, from coordinate 8,399,748 downwards.
CATCTGCACGAATTATGTAATACCTCTCCTGAAATCTGAAAGTCTTCTGTGAAGCACTTTTTGCCTGCTTTCACCTCAGCTCACCGAATCCCTTTCCTTATACCCTCAACTCCTCTACTCCCTCACGGCCCTATCTTTGTCTTTGATATTCCCTTTTCTCACAAGGAGAGGACACAAGCCTGACAGAGCTGCTTTCTGTTCCTCATACAAAACAAAAGCTACATGGTTTTACTTTTCCATCCTTTCTTTCTGTCTTTCTTTCTCCCTGTCTTTCTTTCCCTTGTCCCCACCTCCTTCATGTATCTCTACATCAGTCTTATCATCTGTCAGCACTAGAGGGAGCTGTGTTACCCTGAAGGACAGGGGCACGCAAATGTCACAAAGTTGTCACCAGTGTGCTTCAGAGCTAGTTGTTGCAGCACCCAATATGAGACTCTCTCCCCCTCCGCTTTGAATTTTTTTTTTTTGTTTGTTTGAAAATAGATCTCTTGGTCCTCAAAGCTTGGTGAACCAAGCGCATGTCTGGATCTGTCAGCGAATGGAGGAAGAAGACATACAGGTGGAGAGGCTAGAAGTCAGCTCGGGGTCTCAGAGGATGTGAGGGTGTGATGATGACACCTCACGCTGCACATTGTCACCTAGAATAGCAGCATTTGAGAAAAGTGGAAGCAAACAGAGCATGAGTGACAGGCCATGGTGTCGCCACGCAAATACACAGGGAGAATTACTTCATTTATCCACCCTCACTTCAACACATAAATATATAGACAGCGCAAACTCTATATAATTCTCTAAACTGTTGGGAGCTGTCTGCTTTTTCTTGTTTAAGCCTGATTTTTATCCCCAGAGATGGTGCTGACTAGTAGAAGGAGCTGGATGGTCCAAAATAAAAACAGCTTAAATGGTGCAATATGAAGTAATAGCCTGTTCTGCTCCCTGTCAGGGGAGCTCTCAACAAACTCAGAGCTCCCTTTTTTTTTTCCACAGCCATACTGGAACCGCACAGACGAACACCCCAAAGCTGCTTTACATGTATCTCTTGTGATAACTTACCAGTATGTATGCATTGTTATGCATTTGTCTTTTATGTCAGTCTACATGTGTATGTGTGTATGCTGTCACTTCTAACCTTTAATCATATTTACAATACACAGCGTCTCCCCTGACAGGGAAAAAAAAAAAGAATGAGAAGATGATGACACGTTTGGGTTTCATTATAAACAATCAATGTAGCTTATTGGCTATTGTTTATTTATTTATTTATTTGTTTATTTATTTCTGAGCCAGCAGACACATGAATAAAAATAACGAATCTTAACTGACTCTTGATTGAACATATTTCTCCTTTGTCGTTTCCCTTCTCTCCTATTCTCCACAGAGGACCCCATTTAACGAGACAGCAGAGACATTTCCAGCCCACTGACAAACAAGAAATAGATTTTTCGTTTTGGGATTAAATGCAACACGCTTTCCAGAGCTGATAAAATGATAACAAAAACACTCCTAGTGCTTCCTCAGAGCACTGCAGTGGCTTTTACTATGAAACTACTGTTTTCCTGTGGTGCAAGCCTTGCAGCTACTTCTTGGTCATTATCACGACTGCCATCATTCATAGCAGAATCATTCAGAAATTCTCTTTAATAAGTCATTAGGCATTTGTATCAAAGAAATTTCAGTGACAGCAACATGTGCCCAGTGTGAATAACTGATGACATATGCAACTAATGCGGTGGGTGTTACCGTTCATCTACTTGGTTTGCAGATGACATCCTGCCAAGGGCAATCTGAATCAAGCATCACCAAGGAAACAGAAGTAGCACGAAGTCTGAGATGTCAGCTGGAGGACTTTTTAATTTAGCACAACTGTGATTTCTGGCTGAAGTTCTTTTTGTGAACTTGCCCGAGTTGAGAAAAATGTGGAAAAACAACAGTTAAGCTGGTTCAACACTGTCTGTGTGTCCAGTTTGATGTTATCTGATTTCGATAGTGACAGAGCTGCTGCAGAGAAGAGGCATCTTAGCTGAGGAATGAGAGTCGGTGGAAAATGTCAGCTGCCACCCAAAACATTCATTCACTCATCTCAGAGCACGACAACAAATACAGAACTGTAGCTATTGGGGAACTCTATCAGCAGAGGCCGGTACGTCAGCCACTGGCACTCGAGGTTTTCCTCACACCCTGCAGCGATCAGGGTTTCGTCTCCAAAATGTTTTTCTTTAAAAGCGGCGAGGGAAGAAATGTCATGGTCAGTTTGACTTCAACCAGTCTGACTGCACCTGCACCTTTTTGGTACATAGTGTGTGAGAGGGGGGAATAACACGCTTTTTCTCTAGCATGAGGCTGTGTACTGTCTGTCTTTGCATCCTCCTCCACACTTTATTTGCAGCACATCTATATGGTTTTGGTTTCATCGAATTACCATCTATGCCGCTTATTATTTTTTAGTTTTACCTCATGTACCTCTACCTTGAACTCAGGCTTGCAGATATCTTTATTTTACTCTTTAAGGCAACTCCAACACTTTTTCCCCCCGTGACAACTGTGAAACTCTGGTGCATATTTAACCTAGATGTATGTTTCTTTTCTAATAGTTTGGCCTTCAGATTGTCATGGTAACACCACTGGCACCATGAAAGCAAACCAAACAGGAAACGAATAAAATTTTTCAGTTGGCTGTGTTGCTTTAAGCCGATCTACCCCAGCCTTTTGTGGATTACTGAATTTGCCTTCGTACCAAAATCACACAGGAGACACTAAGACAAACACGGCCAATCTGATCGTATTTGCCCATTTCCTTTTGTTTGGTTCTGCACATTTGACTAGCTGTGCAGTGCCACCAGGGCACCACCGTCTCCGCTGAAGTAAGATAATTGTGTGTTCACAGGCACAAATGCTTTTTGTTCTCTGCCCTGGCATGTGTATGTCTAACAATTCTTCTTTGCTGTCTGAGCAATTTATTCCAGTCATAATGGCAGTTTTGACGGCTGCCTTGCCTGTGACTAAGATAGCTGCTGCATGCTAGTGAGCTGAAGTCTTCATTAGCACTGGTTTAGATGCTGTCACCCCTCCACCGCACCCCCCGCCACACACCCCTCCTTTTTTCAGTCACCAGCGACGACGCTCTGCTGCGCCCATCAGCTCCCATCAGCCACTCTCTGCATGTGAGGCTCTCCCCCAACTGCTGCTTCACTAATTCATGTTGCTAATTAGCTGACAAACACTGTACAGTTCGACCAAGGACCTGGCGCACACTTGTGTTTGTATGACGCGTCTACAACCGCATGTTCACACACTTCCGATTGAAGCATATGCACGGTTGCATGCACGTGGCCATTAAAGTTGCATACTTTCACATGTAACAAGCACAAGTGCTTTGACTTGGTGTCATTTCTTTTACAAACTGAGAGCAAATTAAATCAGTACATTATACACGCATATCTGGTATCTGAACCCCCTTTTAAATCATACATAGTAATATGGCTACCATGGTAACCAACTTGACAGTATTTACACTAAAAGTGAATAAAATAATGTACCCATGACTGACATTAATCGCTATTATACCTAATTTACTTGATTCTTGGTAGGAATGTGTCAGGCACATATGTCTGGTGGGACCATCTGTTGGTCAAATCAGGTAAATATATGGAAAAGTATGAAACTAAAAGACTGCAGACTTCCTTCTTCTTTCTGTCCGTCTGTGCAGCTTCTCTCTTTCTGTGCAGTCACTTGATCTGACAGAGAGGTAGGCAGGCCTGTCACACATCATCACGGTCTTTTCACTGTGACACTAGGACTTCAGGGCAGAAAGAGATGGTCTGGTACACGTCTACATGTAGGTATATCATTTTTTAAAATCTAGTCCAGAGCATCGTGAGCAATGCAAATGTGGCATTTTATGCCACAGTTTCTTTTACTCTTTATCTGCCTCATTACATAAAGCACAGACACAGCCATCACAGATTTTATAGTTTTATTTAGTTAGAGTCTGCAACCATGAATTTGAAAATTACCTGACATATACAAGCAAAATATGCACAATATTCTTAAGGCATTGGATTCTTTTTTATAGCATTTGAGCTACTTATACAATGCCTCAGAGGGGGGACTATATTACTTTACTGTGAACGGCCTGGGCTCTCTTTATCTTTCAAGTCAAATGAAAAATCCACGCAGATTCAAACACGGCAGAAAATTGATGGTGCAAGGATAGTTTGAATCACTTTGCACCTCTGGCAACAATGCAATCAGAGATGTGAAAAGCGTGTGATTTTCTGTTTTTTTTTTTAGAGGCTCGTTGAAAACATCACTGATTGGGGTGTGGTGGAGAAGAGAGCGGCATGTTTGACAATTTCGCTGATAGAAAGAGTTTCCGCAGCAGTTTTCCACTCTGTTTTAAAATATGATGATCTTATATAAACCATTTGGGTATTTACAGGTTGTAACTCTTTGGAGAGGCTCATACCTTTTTAGCCTTCAATCTCTTTGCAATAGGAATAGCTAAATCTGTGGCTGACACAGTTAACATGTAAGGTTACCCCTGGTAAACAAGTGTGTACCCCGGATACAGTGTTTGTCGTGTTCAACCTCACTCTTCTGTAAAAGTCTACTAGCAATAAAATTTATATAAGTTTTGATGTTGATTTCCAGTCAATTTACAGCAAATGGTATCATTTCAGTGAACTATGTAGAGTGTATTTTATTTGTTTATTCTATTTATTCTATTAATGATGATAACACTTCATATCAGCATTAGGTCAGTCAAGTTGGTCTTAAAACAAGTTCACTGATGGCTGAGATGCAGGTTTTACTGTAAGAGAACTTACAAGTCTCTCATCCTCAACATCTCTCTGCCACAGTTGGCCCATTAGGCATCATGATGCAGTTTGCAGTATCTGGCATTTCTGTTAGTAAGCAGCTTCTTTATCCCACAGCCGAGGTGCACACTGTGCTGGAGACTGGTCTGATATCAGACTCGGAGAGAACACATGATTGAACCTGAACATATTGCTCAGATTAACAGCTCCAAGGATGAGCAAAATTCAATACAAATAACATTCAGTGGTACATTATGTTGAGAGTGATTTGGTTTGTTTGATCACATTCAGCTACTGTGTTATAATGTTTCATTAAACAACGTTAAACAACCATATCTCTTTCAAAATTACAATATATCTGCAGCGTATCCTTCACATACACAACAAGTTGACCCTTGCACAGCTGAAGGGAAGCTCATAAATTAACATTTTATTTTTTAAAAAATGCCCTGTGTCATCAAAATTGGCGGCTCGGTTTACACAAATGGCGAAGGGTGGTTGCCACTTTGATGTGGTAATAAGCTATTTTGATTTCTGTGTGTCAAGCATGTTTTAACAGTGAGAGGCATCCCCAACAGCTACTGCTTCAAAATCAATTAAAACCTTTTTGCTAACAGCCCTGCTTCATTCAGGAGGAGTAGAAAACTCATTTTCTCATCCTCACTCTCTCTCTCTCACTCTCTCCCACAAAAACATACACTCGCAGTCATTTGAAAAACGTGAACCAAGAAGTGCAAAGATACAGAGTCCTGAGGGACTGAGAATAAGTCCTGGATTCAGATAGTCTGGCAATGTTATCTTTGCTACATGTATTGCTTGCAGCATGCTTGTAGCAAAGTATGTATGTGTAGGATATGGACCAGTTGGGTCTATATTTTTTTCTATATCCTGATATAAATACTTAACTTGTGTATATCTCCAATATTGAGAATTAAATGGGTGATTGTGTGTGCAGTTTGTTAAAGGATAAATGCCAACTGTATTAACATACCACAGTATTTTACTTACTAAATAGGAGAAATATTTTTCATCTTAATCCACTTTAGTTAAATCCAAGTTAAATCTGTTGCCGATAATCTGATTTATTAATTCCTGTAACAGACCTTGAATTAATATCCCCCAGTAAACTTAATATGCTCGAGATAATGTCACGATTTGATGCTGTTGGTTCCAAATATCCTGTTGATTTGAAAGTGATGTTGTCTTTTTTTTTCATCTTTCAGCAACTTTCACTGTCAAAGGTTGAACCCCAAAGAAATCAATATGAGAGAATTATTACTGAATGTCAGGACTTGAAAACTGTCCTATGTTATGATTCATAGGGATCGAAGGTTTCTCTGTTGCACAAGTATGAAGGGGTTGAAAAAGTTTGTTTTTGAACCGAGGTGTGTCAGAGTTTGTTTTTGTAAGATTACATTTTCTGAACGGCCAACACTTGCCTTTACGAGATTGAGTGTTTGAAAGCATGACGGTGTGCAGGTCTGCGCTTGTTGATATTTTTCCAACCTAGAGGAAAGATACATAACTGTCATGAAGTGTGTTTATGAAATCCTGAGGACCTGAAATGCACATATGAAAGTGACTGATGGATGCATGAAATGATGAAAAGGGACAGCAGATTCAAAGCGTGTTAGAGTGTTAGTGTTTTGCATAGGAGCTCTAAATCGAGATAGTGTTTGCATCTGAGGCATCTGAGATTTTCGCAGCAGGTGTATGTGGGTCCCTAAACTGTGTGTGTGTGATTGCAGGTGTGTCTGTTTGTTGTTTGTGTGTATCTGTGCAGATGAATATGCAAGTGTGGTTTGTTTTAAGAGAATGAAGTGCATAACTCAGCCTGAGGTAAGCAGCCAGGCAGGCAGCTCATGTTTCTTCTCTCTGGCAAGCAGTAGAAACGGGATCGGACGAACCCGATCATTTAAGAAGCTCGGGGCTTTACAGCTGCCAAAAACACATACACACAGCCAGCGCAGAAATCTTTATCTGTAAACTCTCAACTCTCATTTGGTTTGATTAAGTATCAAAATACACATTGCTTAGATCTAAATCAAAATAATAGTGTATTCTGTTGCCAGATTTACTTGTTAGAACTCAGGTAAAACAAGCATCAAACAAAAGGACTGTTTTTTACCACATCGCACCCACTCAACACTTATTACAGATGAAAAGTAAAAGACAATAGTGTTGGTGGTAATATTACTATGACTACTACACTAACGGTCTTTTATCTGAGTCACTCATTGCTCACACTGAATTTGCTGTGTGACTAATTGTGCGTTTACGCCATCAATACTTCAATGTGACCTTTCAAAGGATTTAATACTTGTGTCCTGTAGACTGTGATGCTCTCAGTTGTCCCGTCTCACATTTCACCATCACAGTACAATGCCGCATTGTTTGCTCACAGATACGTCGCAGGCACGAGTGCATTTTCAAAGGGTTACAAACTTGCTCGGGGACATTTGGACAGAAGTCACGGTCAATCAGATACATGCAGTCACGAGCGTACACGCTGCACCGTGCTGCTTGATTACACCGTAAATTATTCTCACCATCCAGACTGTATGTATTGAAATGAATACTGATTTATGATTTAATTCAAATAATGTCATGTTTTGCATAATTTAACGCTGAATATGATTTGACCAATCTCAATGATTCAACAGGGGTTCAGTCACGTTAAAGGAGTAGTCTAATATTTGGGTAAAAAAAGAAGAAGAAGAAAGAAAGAAAAAAAATCTAATGAAAGCTCATTTGCTTTCTTGACAAGAGTTAGATGAAAGGATCAATTCAACTCTCATTTCATTATGCTAAATATTAAGCTAGGCCTGGAGCCAGCAGGCGATTTATTTAGCTTAGCATAACAATTAGAAGCAGGATGAAACAGCTGGCTCAGCAAAGCTCACTAATGAACACATTTTTAAATCTCAGCTTCGGATTAAAATCACATGTGTGTGAGCTGGTAGGAAGATTTTTGTTGTTGTTGTTGTTGTTTTGTTTTTTACCTTTAAGACAGGATCGAGCTAACTGTGCTTGTGCTAAGCAAAGCTAACTATCTGTGGACAAGAAATCAAATAAATGAATTTACTTCCTGTAGATTTTCAGTTAATTAACAGTGGTTACAATTTTACACTGTTTGCTTAACAACCAGAGATGCATAAATTAAGTGGTGTAATGTGAAAGGATTTCTATTTTTATTTATCCATTTAGATTTTTTTTCCCCCTCTCATCATATTATCTTAATGTAACAACTTATTATAATGATCAAGAAAAGTGCAACACCAAAGTTGACTCTTGAGGTTGAGGTAATCTAATAATAAAAGTGTATAGTAATCCTTTAAGCACTTTTTCATACAAAACCAGTGTTCAACACTGGTCCAGAGCAGGCAACCCAGGTTCGATAATATATAGTTATGTGACTATGTTGTGCCGGTCTGAACAAAGAGGTACAGACATGTTCCTGGTCCTTATCCTCTGGTTGCAGAAATCCCTTTAACTGCTACAATTACAGTTGCAGCAACCCTGTAATTTCCCCCAGACTTCTCTGCCACTTCAGTAAAAATGAATTTCCAGTGTACTGCTAACCACAGTAATGCCATATTCCTCAGTTTATTAGCATATAATTCATTATGTAGTGAAGCGTATAATGTAAAACTAAAAAAATATAGGTGTTGAAATACATTTAAGAATTCTCATGCAGTTCAATCTCTTTTGTAACTGGCTTGGATAATGCCATGATTCAGTCATGTGGTGGTGTATCACGTGTACCTCCTTTTTTTTTTCTTTTTGTTTTTGCCCACATCCTTCCTCTTCTATCCATGACTCATATCAGTTTTACATGAATATATGGTGAGGAAGAGTTACCTTGCTCTGTATACACAAAGCAAATGCTCTAGTTAAGTGTGACCATGAAAAGCAAATGATGTTTCACAGCTTGGAGTTGATAGATAGCATCTGCTTTGTTCTTGTTACCCAACAGCAAAAAGGACAAGCCTGTACCTGCGAGGGATGATGATGATGAAACACATGTGTTGTGTAACGTAGTTGGTGTTTTGGGGCATAAAGTTGAACAATCTTCAGAGGGTGTCTAAGTTCACCTACATGCCCCTTACTTTGATTTCCTAAGAATATACATGTGTGTATGTGTGTGTGCCACTTGTGTGACTGTAACGCTACAAATGAATAATGTATGACATTCAGCTGTGTTTGCACATTGGGTAACACCCACATAATCAAGATGAGAGAGAAAAGACAAAGACAGAAAGAAAGAGGGAGGAGATGAACGCAACACAAACGCATAAACCTCACTAAAAATATTTTAAATGAAGAGCTGAGTAAATTAGTTCTGCTGTGTGCAATTAAAGACCAAGTACACAGCTGTCCTTCATGACATAGGAGGATTTTTTTTCATCCTTACTGCTGCCAGAAACTGTCATAATAATACCTATAGTGAGCCTGGCCACACTGGGTGAAAGGATCTATTGTTGCTCAGATGTTCAAGTATTTATTCAGTTCATTCATAAGCCTTTAATTGCAACCATTCAACAGGAGCAATAATCTACAATAGAATAAATACAGGATATTTTTTTGCAACCACCTGCCTGTTAACGATTATGACAATTACTTGTGGTGTGGACCTTGTTCCATAATCAGCTGTAATTTCAAAACAAAAGTAGGGATTTAAATAAACATATATTAATGTCATGATAACCACTTGCAGAGTTAGAAGGAGAAGAGTGGACAGTCTCTCTCCAGTCCTGTAATTACTGCAAAGCTTTAGATCATGCTCGCATTCACGTGAACAGATTTCTCATGTGCAGCAGCATCCCTTGTAGTTCTTTCTTTCTTAAATAAACGAATAAAAATTACACTGCAAATAAATGTGCGCGCACAATAATGAACACGCATTCAGACGCACAACACACACAAGCCGGTGTCATCAAGTATTATCAAGTAATCATGGTAATCAGTGTTGAAGTGGAAAGGAAAAAAATTAAAAATCAGACATCATGTCTGAGCGGCATGCAGCACAGAAATGACAAAGTAATGGAGAGAAAAGGGCCCGTCAGAGAGAAGACTCAGGCAGATAGGAGGCAAAAAATTGGGAGCTTGACAGTCATTTCATATTAATACTCTACATTAAGAGCCTCCATGATGAATAATTAATCTTGTGAAAAATGTAGTGACTCACACTCCTGGCAGGCTAATGCATTGTAAAGTGAAGCCTCGTGAATGTATACAGCGTAAGTTAGATGTGTCTTATTGTACGTTTGGATAAGTGAGTTTGATTTTTAGCTTTTAAGAGACAGCTTGTGTGCGACACACAAGGCAAAATTACATCTCTGACTGCGCCAGCCTCAGCTGTATATAATCACAGGTTATCTGACAATGCAGTGTGTAATCTTTCAAGCCAATGTGAAGCGTAGCATGATAAATTAGACTGTATTGCTTTGACTCTGTAGTGACTCAGCTCACATTTTATCCAAGATAGAAGAGTGGCACTTTTTGAGACCGGTTGGTCCCAGTTGGAGTGTTGTCTTCCTGCCTTCTGTCCGTCAGTCTGCTGACTGTCAAAATCCACAGAGTACACAATACGCCAGGATGGTGCCTTTCACCATATGCTCTATATGTTAAACAAGCAGGTACATGTCACATATTTATTGATGGGAATAATATTCGTTTTTGTCATGAACTGGTCTGAATTTGTTGATGAATCACGAAGCAGCTCTGCACAGGCATTGCCCAATCCACTTCACCTCATAACCTCATGTGTACTCATGTTTATTTCAGAGAATCCGCATATTGCAACATGACTTATTTGACATTGAAAAGTTTTTCTTCCACTGCTCACTGTTTATCTTCCCTCCGATTTTACATATCTGGATTATTTCCCATTCATTTTTCTGCTTTCTTCCGTCTCTCTAATGTCTCTCTTCTCTCAGAGAAGCCACTTAGAATAAATATGACCAGAAGTTGTTTGAAAAGTTTTTTGCTTTTTTTCCCCATTTGCTTTCTGGCTACATCAAAACAAAGAGCTTTTGTTTACTTATTTATAATGTCATCATTTGTTTTAGACATTATTAATGTAACTGGGCTCATGGTATCCTATGTGCATCCAAGTTTGAGGATTGATTGAATCAGGATTGATCAACAAAGCGAATGCATATGTGATTTCATGTTTATTTGATACAGACTTTATGTTTTCACATTTTTCACATCATTTTGAGTTGACACTTGCAGGTTTACATGCCAAATGTACAGTACACACACACACACACACACACACACACACACACACACACACACACACACACACACACACACATATATATATATATATATATATATATATATATATATATATATACACAGCATGTGGATGTGGCTGTGGGTGAATTTTCCTCTGAGTGAAACTGATAGATTCATATGAGACTAGAGAAAAATGGCACAGAGAAATCAAATAAATCTTTTATATGCTTTTGGGACATACTATGAAAATGTGCGTATGATGAAATAAGTGAACAAATCTGTCTTTATCCACATCAAGCCTCTCTTAGCTTCTCCTATGTAACCTTGCTGACATAGTCTCAACAGAGGGTTGTAAGGGCTTTGAATTATTAAGTTTTGTTTTGTTTGTTTTTTTTTTTTTTTTAAATGAACACCCTGTACACATTTCATACAGTGCTTGACATTTATGAAGGACACTCCTAAGAAAGAAGGCTATGGCTATTAAGACTTATCTAGGTGATGGACCCTGTTATGAAGTGCACACAATGCAGACTCTGCTGTTTCCATGGAGACCTATTGTGATCCCCAGCATCCAGTGTACTTGCAAACATTCCTCTGAAGTATTTTCTTTTTCTTCTTCTCCTTCTTTCCTCTCTAAGCAAAATACTTGTGGATCGTTGCCAGATTTGGCTTGTGAGGTTCAAAGGTGATCTGATCGTCACTGGTGACGTGACGCTGGCCTCAAACAGAGATGCAGCTGCCTTCTTGCTGCCTGCCTGCCTGTGCAAAACTGTGCCATCGCACCGGCCACGCAATAAGGAGTCAGTGGAGAACTGAGCTAATTTTAGGCGCAGCCGTAATGTAGACCAGGTGTAATGCACATGGCCTACCTAGCCGGCTCTGTTTAGCTGTATTAATTCAGCAGCGTTAGACTTACATACACCTTTGGAAGAGCTGAACCAGTAGCCCACATACCTCATACCAATGTCTAATCCCATTCTGCCTTACTTTTTGTTGGCAGCAGTGTGTGGTAAATCTTTGTTTTCTCTGTATAAACATGCTAAAGGCTCTTTTTCCAACTCTGTTAATTCCATGACACAGTTTTAGACCGAAGTAGGGACAAATACATCTTTTCTTCTTCTTCTTCTCCCCATTAAACTTCTTGGTTAACTTTTATTCAGATGTGAGTTTATGGGTTATTAACGTACAGTGTTGTGTAAACAATTCTCTTGGTGCCTCCGGGCCCAGACTAATTTCACCGGTTGTTCAGGAAGTTTTGTCTGAACTGAAACCCATGAACACAGCAAAGGGAGAAAAAAATCATTTCTAGTGCTTCCAAAAAAATGGTATTCATGTTGCATTCAGATAGCATTCGGAAGAATCAAAAAGAATACCAGATGGGTTTTGTGGCAAATGCTTTTTTGTTGCGAACATGGAAGGCTTGCCTCATTTTCTCCTACGTTACATGTGGAAGAGCTTTGAGTTACACTAAGTTGGAGTTTTTTTTGGATTCTATACAATATTTCTGTCTTTTTCGTAAAAAAAAAAAAAAAACAGTACTCCTTTCACAGCTTCATGCTGAGCATTATCTCATTGTGCTATTTTCTGTTTCTCAGCTATCTCCAATTCACCCCTGTCTATTTTGGTATCCTCCTAATAATGCAGCAGAGTCGTGCAAATCAATAAATCTGCACACACGTGTCAAAGTGATGCTTATGATCGGAATCAAAGGAGGATGAAATTTGCAACTTGCAATGTTTGACAGGTGAACTGTATAACATGTCGGTAGCGGAGAGGTGGTGGGGGGTAAATAATGTTTGTTCTGGTGTTTCCTACAGTTCTTAAGCAAAGTGGCACCTCATTATGTTGACTGCCACAAGTACAAGTGGCACTGTAGGGAAGGGGAAGAAATAAATAAATTAATAAATAAATAAATAACAGGAGGTGGGAGCGAAATTCTTTTTCTGTCTTATGATGCTGCCAGGTAAATTATGCATGAGAAAGGTGACTTTTCTGATCAGTATCAGACAAGTAAACACCATTAATAAAAAGGCGATTATTTTTAAAAAATCAAAAAAACAAGTTTTTAAGAAAAAAAAGCATTGTTATGTACTTAATGTGCTGTAAAATATATTTTTTTCCCACAATGACTCAGGCCAACCTCTAAAGGGTTTTTGAACTTTACCCTGCAGATTTAAAAAAGAAAGAGAGAAAACAATAAAAGCTGAGAAAATTGCTGGCTTTAGAGATTTAATTACCCTCCACTTCACTTCACCTATTCAGGGCCATCACGGTCTTGGCCTAGAATTTAAAATCTAGACATGCAGATTTCGTCCTCTCCCATAATGCATGGTGTCCTGCTTTTGCCGGGGCGTGGTCTTTGACAGCAGGAGGAGGAGACACACACCACGCCGTCAAGTTTTCAAACTGCCGGACAAACAAAAGTGAGATTGTTAGGGAAAGAAACCGGGAAGTGTCGTTGGGATAAAAAAGAGGGGGTGGTTTATGTTTCTCTCTCTCTCTCTCTGGAAACAGATCAAAGCTTTAAATGAAGCAGTGAGAATTTGAATTTTATGAGTAAAGTTCAGGTCGTTTTTGTGCGTTTTTTGGAGACTATACATTGGTACGCGTTTGTGCACAGGTGTATTACCGCGTGTATAATTGAGAAGCCGGTGTTTCTTTTCTTTCTTTTTTCTTTTTAGTCAAAGTGCTCATTGATCAATCTGATTTATTGTGTCAGAGCACAACGCCTTGTCTGCTTCATCTGGAGCGCCCGCCCACCGGGGCTCTCTCTGCGGAGCGATAGTAGGAGACTGATTATAGTCTATGGGATTTGCCAGAGCCTTGCTCGCTTGTTGGTCTGCGATTTGCTCTCCCATCAGTGAAGGACAGGGGGAGGGAGAGAAAGACGGAAAAAATTAACAAGGACTTATTCCAGTGTGACTCCCAAAGCCGCCAGGACTTTCAGATCTCTTGTATCTGCTGTCATTCATTTATCAGGTAGCCTGGATCTTGGAAAAAAACGCGCAAGTCACGCCGGACTTTCTCTCATTTTTTGGTAGTCTTTTTCTTTGCACCCGAGGAGGTAATAAGGCGTGCGTGAATAGCCTCCGCAGTCTCGGATGCGTAAACGGGGAGTGGGTTGGGTCGCCTGGCACCTACGCACACGTCGTCAGCGATAAAAAGCAGATAGGTGGTTGAGGGTTTAAGCGAAGGGGAGAAGCGCCACCCGAGGTTTTTATGTTTTTTATTTATTTATTTATTTTTACAAGCAAGAGGAGAGAGAGCAAGAGAGAGAGAGGGAGAGCGAGAGAGGGGACGCCGGAGAGGTGAGTCGGACACTGGCAGACCGCCGGTCTCACCGCTGCTGTGGATTTGACTCAGGACATAAAAACAAAACAAAAAAAAAAAACAACACCCTGGTTTCTTGCTTTTGTCGCCTGGGATTCATATACCTCCCTCTCCTTCCTCTCTCCTATTTCTGATCCGGGACCAGCGGTTAACCACATTGTCAAACCCGACCAGACATCGCCTCCTTCACCCAAAGGGAATATTGGAAGTGAATCTGCGGGGCAACACAAACACACGGAGAGAGCGAGAGCGAGAGAGAAGCACATAAGCGCACACACAATGGCAGCCGGTGCGCTCCTCCTTGCTTGTGCGCTGCTTGGTAAGTAAACCGAAGAAAACTGTCAAACAGAATATGTGTTTTTGCTTTGTATTTTCACCTTGATCTGACAGATTAACGAGATAAATCAGCTGCTGAGTCTTACTCACATCACATCCTATCACACCTGTATGAGACTTGCAACCACTACTCATTATGAGTCAGGTAGAAGTGGGATACACTGATAGTCACTGCAATAATAACAGATGCCTATGAACAGCTGTGTGTGTGTGTGTGTGTGTGTGTGTGTGTGTGTATGGGTTGAACTAGGTTAATGTGATATTTGGACTTTAGTCACAGATTAACCCTGTGCAGTCTGACCTCCTCTCTGTGTGTATGAAGAGCTGCTGCTGGCAACATGATATAGTCTGTAATTAACCCCCACACTCATGTTTAAATACACACATAGATACAGTATATACACTCATACACACATCATGGATGCACCTGGATGACGCACACACACACACCCTTACATGCATCAGCAGTACCCCAGGATATGAAGTCATCCAGTGGGTGTGAAGACACCCTGTACCGGCTTTGTCGTGCCGTTGTACAGTAAGTCAACACTCCAGGTGAAGCAACTGTGTTCGCTTCTCACATGTTTGTCACTTAACCTGCAATTTTATTAGATCTCACAGACAAACACCATGCCAGACACACACACACTCACTGGATGACGCTCAGTGACACATTCAAACACTCATACAGGCATGACTGCTGACACACACACACACACACACACACACAAATACACGGTACATCCTGCCTGTTAACTGTCCCAAACAAACACCAGATGGCTTTTCTGTTCCTGGATTGGGAGGCCTGTCAGTGCTGCTGGGTAGGTGGGTGGTGGGGGGCACTGCTGAGGAGGGAGGTGGGGGTGTGAGTGGAAGCCGGCCCACTGGAGTCCCCCCACTTGGCCAAGAGGATTAGCAGCTTGCACCTTGCTTCCACGTCTCCTCTCGGGGCGCCAGAAGTCACTTTCACTAGGAGGGAAGCTGTAAATTTGTTTTCTTCCGATGGTGATGTGAAATGTATTGTTTACTCTACAGTATGGAGGGCTCTACACAGTTACAATACAGATCTTATCTACAGTGTAGGCTGGATAACAGAGGATTTTTGTATTACATAATAATCATGATTCATATGCTTCCTGATTAAATGGGAAGCAGGTTGAGGTGGTGAAGAGAATCTCAGGTGTGAGGACAGAGAGGGTTTGTTATATGTGGTATATCTTGTATGCAGACTCGTTGTTTTCTCATGTGACTATGAAACGTTGCCAGAGTTATTGATGATGCGAAGCTGACATTTCTGCAATATGCGATATGTTGCATCCTCTTGAGTTTGAAAAAAAAAATCAAAAATAGCAGAAGCCTTCTGCTCCACTCCCTTCAAAATGTGAATATTTTCTGGTTTTGAATCTTTCCTGACAGTAAACTACAGATCTCTGGGGCTTCCAAAACTTGTTATGAGTATGAAAAATAATCATTAGTTGCAGTCATAAAAAATCATAAATTGTTCATCACGGTGTCAAGGGGGAAAAGATGCCTTGAAAATGACAAAATTATGTCTCTCAAAAGCAAAAAAAAAAAAAAACCTGATTATTCACATTATATTCAGTTCAGTTTTTTCTTGAATTAAGCAACAAGGTATGAATCTCAATGTGTATTTAACACTTACTGCAGCATGTCTCATCTTAAAATACTCTAAAAATCATCCTATCAACCTAAAGCCAGGATACAGCCGATGCTCCAGAAACGCAAGATTGGTATGAGCATATTAATATCACATCACAACAAAATGTATGGCAACATTGCCATATGAATGATTAATCCCTCTCCTAGAGACACATACAAGCACAAACATCTGTGTTAAGTGAGATGTGCATGTGTCTGTCTTCAGTGGGTGATCAGCTGCTTGATTTTTGCCATGTGTGTCAGCTGGCACACAAATAAAAAAAAAACCCAGATAATAAAAAAAGAGGTGGATGACAGCTGTGTTAGATGGTGACTGTATCGGTCTTTGTTAAACCCAGTGGAGCCTCTTGCATGATTTTGGCAGGCAAATCTTATATTGGGGTTATTTATGCTGCTGAGTTTGCACACCAGGTGTGTGTGTGTGTGCTTATTTGTGGCCCACGGGTATGTGATATAAGACGTACAGAAGGAGTCGCCCGAAGGAACGAATGTTTATTAGTTTTACAAACAGGATGTCGTGCCGCTCCCCCGCAGAGAGTGAGAAAGATGTCATGCATTTGGTTGTGATGTACCTTTTCGGTTATGCTCGTGTGTCTGTGTGTCTGTCTGTGTGTGTGTGTGTGTGTGTGTGTGAGAGAGAGAGAGTGAGAGAGAGAAAGAAACGGGAAGACAACGTAAAATACCCAAGACATCCCGGTTTATATAACTAAATTGAAAGTGTAATATGTGCGATGCTAGGCTGGTTTAACTGTGAAATGCCTGAGTGGTTTCCATTTACTGGGCTGACAGGAGAGTAGCCTGCAGTCGCCCATGTTCTGATGAGCTGCCACTGGTCCCGTTTATCAGCTGGTCTCAGAGCAGCTTGTTGTTGTACAGAGGAAAATCTCAAAGCTTGTATGTGACAGGATTATGCCACTAGCAGTTATTCATGCGTCTGTCATCATTTATTGCTTCGTGTTTATTGATTAGCTCAAACACTGTTTTCATCTTGTTGATACAACATATCATAGCGATAGCGTCCTCCCTCCATATGTAGCTACTAAACTTTTAGCACTGGTTAAAAGTTGGATGTAGCAGATGATTGGGCATCTTCAGAAGGCAGATATGATTTTAATTTTGATGATGAAATACACAGTTAAAGATTGTGATCCTGATCTCAAGTGGCAACTCATCCCAATCGCCCAACCCCCATCAGTTACGTTGGTTTTCGTTAACTGAGCAAAATTTGTGGTGGAAAGCAAACACACAGGTAGCGCGGCATTAATAACCCCAAGGCCAGAATGTCAGGAATGTGGTAATTTTCAACTAGAAAGCGAAAACAGTCCAACTGTTACTTCCAATATCTGTAGTACAAACCTCTTCATGAGGCAGGAACGGTACAGCTGCGTTTAATTCTACCAATTTGATAACAAATTTGAAAACTACACATACAAACACGAGTACTGGATTGGGACTCGGAATGGGTATTAAAAATCGTATTGGGGAAAAAAATGTCTGCAAAACATTTAGTCTTTTTCATTATCCCGGAGAGCAAAAAGACTACATTCAAAAAGTTGAAAAACTACAGGTTTAAAAATGATTGGAAATATGAATTACACACACTTTTCTAGTCAAGTAAAACTTATAAAAAAAAAAGAAAGAAACACAACAGTATGATTTTATTTCTTTTTCATTCACCTCGATTTCTGTTCGCTCTGCCTGCATGACCCGATGATTTCTTGTCTCTTTTACTCTTCTCTTCACTTTAGGATTTTTGATGTTATGTTTGATCAATTATTTCACCTCAGCAGACAAGGTGAAACAATAGCCAGTTATCCACGGTTGTTATAACGCTGTTGAGAAAAAAAAAAAAAAAAAAAAAGAGAAAAAGTTTTAAATGGTCGTAGTAGCATCGTCATAGCAACTTTGTATTTAATCAACAAACAGAATAAAGCCATCTCTACATAATTGCCTCAATCAAACAACATAAAGGTACTTGAGTGCCAATTTCCATTTTGGGTATAATTACTTTGGCATTTTATTCTCCGAAACTTTTGCATAACGTAGGATGGGCAGCGCTAGCAAGTAGAACCACTTAAGTATATTTTTAATTGACCATGTGATGCTGCGACAGTTGTCACTAATGCACAAATGAGAGCAGTTATGAAGCAGGATATGAATCATCTCATTTTCCCTTTTCAGACAAAGTCATTAAAAAATGTGTGCATTACATAATGAGAAATAAAAATTATAATTAATGGTGAAAGAAATGGAATTGACTCATAGATGATCGTGTAGAACTTCACTAATTGTGGTCTAGTTAGTCGGCCTCTGTGCCGACGACAGCTGTAGCCGGAGGTATTATGTTACGCCGTTTTCTGTGCATCCGTCCAATGCTTGTGAATGTGATATCTCATTAATGTCCGAAGGGAATGCCTTCAAAGTTGGCCCAAACCTTCGCTGGGACTTGAGAATGACCTGATGAGATTTTTCATGGTCAAAGATCAAGGTTACTTTGACTTAATGAAACACATTTTTTTTGCCCTTCATATTGTGGGAACTACTTGAGGGAATCTTCTCAAATTTGGCCCAAATGTTCACCAGTAGTCAAAAAAAAAAACCTGCTGATTAGACCTGCTGTAAGTTTAAAGGCCGTCTTTACTGTTTCATCATAATTGCCATTTTTAAAGAAAACCAAGCGCCTCCTTCTTTTAGCATGTCATAAATGATATTCAGGAAAACATTTAACTTAATTAACATCTTAAAGAGGAGAAAATGGCGATGCAGGTTGACTTTTCTTCCTTCAATGTTCAGAGGAGCTTTGAGACCAACTGGGAGATATTTCAAACTTGGTCAGGATTCAGAGTTTGTAGTGTCACTCCCTGATTCTCGACCCTGGCTCCTCCTCTGTCTCAAATAAGAATGACAGCTGGAAGCCCCCCACCTCCTCACACCCCCAAATGACAGGGATTTCAAGTTGTGTGTGTGGTCAAGCCATGTGCCCTCTCATTGTGCATCTTGAGTCAGCTGTCGCTGCACTGGGAATGCTTTCCGTGTGTGTGTTTGTAGGCCCCAGCTGACATAAGAGAGAGTGTGCTGTCTAGACACACGAGTACAGTCCAATAACTCACTGTCTGGTAACTTGTGTAGCCGCTCTGTGTAGATTTTAACAGAAAAGTTTGGTGTGTTCATCTGCATGTGATTGTCCTGTGTTTTGTTTCCCATCATTGTCTGTTGTTGTCACCAGAAACAGGACCTAACTCTGTCGGTCTGTTTGGGGAAATAGGGACCTGTGCAGCTGCCTGACTGTGGCGCTATGTGTTGTTTTCTTTGCCTGCTGTTTTCTAGAGTTACACACAGGCTTGTTTGCATGATAAGCATTAGACCCAGGTCTTTTGTGTATACCCAAGACAACATGCCTTTTGTTCTTTCTTTTTTTTTCATATCATAACATTGATGACTCAGCTGACAATAAACAAAGAATATAAAAGCAGAGAGAAGAAAGTCAACTTGGCAATCAATCAGAAAATTGTAGGGTAAAGTTCTAGTAAATACCAATTAAAACAGAGAAGCATAATGAGTATGTTCTGCTCCTGGTAAGGACAGAGATGTCTTCTTAGTCAAGGATCAATAGGAAGATGAGGGGTATTTTTTGTATTTGTGGAGTCAAACGATGGATACTGGTGTGTACTACCAGCAGGGCAAGTAATTGCCCTGTAATACAGACTTCACTGTCAGCTACAGAAACTTACACCCGGCTATCACTGCTGTTTTACAGTGACCCTGCTGTGTTCGCTTGTCCACTTCCTTGCTCTCTCTCTCCCTCTGTAAAAAGTTTAGCCTGAAAGAATAAAACAGCTTTTCCTACAATGGAGCTTATAGAGCAGGTCAAAGAAAAAAAATCTATCTGAAAACGTTAGGGGTTTGAGCTGACTGAAGTTTTTTCTTTTCTTTTCTTTTCTTTTTTTGCTAGTTGAGCAAAAAATCAAAAACCTTAGGTTAGTTGTGAGTAGTAACGGCTATAGTCTTCTCTTGATGCAGTGTCCGTTTTCTTCCACCGTGACCCAGATCGGTGCTTATAGCGTCACCACGGTTCACGTGAGGAGAAAGAGTGACTGGGTCAAGTGAGACAAAGTTCTCGAGGGAGACTTCCTGCCTGCTGCGGTAGATCAGGAAAAGTGTCTTTATCTTGAGATAAAACAGAAGCAGTGTCTGCTTTGTGTTTGATTTTTCACACTGCCACAGCATCTCTGGTTCACCGTCAGGATCGTCACATGTCGTGACCCTTTGCCAGGATCTATGAGCCATGCTCACACAACTCATGTTTTGCGATCACAACAATGACAACAACCCTTCAGCTTTTCGGTCTGTAAACAGTTTAAGTGTCTTCTGGGTTGATTTCATGGATCTCTGCTTCATCTCACTCACTCACTTAAAAGGTACTCCAGCTGCCTCCTCCTCCTCCAGTGAATAGCCTCTGACCTCCCTCCCCCACTCTTTTCTAAACAATACTTTGCCCAACCCACCACCTCTTCAAAGAGCACTAATTAGAAACTGCCCCCAAGTGATTCGAACCAGATATTTTCACCTCCCTTACATTGTCAGAGGAATCTGCATTTAACAGCCTCATCTGCCTTGGGCTGTTTATGAGCATCTTTTCTTGACCAATTAAAAGACCAAACCTTCCTTTAGTTTTCAGATTTTTTTTTGCTCCTCCCTCCTCTTGTTCTTTGTTGGGAGTGACGACAACAAGCGGGGCGGCCGACAAGAGGATACCACTTTACTCCTCCACCCGCTCAAACACACACACACACACACACACACACGCACACACACACACACAGACAGAAGCACCCACAGAGCTGCTGTCCTTCAGTGCAACCACATATCCCCTGCTCCCTGCTTGATCCTCCACCCGAGCAGATCCCACGCTGGTGGGATACACACTGGGTGCTGTAACTATGGCAACAGCTCCCCACCTGCACACTGCTGATCCATATTCAGTGTCGGTGTGCACATTTAAAGATGCATGTGCGCCCCATGTCTTAATGTCTATATGCATGCTAACCCCCCCCCCCCACCCGACCCCCTTTTAAAAACCCTATTTTAAAAACCCTCTTATGTAAAGATGAAGAGCACTTCACACACTTTACCATTATGTTCTGTTAATGTGCTTGTTTTCTGCTTTACACCAAAAACCAAAGAGATGCATGTGTGTATTTCTGTGTCTAACTGCTTATGCATAAATGCATGAATTTACAAATGCATGTTTTTTGTTTTTTTTTTTTTTTACCTCCTGAAAGGCAAATGACTGACAATAGAAGAAAAAGGGTCTGTTTGAAGTAACTATTTAATAGTTAATTAGTTTTCCTTCCGATCTGCAGCTTAGTGCGCAAATGTGGGAAGTATACCAAGCTGCCAGTCATATGAAAACTAAACCAGTGTATATGAAGCAGATACAGCTGTCGGGCTTAATTGTGCACAAGCAGAAGATGGATAATAACTGAAGATAGAGGTGTTTTATAGCCTTACTTTCTCTTACAACAGTTATCACAAACGTTAAGTCGACTTTGCTGTAACAGTTGCTCGTGATCTGATTTTTCTTATCTGTGATTCTTATCTGTGTCTGAGTGAAAGTTCTGTTTGGGTTAGATTTGAGACTGTAGTCCTTTGTCATTCAGACAGAGTGGGGGATGTGTCTGTTTGGACGAAGAAGAGGTTGGGGTGGGGGTGGGTGTGTGATTGCTTAGGGGGGTCAGATTGCTTTAAGCCTGGGGGGTTGGGGAGATGAGGTTAGCGGGGTAGCAGGTGTCCATATAGAGTTAATGGATCTGGCAAAGGGAGTAGATGGAGTTGCTTAATGTACTGAAGGTGTGTGTGTGTGTGCGCGTGCGTGACCTGATATGAAAGAACCACTCTGACTTGTCTCTGCCCCCTGTTTTAACCTTTCTGTCTCCCCTACTGCTCTAAACCGAGAGAAACAGTTGATGGGATAATGGCCACGTTCTCACTTTAAACTACTAACCTGAACAACCTCATATGGCGCAGACAGTCCTGCCTCAAGTTATCCACATCCAGACTATTACCATCTGTCACAGTGTAAATGTTTACCAACTATAGATTGGCAATTTTACTTTTCACATCCATTCACTTCATACATTTTTATTTAATATATTCATATTGAACAGGTGATGGTGACTTGTGCAGTGTAGGCTGGAAAAAAATTCTCCTTTGTCATTTCAGTGATTTATGAAGCAGAATTTAAAAGCAAGTTGACAGCAGCATCCATGTGGAAAATGATGGAAAGTGTAATTACTTCCTATATACAGAGCTTGGGTTTCTTTATGTGAAGCTGTTGATTGATTGCTCACATTGTGGCTACTAGGTTGAATAAAAAATTTGTGTTCCTGTACAGTATAATAAGGAACAATGTGTGTTTGTTTTTGCTGGTATGAGAATGACCTGGTCGGGTCGGGCAGGGCTCAGCCTGTGACTCCAGGAGTTGTATAGTCCAATGAGGTGATCTCAAACACATTTTTTTTTTACCCTGGAGACATTTAATTACATTTATCTGCCAACATCTTGCTGTAGCTGTATCATATGCAATGATGGTGTAGTAACTGAGTTACAGCTCTGCACGAGCTCCTCTTGGTGCCCCATTGCTTCACTGCTCATGTAACCAGTCTCTAACAAAACTCTAATCTAATTCTATTTACCATAAATTTGAGGGACAGAGCGATAAAGCAACAAGAAGATGAGGAGAAGGATAGGGAAAACAATGTCTCTGATGAGGATGAGGAGAGAGGGGGGAAAAGGATAAAAAGAAATCGCTGTAGTGCAGATTGTCTGTTTGAGAAGATCAGTCAGCATGAAACAGTAAAATTCAAAAGCTAGTTTGCATTGTGGTCCAACAGTAAAGTCAAGCAGCTGAGGGTGTAGGAGGGAGGATGAAGAGGCAGCTGTTCAGCAGAGAAGGATAGATTATGATCTGCTCGGTGTAGTTGACACTATCGACAAAATACTACAGGCACCGGAAATGGAAAGGAGAAAATATGAATCAACCCACGCAGACAAATCACATTTCTACTTAGCACGTATAGCCCCTACGCTTAGTTACATTTATAGTTAAGTGGCCACAGACTCCTACTGCTCACAGTAACACATTGGCAAAGAAGAATGAATTAGCTTTGAACACCCCCGCTGTTTCCACACTGGTCTTACCAGCTGTTATGAGCAACAGTGCAGGTGGGTTCATGACTGTTGTTGCCCAGGGGGCCCATAAATTAGGACTAGTTAGCATTGGTGAGAGCAGAGGACAACATTACCTAACTTGACCTGATTTGACTGCAGAGAAACTAAATTTGGTTTGAGACACATTCATCTCCTATTCATGCTGAAAGGCTGCAGCTAGCAGCCGATTAGCTTTGTGTTTCATAAAACAAATCATTTTTTTTCACTGTAAGTAACACTCTGAAGTATTGCTGTGACCATGACAAATGGCTCAACCATAACCCGGTGTAAGAATGTATTATACAAACATGATTTTTTAATTAGTGAGCCTTTAGAGGTGCCTGTAGGTGTATGTAACCGTTACTGGACAGAGCCAGGCTAGCAGTGTCCCACGTTTCCAGTCTGCCAAGTGTCTCCAGCCAAAATGCCGAACTATTTTCTTAAAACAAAAATAAAAGGGCTGTGAACTGAGCCAGTCTCAGAGGTGTAGTATATTCATGCACTATACATGCATTGTCTGTTTCTTTATGTGTGCTCTCTCTCTTTGCCCTCTGGCCGTGTTCCCCGGCTTTCTAAGCTACCGAAAAGTTTGATGGCAGAGTCGAACTCAACATCGCTGGCTTACGAAATCTTCCTGGGTATTTGTCCCTCAACTGACTGTACTTCTCTTGCAATCCTTGCACCTCTACTGCATTAGCATGCTTGCCTCTCTTTACTTCAGCCATATAATGTCATACATTATGTCCTCCTCTGATTAAAGCTGTGTGGGTGTAATGGGCAGTTGTTGTAAGTGTTTGTCAGCTGTTGGAGCGGCCTGTTGGCCTGCCTTACTTGCCCTCTAATGGAAGTTAAAACACTTAGTCTCTATTTCTTGCAGTATTTCTCTGAGACACGTGCGCACGCCGTCACATCTGTTTCTTGGCCGACTCGCTCACGGCCGCTAAAAAGTTTTCCCTTGAACGCTGAAAATCATTTCACTTTCTCTTCACAAAAGAAATATGCAGAATACCTTATCTGCCCATTAAAATATTCCCATTAAAAAAGCAGGCAGTGGATATGGAAGATAGTGAAGCTTTTGACAAAAAGGGTCAAAGGTTGTTAATGACAACCCTGCTACACAGACTTGTACCATCTTACATAGATGATGATTATCACCATGGGAAGGACACAGACAGGAAGAAGCAAAGGAACAGACCTTAGCTGTAATATTTGATGCTGCCTGGAGTCCATCAATCAAAGATTCAAGATTCTGGGAAAGCTATGTAGAGAGAAGAGGGGATTTTCAGCAGTCCATTAGATGGTTTACATTAGGATGACATGATTATCCAGAACCATGTACAAAGACTGAGAAGCCAAATATTCATGTTTTTGCTTAAGGACAATGTGAGTATTTTTTACAGCTTCTCATACCACAGTATTACACCATTACTCTGTACTGTTACGCACAGGCGTAAATTCACTGCTTATGTCAAATTTAAATGAAGCACATTAAAAATCAATAAAAAATAGGCAATTATAATCTTGTGGGCTGGAATATAATGACGCACACAGATGTTTATTTTGTCGCACAAATCCATAGCCTTATCTTCTTTCAATGATTACGTTCCCGTTTCTGTCTACCACTTTCATTTCTCTCTCCCTCCACATTTCTCTCATCTTAGAATCTCTCTGTCTTGTGCTCATGCTCTCTCTGGTAATGATGTTAAAAGGGTCAAATGCTTTTGGGAGCTTTTTAGAGGGAGAAAGACGCAGAGCGATTTTGGAGAATGGTTAACCAGCGTTGAGGAGTGTAGAGATACTACCTATCTTCTACGTCTCTGCAGCATTTAAATTTCTCTCTATAATAAACACAGTATATGTGCAGCACTTAAGTCAGCAGTCCATATATTCACTGAGTTCTGTGCATTTTTGTGGCATTCAGCATTCTGGAGGCAGCTGCCATTTTCTCTTTAGCTTCCTTCCCTTTTTCCTCTTATTCGCCATGCAATCCTTTCTTTGCCTCATTGCTACCTCGCTGCCTGAGAACCTTCAAGATTTCAGATCTGTGGGATGAGTCTGAACCTCCCTTGGGGCGACAGGACATTGACTAGGTCCAAGCACGTTCATAATTAATTCATCTTTCACCGACTGTAGTCGCTTTAGTTCCTCTGCTCTTCAACTTTTCAGCAAAAACTTTCAGGCGAAGTTTTATGGTGGGTAGTTAGTTAGCAAAACCAGCAAATATGGTCTTAATACAACTAATAGCTGGCTTTATCAATGAAATATGAAATAAGCCACTCTTTTTTTGACAATGAGAACTTCTTGGGGTTTCAGATGTTCTTAATATTATCAAATGATATAATTAATTAATTAGTATTAATTGCAGATTTAGTCTTTGGGTCAGAATTAGTAGTATTGATTTTAATAATTAACACTTTAGCTCTACAAAGCTCAACTAATCTTCTTCGCTATTGGTCCTAGTTGGTGCACCATTCTTCATGGATTAGTTTCATGGAGGTTAGAGAAGCACTGATGATCCCCCTCCACTGTGCTCACCATTCACTGTAAGGGCTTAGTGATGCAGGTGATCAGAGTAACATTAACCGTGTGTTTGGAGAGCACGTTGAGGCCAAGAGCAGGAAGTAGGAAGTGAGATGTGGACAGTCGCCTTTTCATCACCTCTTTTCAGTTCAGCCCTTCCCTCTTCCAAACCAGTGATAAGAGCACAGAGAAAAACCAGATATACAGGAAGTTATCATGTGAACATGTGAACAACATTTGCAACTTCGGCTAAAACCTTTTTGTTTAAGTTGAACTCAGCTATAGTGAAAATGAGTGAGGAAGGATAGCTTTCAGAGCATTTGGATAGTGGATTATGGGCTGTCACATAAGAGGAAAGAGTGTGTCCTGATTTAAGTTGCGGATGCATCATTAATTGTCCACCTCTGAATACATGTTTGTTACAACCGTATAATTTGCCAAACTCTAAACATTTCTTTAAAAATTCTGCTTTAATTACTTGACATCACATGCATGAGAAATAACACCAGATGATGTCTCTCTTTCATTTATTAGGTGTGTGTGTCTTCATCTTCTCTGACCTAAAAAAAAAAAAGCTGGATCACTGCACCGAACAGCCGCAGAAAACAGAGTATGCTTGCACTAAGAAGTCTGTCCGTGATGTAATGTCACCTTTTTTAGAAAATGAACATTAAGCATTATTTCAGAAGCAGGTTTTATATTCTAAATAAAAATGGGTACAAGACAGCAGAGAGGAATAAATCCATTTCCATATCTATCCTCTTGTTGCTCATAATAAGTCTTAATTTAAGTTGTGCCGACGGTTGAAGCATTTAACAGCTCACGTTCAGCTTTGTACAAACGTATATTGTGTGTGTGAGTGTGTGTGTGTGTGTGTGTAATTAGAGATGAAAGCAAAACGGGAAAAGATGATGGACAGCTCAAATCTCCACATTAGCACATCTCTGCACTGCTGTGAGTGCCCTCTATAGTACTCGCACCCTGCAGTGTTTTTATTATACACCTTTCTAGGTGTATAATTATAATGTGTCACTGAAGAGTGATAGTGATGATGAGAGTAGTAGGCATGAATGCTAGTGGCCGTGCTACTGTTTCCATTGAGGATAAGACACTGGCCACAAATGATTGGATTAGTGTTTAACCCCCCTTCCACTTAGCATAATCCTCTTTGCAGCTTTCTCTCTCTCTCTCTCTCTCTCTCTCTCTCTCTCTCTCTCTCTCTCTGTTTGTTTGTGTGTGTGTTTGTGTTTGTGTGTGTGTGTGTTGTGTTGAGTTACATGGTTAAATGCTCCCATTGCTTTATATGCTCCACCTGATGACACAGCAAGGTCGGTTCGAAAGCCTTGTCCATGGTCCGTCTCCATCATCTGACGTGGGACACATGTTTCCTGTGTCCAGTCAACAAGCTGTGTGGGAGGCAACTGGCAGTAAAGATGAGAGATGAGACACCGGAGGGAGGAGGAGGAGGAGTAGGAGGGGGAAGAAGAGAGAGGAAGAGAGTGGTAGCAAGTCATCCACGGCATGCAGAGTTGGAGATGAGTGTTAATAATAGAAAATCTTAGGCCTTGTTGAACAAATATGGGCACTTGGTGATCGAGGCAACACAGCCAGAGGTGAAGAAATGGAAGGGGGAAGTCGCGGGTGCAGGATTATTGTGGAAGGGTGGTGGAATAGAGCAATCAGTTGAAGGTCTGCAGGGTTTGGTATGTCATTGTCAGCCTTTCTAAACAGCCTGCAGAGCGATGGGCACTTTGAAGTTCCACAGAGCTGCTTAAATCCTGCCTGAAAAGACGCAGAGAACCGCGAGGCACTGAGAACAGACAGGAATATACAGAAAGAGAGAGAGAGAGAGGGAAGGAGAGACTGAAAGGGGCAGGACGAAGGGAAGGATTGATGATGGGTGAAACATGGTGGAAGGGAATGAGAGTAATCAGAAGTAAGGAGGAAGCCTCTTTCAGGGAGGATGACAGGAGACGGGAGAATGGCGGAAAGCTCTTAGTGCACCAACACAGGAGTAATACAGATTCTTTTTTGGATGTATGAGTAATATGTTTCCAGCAGTTCTGGATGAGTAGCTGCAACATGAGAAGCAGTGATGCAGCGGCACAGCTCTGAGCTGATCTGAGCTGGATGTGGGTAGACTGGGCGCCGCCAGATTAGCACACTGACATGACAGTGAAGAAAAGCGGAGGGTCAGGGTCTGAGTCAGAGAACACGGCTGCTCCTCTTACCTAACGCGTCTCATAACGTGCTCAGTCAGATCCAGCCAGCAGTCCTCTCCATAGACTTTCTGTCAATCTCAATTTTTAAGTTCACGGTTTTAGTGTTTGCTCACCGTGGATGTGATCTCCCGTGTTAACTGACTTTTTAAGTGTTGATGTAGCTAAATGCTTTGCGGGTTATGACCTCTAGTTATAGAGTAGTGTGGTTTGGCAGTAAACAGAGCTGGGAAGAAATGTGCAAAGTAGCCACTGACATCATAAACCTCATCACAGCTGCATATGTATAAGGACTGGACTGTGTACAGTGTGTGCATCTGGGAAAAGATGTGCAAAGTAGTATTGATATCATAAACCTTATCACAGTTTAATAAAACTATATCAGAAAGCTGTTTAATTTATGGATAGACAAACAAATCAAGTCTCTACAGCCAACAGAAGTCTAATGGGAATTATGCAGAATGTCATTCCCTCTCTGGTTTATTTATTTATCTTCATTTCCATATACAAAAAAAACCAAAAAAAAAAACAAAAACAAACAAACAAACAAAAAAACCCAAAACAGATTGTTATTGATCACATCTTTATGTGTTTGTGTAAAGGAAACACCAGGGGAAGATGTGTTGCAAGATTCAAGAGAAGTGCTTGAAAAAATGTGAACAATTTGAATGTGGAAAATTACATTATGACACAAAAATACATTTGAGTCATTTGTTGGATCAGTTTATCGTTTAAAGTCTTGTTAAAATATACAATACATGTCTGGTAGGATTTAGTGATATTACCAGAAAACCTAGAAAATGGTGAAAAATCTTGTTACCCTGGAAAATTATTTCAATTTTTTTATCCTTTAGCCGAGAAGAAACTGGTAGTCACCAGCCATAATTTTTAAAATAGAGGCGTTCATGAGTAAATGTTTAACAATTTACATCCTGTGGTAGCCCTTCAGGAGAATCGAGCCATAAGGAATGATTAGTTTAATCAGTTTTCATTTTGTTATGCTACTG
This sequence comes from Polydactylus sextarius, assembly GCA_016801845.1. Lineage (NCBI taxonomy): Eukaryota > Metazoa > Chordata > Actinopteri > Polynemidae > Polydactylus > Polydactylus sextarius. Next base: position 8,370,384 of record CM028912.1, on the reverse strand, counting down.
TTACCGAATTTAAATCCCATTCAAGCGAGGGACTGTTAATCGCAGATTTGTAAAGATTTTATCAGCTCAGCAGTGGGATGTGTTTCAAAAAAAAAAAAAAAAAAAGCAAAGCAGTAGACAAAAGACCCGAAGCGCCAAGCTCAGGAAGGAAATAAGACGATTAACACAGATAGATATGATTGTTTGCACACATGTTCACACACCACACACGCACTCATAAATGTACATACTGTACATACAGCAAAAATAAATCTCCTTCCTCCAGCTTTCCTTCATTTTGCAAACTTGCTGAGCACAGTCTGCACAGGTGACTTCATTATTCAACAAGACAGCCTTTTATTGTAATAGTGACACACAGACACGTGTACGTTCACACATGGACACACACGTACACGGGGCAAATGGACTCAAACTAATAACGGCGACTGAAAGGTGGGGGCGCAGTGCAAGTGTGAGACAAAGTTGCTCCGAGAGGAAAGAGGATGTTGAAGTTAAAAAGCTGTTCTGGTGAATTATTAATGCCGAGCATTGTGCCCACAGACACAGCCGCTTACAGACTTTTCTTTCTTATACACACACACACACACACACACACACACATGTGCGCTCACACAAACCCAGCTGCAGTCCCCAGTTGCTTGTGCAGACAGGAAACAGCGTACTTGTCGCTCTGTCTGGATTTGGGGGAGTCAGGGGAGGGAGAAGGGTGAGGTGTGGGGGTGGGGGAGGTATCTGTGTAAGTGCTCTGTTGTCTCTGGCTCCAATGAGAGGGATGTTTGTAGTTGTTCCCTGAATTGTGAATGCTCTGTGTGTGTTCGGTGAGTGTGTGTGTCTGTGTGTGTGCATGCATGTAAGGAGTTGCGGCAAGATTCACATATGTTGGTCGCCCTAAATATAGGCTACAAAGCAACATACAGAACAGCATTACTCAGCCTTTATAATGAGTTTAACGCCACAATCAGCTCTCAGTTTGTTACTATACCCAAGACATTGTTCACACTTTTGTCCACTAATTAGACGCTATTGTTTTTCAAATGAGAGCAGTGTGTAAGAATCAAACAGTTGTTGATTCACAAAATGTTAAAAAAAAAAACAATGTTTCTCAATCTTGTCATTAGATTCCTATAGGCTTAAATGAAAAATAACAATTGTTGGTACAAAAAAAATCACATAACTGAATTGTTATTTCTAGTTTTTGATTAAATCAGTCTGTTTTTTTCCACCAAACATGCAACATATTTGGCATTTTTGTGCAGAAATATCCCGATATAATTCAGCCCCATATTTGCCAACATTATCAAAGCAAAGTTGGCCGTTATGTTTGTCCACCTGGTTTATCAGTCGAGCTCTAAATAGTCAGGTCTGTGCAGGAATCATGATGAGGACTGAAAATTTTGGATGCGTCAGGCTAGAGGGTATTTATTATCCATTAAAAAAAAAAACACCTGCACTTTGCACAGCTTGACACACTTAACATGCCCTGCTGACTTGAGTTTTACCAGCTCAGGCTGACCTCTGTGCTAACTCCCAGATGGCTGCCTCTCACCTCGGTGTACTACAGCTGCAGCGCAGGCCCTGTGGTGAGGGGTTAACATGCAAGTGCGTGTAACAGCAGCAGTGAGTGTGATTGGATGATAGCTGTTGAAAAGTGACTGCAACTATGAATGTGTCAACTTTTTAGTGGAGTTCAAAAACCATGTGTATGTGTGTATGTGCACACCTCTCCAGACTGCTTAGCTGCACACACAGCTGTTTTTGTATTCCGTAGGAAATGTTGCATGTGTTAATTTCCCACGTTTTTTTTTTTTAAATTGCACTTTTCTAACTCTTTTTTTCCTCTTCTTGTCTCTCTCTTCCTGCCTCTTTCTGTAGCCGGTGTTGCCGTGGCTCAGAGAGTGGTAACTGTGCAGACTGGACCGCTCATACGAACCGAGGGCTCACACGTGACCATCTGGTGCAATGTGACTGGCTACAAAGAGGGCGTGGAGCAGGACTTCGAGTGGTCCATGTACCTGCCATCAGCACCGGACCGGGAGATCCGCATTGTGAGCACTGCTCAGCAAAACTATGCCTACGCTGTTTATGCCCAGAGGGTGAATAATAAAGAGATCTTTGTTGAGAGGCTGAGTCGCGACTCAGCTGTGCTCCACATCACCAAAGTGCTGGCCCAGGACCAGGGTCTGTTCGAGTGCTACACTCCCAACACAGACGGACGGTACCTTGGATCCTACAGTGCACGCACCAACCTCACTGGTGAGTCTTATCTGGTCTCATAAACACAAACACAATGTACAGATAAAGCACTTTATGTACAATTAAACCATATTCAGTCAACGTTTGCCATTTTTATTGATTAATCAACAACCAATCAACTCTCTGAACAGATAATAGCAGTTAATTACTGCCCCCTACTACCTTGGTACATCCATTGGGTGCAGTTCTTGTTTATGTTTATTTATTGTTAACTTAAATGAATATAGTCCTTGTACTGTAATAACAGAGAACTCACTGACCATACTTAAAGGTACCCTATGGAGTTTTTGACTACTAGTGGTGCTTTGCAGCAAAGCAAATCAGAGGATCCCCGTCTTGTTAGCTTGTAGCGCTCTACTAGTAAACATCAGGACACACATGTCCCACGTAGACATGCAGGTGATGCGATGCACACATGCAAATGTGATGGAAGTTTGTATATTGATCTGGCATCCTGTCCTGGCAAGGCAAAGTTAATGCTTGGATAAAAAACCAACACCTAATGCAATTCAAAGCACTAATCTAATGCTAATCTAATGTGACCCTCTTTTGTAGCAGTGCCATTGTGATTATACCACTTCACTGATTATGTTGTGCCGCATGGACTTTTGCATTATTTTCAAGGCTGGATTAACCTGCTGAGGGAAAGAGGGCAAGGTTGAGCTGTGAGGTCTAACTCTCTGTCTGCACCCTGTTACCTGAAAGTACCCGTTACGGTACGGTGCACATGGTACATACACATGACAGCTTCGTTTTAGTTTTCCAAGAACCCCTAACAACACAACCAGCAATCCTATACTGGAACATTATCCTGCCCCAGGTTTGCTGTGCATCAGTTACTTTGTGCTAATTTGGTTAAACAAAGAATAATTTAGGTGTTTGGGCTATATAATATCAATTAAAAAAATCAGCGTATGATTAAGGATAAATGTAGAAACTGCCTCAAGTTATTTTAACACATATTGTTACTAAGTGTTGTATATTCCAGATACTTTTCGATAATAAATAAATAAAATTAAAAATACATTTACAATAACATTTTCCAACCTTGGGCTTCAGGCACTGCCCCACCTGCTCTGTGTGTGCTGTGAAATTCAATTTGTCTTGTTGTCAGTAGTAGCTTGTAATTCCAAGTCAAACCAAGGATTTTTTTTTTTTTAAATCAAAAATTCACATCTACCAAGGGTGATCGCAAGTAAAAAATTAATAACCAGATTGTTTCCAAAAAAAAACTAGCCATGATCTGTTCACCCTTTGGAAGGAGTGTGAAAGGAAGTGTTGGACTCCAGAGTCACACAGAGTCCCACCTGCTCTGACCGGGAAAAAACCAAACTAAACACTCCTCTCTCTTTCTTCTCTCTCTTTCTATCTCACCTACATACATGTACTCCTCCTTTCCACACCTTTCCTTGACCTCAGCTTTTTCAATAACTCACCCACAGTGTTGGTGTGATGCGTGAGTGTTTCAAACAGCGGTATGACTTTCCCACTTCAGCTCGTTCGCAGTTTTGCTTATATCCCGACCCACCCAACAGGCCGAGGACGCAGCTGCCATAGTTGGGGATTCCATTCCCTTCATGCCTTTAATCCTAGACATGGCTGACCTTCCTCTCAGGGTCAAAGTGTAACCCAAACGCTTAGTTGCTGAACGTTTGACCTCTTTTTTGCACTCATTTGTGTCTTAGAGTTTCTAAGTTTATATTCTTTTTGGTCAGGATCAGTTCAGCCTGGAGCGATTACTGTTCACAGAAACAATTTTGCACTTAGCAGATCATTAAGCTTGTATTTTTCATCAAATAATAATGTTATTATAAGACCTCAGCAGTTGTGTTTTCCAGTATGATCTGCATGTGGGGCAGGGCTGAGGCGAAGGGCACAGTAAAAATGCACCGCTGATAGAGCGCAGTATTTATAGATCTGTGTGAGAGGGAGCTAGACAGAGTATGCGAGCTTAGGTGTTAAGGGACTTTGTTATCTGAGCCTCTTTCTGTTTCTCTAACCTCTTAACCCAGTTTCAGAGGTCCAGGATGTGCAGCAGGGTCTCTCCCGTCTTCTTCTCTGCTGTGCTTCTTGAGTCCATTTGCGATGCCCCGGCAGCAGCACGCCACCTCCGACTGTTGTGGGCAAACAATCGTCCTCCTAACCCCTCCTCCAACCCCGTCTTTCTTTTCCTCATTCTCTTGTCTTTTGCACCGTCATTTGTCTTGTCTCTATTCTTCAGCTGTGGCCTCTTTCTTTAATTTGCTTTCGCTGTGTTGTATTAAAAAAAAAAAAAAAGCCCCTTGCAGATGCTTCCCTCGAGGATGTGCGTTTCAAGGATGGTATCAAAGGACAATAACAAGCAAGAGATTATTACGGAAGAGATATGAGAAGGAAGGATATGAGATAGAAGTGCAGACCGAAGGGATGTTTTCATGTTGGGGTGAGTCTGCCTGGTGGGGTGGTTGGGTTAATTGTTAGAGCAGCAGACCACTTACAATAAACGGTGCCCTGATGCTGCATTAACACCTACTCAAAGGGATACATTTCATTCACTGTCACCTTTCTGCACCGAAAGCAGGTGAGGGTTTTAACATGAAACTCGATACTTTCGGCCACAGGAGATAACCACTATCTCCCTAATACTATGACGCAGTGGTTTCACACGTAGCATTGTCTTTCACATTGAATCAGACACCCCCAGCTATACACGCAGGTTGATTGCCCGGTAAAATGATCCCTACCTCTCTTTGTGTGAAGGGAGTGAACAGTTTTTTTATGTACTCTGATGCTAAACTTAGATTGATCAAATGAAAATGTAGCTCCATTCAGCCCTCGAGTGCCAATACTGCCTCAGGCAGAGTGATAATACTACACGTTTTAAGATTTATTGCTCACCGTGACACAAATACAGTATTATGTCCACTAAATCATGGAGTAACAGATGTGCAGAAGTCATTCTTCTGTAATATAGAGAGAAAGGTTAGATTTGATGTTTCTTGCCACATTTTTCTCCAATGATTTTGAATGGGTAGTATAGGAAGGATGGGTTACTGGTTGATAAGTTACAATCAGAGCTATTAAGGTTTAATCTCCATGTTTGTTAAATCACACAGTATCACAGAGAATTATCACCCAACTAGTTCAGTTAAAAAGCTCTAAACGACCGCAATTAGTTTCCTTCCTTACATCAAACAGCAGATGGAGAGTTAGCAGCTATCTGGTGAATATGCAAAAACAACAAGCTGCTGAAGAGCCACATATTTCTTTCAGGAGATACAAGTAAGGTGGTCCACGTCAGCTGGATGCGAAAGTGGGCAAGTAAATGCTGAAATCTGAGCTACATCAAGACTGTAAAGTGGTGACCAAAAGAAAAATTGTTACAAAGTAACAAAAAGAAAAAAGTAATTAAAAAAAGATACCAATTGTATGACCTTTAAATTTTGAATAAACATTATTGTACATGCTCAAAGATGTCAAGGCAAGTTCATTTGTGTAGCTCCAAATCATAAAAAAGATATTAATCTCAAGGCACTTTACATCCTAGAATGGAAAAACCCAACAGTGAGCACTTGGTGAAAATGGAGAGGAAAAACTCCCTTAGATGAGATAAGATATCCTGTCACGTTAACACCGCTCAGCTTGATTGGCAGGAGAATTTAAAATAAACTTCCCGTGTCCGCTGAAATGTGTGTGTCTTTTTTTTGAATGTCTTTTTTTTTGAATAACAGTGGTGTTTTAATAAGTATCAAGCATAAACTGTACAAAGATTCAGGTAAAATGTGTTTTGGAATTTTTCTGTACAAACATTCTGTTTGTGTGTCTTTGCGTCAGTTTTTGATGCTATTTTAGCCGTTTCACAAGGCATGTATTCAGTGCAGGTGTTGCAAAGCTCTTGGAGGTCATAGGTCATCTATAGTTCTTCTGTGCACACCTCCATTCTTTGATCTCAAAGAGTGACTAAGCTCAGTCTGTTGCGTTTGAGTCTGTGTCTGTGTGTGCTTGTTTGTGCACGTCTGTTTGTGTGTATTCGGTTTTTCCTCCCACATATCAGATTGCAGAAGAAAAGGACAACAGCTTTGACATGACCATCATTGCTGTCCTTATCCTACGCACCAGCCTGTGCGTGAGTTAGTCCAACAGCTAGCAGAACAACAAGCCCTCACTAAGACAAGTATCGCACTGCTCTTTCTCATGAAGCTCCCATATAGCCTCACTGTCACAGAAAGCGCCACAGGAGTCACCGCTTTGGCAAACATACAAATTCAAACCTCCGCACTTGGCAGTCAGCATCCATTCCCAGTTCTGTCGTAACGTAGTAATGGAGCTGGAGACCCATTCAATTTCAAAAAGAAGCATTCATGCTTCTTTCTTTTATTCACTGTCATTGCACAAGAGACAGGAAGACAACGTCCATCTTCAGATTTGTGTGACTCGAAAAAATTCAAGTTTGAAGAAAAGAAAATGAGATGGATGGAGAAAAGGCAGAGATGAGGAAATTGGAAAAAAAGAGGAATGAGGACAGAAGTGGCAGTATTGAAAATGGGTAGCGAGGTGATGCTGGATTGAGTGTGTGACCAATAAATGATGAGCTCTTCTTCTCGACTCCAATGTGATTGGTTACACCTCCCAGAGGCATTACCCACAATACAACTGCTGCTTGGGGGGGGGGGTGCACTTTAAATAGTCTCCGCCTGATGTGACTCCTAAGGTTAATGCAGTTAGCAACCGCCATACAAGTTCGAAACGCAATTAGCCAGCACAAATTGAGGAAGCTGAGAAAGAAAGAGAAAGAAGGGAAAGGCTAGAGATGAGACCCAGGAATTTCAATTAAGGAGGACGAAAAGTGTTGGACGAATCATTTTCAGAACAAGCCGCAGTAAAATACCACATTTCTCCAGCCACTCTTTTCATTTTCATTATATTTATGGCCTACATTTTATTTTCTTCCATTTTCAGTGAAGGGGAGAAAAAAGAATAAGAATCCTTTCACCACCTTAAAACCGTGGCCTTATTGTAAGCTTGTAATCTGTGAAGCAGTGCCCACCCAAGGTCAAAATGCACTTTATCTTTTTTGTTTGTGCATTTATGTGCATGCGCAACCTTCAAGGGTGAGTGTTTGAAGTGGGCAAAAGGACAAGGATGTTGATTTTTATTTTTCTTCTCAGCTGCTTAGCTGTGCCTGTGCACAGTTGAACATACATAAAGAGGAAAAGTGGCTGAATCATGCTTCTGCTGAGCTCAGCGTTGTGAGTGTGTGTCTGATTTGTATGTCTCCCCTGACTTTCTTTACACACACAGGAGTCAGCACTGCCAAGTTGCACTCCTCCACTTCACTTAATGAGATAGACCAAACAGCAGAGATGTCATCTCACATTCTATCTTTTACGCTGGATGACACCGAGACCCCGCCCCCCTCCCAATCCTCATCTCCGTTCTTCGCTTTCTCTCTCCCATCAATCCAGAACACCAGATTCGATTTAGTCTGGTCCCCGCCTCGGCCTCCAGCTGGTGTTGGTCATGCAGGTATATGGTTTTGTCAATACAGCTGTACGTTGAGCTTCATCACTGTAGAAAGGTACGAGGGTGATTGAAGTGCTCGACATACGATTGTGTGGTGAAGTAGTGATGGAATAAAGACAGAGAGAGGGAATCAGAGGGAAAAAGATGGAGATAACATATCTTTTTAGTGAAGACATATGGCTAAATGGTGTTGAAAGATGTAATCAAATGTAGTGGAGAGAAAGGAAAGCTTTATCCGTGTCTTTCAGCATTGATTCAGAAGGACCGGCCTGTGCGAGATTGGACTTTTGTATCTTCCTTGTCTCTCCTTGCAGTGACACTTGGAGCTTTTTTTGTCTGTTCCCCCTCCCTCTCTGGCCTCACCATCACCTCTTAGTTTCATTTACAATTACATTCCCTTCTGTACCTTTTTGGTACGTGTACTTGTGTGTGTATTCACATCCCGGCTCTAAGCCGCGGACCAGGCAGGACTCCAAATGGAAAGAGATTTTATCACTGTGTCTAGCTGGCCATTTTCTTGCACATCTCATCTACTTTAGCAGACAGGGCTTCCTGCTCAATAACATTACTGCCACTTGTACCCACCGTACACAGATACACGCATACAGAGAGAGAGAGAGAGAGTGAGAGAGAGAGAGAGGAAAGACAAACACAGTCGCAGTCACACACTGTAGCGAGCTGTCAGTCAGGACAGATGTCGCACCCATAATTGAGTCTGAGAGGGACGGTGCTGTACTGCTCCCATCAGAACACATGCTTTCTACTGAACATCACTGAAGAGGGCTTTGACAACCCTGCGGATAACAGCGCTAGACAATACATCTGCTGAATAGAACATTGTTGCACAGTGAATAAAATAGTGCCACTGAGCAGTTTAAACCAGATACCTTGATACTCTGTCGTCATGTAGGGCAAGCTATACAATGCTTTATGTACAGATTTTTCCAGAAGTTTGTAGACACTTGGAAGTTTTAGTTTCTTACCCATCATGCAAACTACCAAGGTTTTTAAGACAAAAAAAATACAATTTAAGCATTGAAATAATTGATCCAACTTCTTCTTTCAAATGCTCTGGAGTACTTTTCTTTTACCAATGTATGATTTAGGCTTGATTTAGATGTTTTCTATTTACTACATATAAAAAAGTAAGAGCAGAACAGTGTTGTTGCAACAATCCAAGGGCATTATAAAGGCAGTACTCAAAGTTGGAGTAATAAATCAAATGAGAAACAGCTATCACATTAGAATGACAGCAAATTTGTGGGAGAAACTACATTTTAAATTTGTATTCAGATGTGTAAGCTTGTCACAAAAGGGGCTGAGTCGAAACTGGCTCCCTCCCTAAATAGTCTGAGGTGGCTCTCAGGTCTTGCCAACTGCCTGCCATTTGTAGTTAGTTAGAAATACTGAACAGACTTATTCAAATAGAAGGTACTTTGGATATTGGACAAATTATCCTTGTGTTCTGCCAAAGTCAAAGAGGACAACAGTGGTCCAAAATACAAGATCTGATCTAAAATGGACTTGTCAGAAAATCCAACATCCAGGATCTATTCAGTCGCAAGACTGGTTTTAAATAGACCTGAAGAAAATTAGACCTGATCTAAATACCGTTTCTTCAGTCAAATGAAACAAACAAACTGAGAGAGACTGTCAGTGCTGACAGCAGCAGGATGTGCCACCAATAAATGAGCATCCTTTGTCAAAAACAACTGCAATGCGTTTCATTTATTCCCACATTGCACTGTTCATGCTCTCAGCTACCTGAGAAACCCTAAAAAAGTGTTTTTAGGGTTTCTCAGGTAGCTGAGATTCACACTGCATTGCATCACACAGACCTAAGACTCATGAGAACACTATTGTACGTTGGCTTAGACCCAACCTTACTCAACCCAACCTTACTAATCCCAGAGATGATCTTGGATATTAGGAATCCAGTGAGACCATAAAGTTTTTTTTAGCTCCATATATTGTTTTTGAGGAATTGTTGCCATTAAACATAATCTCATAGCTACCAGACATTGCCTGCTCTGCAAATTTTGGCTATTATGAAAATATAAATGATGTCAGTGAAGCTCCACATTTAGCTTGTTGCCCACGCTTTTGAGCTAGGCTAATGAGAATGGATTTACTATGTTAACAAATTCAGGTCTATACAAATGTGTGTGTGTGTGTTTTGTAGAGTATATGTTTGTTAATATTTACATAATGGGCTAAAGCTTTGCCACTGGTCTTCTAGTTTATTTGATTAACTTTAGCTTTAGCGCTAAACCTCAGGGGCCTGCTGCCTCTTCTCTGTGAGATTAACAGAGCACAGCCACAGTTTGAATATGAATTCAGCATGAATATGGATGTGCTAATGAGTGTTTGTGTTCATGTCGTTAAAATGTGTGTTAGTAGTGGAAGTTGCAGTGTAATAGCCTGCAGGACTCATGTGGATATGAGAGTGGTCCAGGACACGCAGGCTGCTGTTGCTGCTGCTGCTGGTGGTGGTGGTGCAACATTGTTTGATGTGGGCAGCTGCTTTGAAGCCTTATCTGAGCACATGGGGTGGTAGGAGGTTTTTTTTTCCTGGTTCAAGCTGTACATCTGATAACCTCTTTTGACACAGATACAAATAAAGGCATCAGAATTCATTTACACATACTCTAATGTGAAAGAACATTTTGGCACTCATGTCCTCAGGCAGGTTATTCAATCACTGACAGACACGGTGAAGAAGCTGATGTGTGGAGAGGTAAAAAAGAAGTTATTATCAAAGAAAGACTGCACCCGGGCAAAATTATTTTTATTTCAATACCAATGAGTGGGTGGCAGTGATGTAATTGTTTGTGAAGCACAGCTGGCAATGGTCACAAGTACATAAGCTGCACTCGATTTTTGCTGTGCCAACATGCCGATTGTTACATAGCAGCAAAAGGTGGGGAAACCCCTATTAAATGAAGAGCGCTGGCTTTTTGTGCCAAATTGAAATGATGCGGAAAAAAACACCAGAGGTTTTTTTGTTTTTTTCCCCTTTGCCTCAACCCAAGATCCAGCTCCGTGTCACTCTCAGAGAAGTTACCACCTCCTTGTCCTTTTCTTGGCACAAGCCTGTCAAGTAAAGACTGCTGTTACCAGTTTAAAGATCAACATCGCACCCACCTCATTAACATGCTAATCACAGCCTCATTATTTGCAATGGGAAACAGAGGATTAGTTAAAACATCTTATGTAATGATATTTGAGTGTGGGCAGCAGAGCTTTGCTGCAGGCTGTTGCTGCTGAAGTAAAAGTGTGAGAGGCCTGAGAGGGTAAACTCATTTTGGTGAAGCAGCACTACAGCGAGAAGACAGCCCTCAAGCTGCATTTCAGGGACACACCACTATCTAAAAATCTTAAGTATCTTTAGTATGGGACTTAATATTGTACACACATTCTTTCACAAATACCAAAAAGGGCTTTAGTAAGTACATATGGCTCACTCACATATGCACACACTAACAGGCAGAGGCATGACCAGAGCTTTTCTCTCAGTTGACTGAAGGGTAGACAGCAGACATATGCTACCACCTGTGCCCCGGTGCCAGGGCGACCACCTTGGGGATGCGGGAAGAGAAATGGGCTTTTGTGTGTATGTGTGTATGAGAGGGGTGGGGTGGTGTTGGCATATGCCTGATTCCCCTCAGTGCTGGCAGCTCAAACCGTCAGTTGCTCCCTCATCTGCTGCCCTGCTGGATGGGTGCCTGGTGACTGAGCACTGCCCACCTCCCTTCCCTGCGCACTGCTTGGCCCTCAATGACACCGTTTCTCATATCAACTCAACACATGCACACCTGCCAATACTTTGCACCTCTGGCCTTCGTCCACATGCTGCACCACAACCACTCAACCCTTGGTTTGCACTCGCGCTCTTAATGAAGCGATAGTCTGGATCTTGTTAATGTGTGTTTGTGCACAATACAAAAGGATTTAGATGTAACTGGATTCTTGGATTCATATGCCAATGTACCTTTATTCGGTGAGAAGGTATGTAGAACTGGCCAAAAAGCGAGCTTTGTAGACTGATTAAAAACACAGTTTTGTGAGCTTTACACACACACACACACACACACACACACACACACACACACACACACTGAAATGGTCAGATGGTTGGGGCTATAACTAGTTCTATCCTCAGGGAAGTCTTTAATTGGTCACAGTGCTTTACCATCTGGGGCTGGAGCGACGGATGGAGCAAGGGATGAAGGGAGATGGTGGGAGCTTCTGTAAAAGAGGGGGAATGGAGAGAAAGAAAGACAGAAAGAAAGAGGTGGAGAGACAGTAAGTACAGCGCAGGGATGGAGCTTATTAGTTTTAATACTTGCACCTCCAGTAATATTGGAATCATAATATACTTGACAAATGCTGTTTATAGTGTACAAGTGGGAAGGTGCACGAATCAGAGAGATTGCACATGGTGAGTTCATGTGCCTGGGTGTAGCCGCCTGTGCCTGTAGGTAGACAGGTTATTGCATGGCAGCGTGTGTGTGTGTGTGTCTGCCTGCGTCTGTGTATGTGTGTGTGTGTAGAGGTGGTAATGACTCTTGGGTGTGTGTTTTTGTGCTGATGTGGGCAGACGAAGCAAAACCCTGTACATGTGCTAACAACCTCCAGGCCAGCGGAGAAAGAGAAGACAAGCAGACAGAACAACAGACAGTTGGTGTCTGTGTGTGGTTTCTCTCTCTGCGTGTGTGTGTGTTGTAATTTATGTTATATGGAAACAGGAGCAGAAGGAAGGTGAGAAAATGCTGGAAAAAATGTGGATGACAGGTATAAACAATGTAGGAAGTTGGTTGAAGTTGGTAAAGATGAAGAGAAAAATGTAGGGACATAAATTGGAGTGTGAAACAGAATGGAGGGAGGCAGAAGGGGGGGTGAAGGAATATTTGATATGTTTAGGCATGATGAGTAAATCTTTGATGCTGTAAAGGATTTCAGTCAATGATAGCTTTGCACACAGCTCTTCTCAAATGCTCTTAGGAAGATTTGTCTTTCATACTCCCACCTCTCTTCAGACTACCCCTCCTCTCACGCCTTGCCTTTTAATCTGCCGCTTACCCTCCATCTTTCCAACGCGCTCACTCACGCTCGTTTTCCTGGCCGGGCCTCAGCGAAAGGCAGTGTCAAATTGTGTATGTGCCTGTGTGTTTGCGTACATCTTAGTTAGTGTTAAATCCTCATCTTCTGCCTTTGTGTAAACAGCGTTTCATATCTGAAAGCTTCTTCTCACCATGGATCCCACTCTTATGGCAACATTCAGCCTTTTCAACTCCACGTCACCATTTTTTCATTACAATGACAAAGCCCACTCCCTCACTCGCTGCCCATTTTTCTTTTCTTTTTGTCTCCCACTTTCTCCCTTTGTTATATTTCCTCCCTCTGTGCTTGTGCAGTCCTATAAAACAAGAGGTGAAAATTGAAGGGTCAAGTAAAATTTTATTAATATTATTTCTATTTCTTTCATTAAATTCTATTCAAATACCTTATTTTAGAATGTTTAGAATGGAAATTTACCTTTCGATCAATTATATTTTATTTGCCCACCTGGGTGCAGCTCAAACTGTTGTAAACACAACACTGACATATCACTTTCGAAAGTGTTAGCAAACATATGCCTATTTACACATCCAGCAGAGAGTCGGCATTGATTTAGAGTTATGTTTCTAGCCAGCTGGCAAACGCTAGCCCAGTATCAATTGTCCTTTTAGCTCTGTTTTGGTTTTTTATTCACCATAGCTGCTATGTTCGTCTGCTGTCTGTTCATGTATTGTGTTATAATTTTATCAGATCTTTTTATCTGACAACACCTGCCTGATGCTGATGGAAACTTCGGTGTTCATTCACGATTTCCTGTTTGTTCATATCAGTTTTTATACATCGGTATGTCTAAATGATCAACATTTGTGCTGTGTTATATGAACAAATTGCTTGTCAGACGCAATTCATTATATGTTGACGTGACAGATAAAAGAGACTCAGAGATCCAGTGTTTCTCCTCGTCTGCTTTCTCTGACAGTTCAGTTTTCATTGTTCAGAAAAGAAACGTAAGAGGCTCATTAAAATTAAACAATTTGTCAAAAACTTTTATTTGATATAGGGTTCGTCTGCACAGAAAAACTTAAACTTCAAAACATGTTGTAATATAGTTCTGATGCAATGATGCATTTTTTTTTCCAATTTAGCACATACTCTTAAAAACATGCTGTCCCAGTAAGTTGTTTTTTTTTTTTTTTTTTTTTTTTCATTAACTTGCTGTATGTTCTTCTAAAAAAAAATAATGTTAATAAGCATCATGCCCCTTAAGACTCTGTAATTCAGTGATCCAGTGTGGCTGAGTCACATCTCTATAGAGGAAATGTTTGTGTTAGTAGAGGGGCGTACCTCAGTCAGTGTGTGAGTGTCACAAAGCTGCTGTCCCCTCAGGATTCAGACTGTGTGTGTGTGTTTGTGTGTAAAAGAGGAAGTCTCTGCCCCATTTTGATATGCCTCTCCTTCTACCTATAAGCTATAATGAGCTGTAGCAGCCAAAGGGGCCGAGCTCTGTTTCTGTCCCCCTCACACAGAAAAACACACTCACAGAAACAGAACAGATTTTTTTAGTTTTATGACCCCCTATGCTAATACAGTCATTGTCTGACATGTAGAGTAAAAGCTGGTTAAAGTAGGATCAGTGCTTAATAAAAAAAAAAAAAAAAAAAGTGTTTGAGCTCCGAGACAGTCGTGAGGAAGATGATGGAGGATCTGAGAAAAAACAGAATAAGTGATAATTGGGTGCTGACAAGCAACTTGCCTGACGAAAAGGAAACGTGGTGGACGGGGGGTTGGCGAGGGTGTAAGGAGAATAAGGAAGAAGAGGGGCCTGAAGAAGAAGGATCATGTAAGGAGACAGGAAAGATTGCTTCAGAGACCCCTTTATTAAATGAAGAGGCTTTTTCCTTTCAGTCATTGTGACCTCTGTGTTATAGCACAGGACACACACTTACAATCACACACCCACTGAGAGTGATGTTCCATTAGCAGGGGACCTCACAGCTCCTAACTGAAAATCTCATAACAGCATCTGTAAGGTCTCTCATATCCTCTCGCCCTTTTCTTTTATCCTGTCTTTATTTCTATTTTCATCTCACTTCACATTTTCAGAAGATTGGAGATGGTGTGTTGTGATAGGACCACGCCGAGGCCTCTTTGATCAGACAGGATAATGCGCGACGTTCAACTCATGTTGCTTCATTTGAAAAGCAAATTATAGATGAATTTATTTTAATTTGTACCAGTTTGTTTTTATAAAATCTCAAAATCAAGCACTTTATGCTTTGAGTATGGGAGTTTATGCTACAAACTTTGTATCTGGCTTGTTTCTGGGCTGATCTGAGTCTGTTTACAGATTACAGTAAGTGCAGAAAATTCTAGTTTATCATCCCTCAGTTATCAAAGAAGAGAGATGCAACAAAGAGCCAAAATGACAACCACTTCAGCCCTCAAATACAAAGTACTTTGACTACGTGGCTGCATTGATCTGCAGTGGGAGAAAAGACTTGACATGTTTTATGACATGTTTTCTTATAAAAAAAAAAAAAAAAAACCCACTTGATTTTGTCAGGACTGTTCTATGACTGCTGATGAGCACTGAATCCACATGATCAAGGCCATGCGTTTTTCAGACCCAGTAATTACACTGTAGTGAAAAACATCTTGGGTTTTGTTGCTTTTGTTACATAGATGGATGTGATGTGATCAATGTGTTATGCAAGCATTTGCTCATTAAGCCAAAATGTATTCAGCAGTGTGAAAATCATTCCTGCCTCTGACCAAGACCTTAGCGATGTTAGCGGCAAATGTTTGACAGCTTTCCAAACAGAGAGCCTGTTAGCTAGTTACAAATAATTGCAAACGACTCCACTGTGCCATCCACATACATACTAATGAATGTGCTGTCATGTTTCTCATTGTGTTTCCTTATCAAGAAGATATCGAGACCCCCCCACTGCTACACCCCCTACTACTTGACCAACACAAGAATTTCAATCGGTGATATTTTAGAGAGCACAGCTGATGGCCCGTATATATCTTGTCATTTTTGATATGAACAATTTAACAAGAACAAATATGACAACAAAATCGCTGATATTTAACTCAATCGATTCACTTCATCGCAGAAAAATGGTTGAAAATATCCATTTTCTCTGTTTCCTCATGTAGATCTTCAATGTGAACTAAAAGTGTAGTGCAATTAAATAACTTGTATTTGTATGAATAAAAAAAAAAATATTATAAATACATAATTTACCATCTGCTGTTTCCCTCCCCCAGTATTGTCCAACCATAACTTTGCAACCATCACACATGATGTAAAAGACGTCTCTATACCTTAGTAAAGGAAGACTCCTCAAAACAGATGTGAAACTGGTGAAATGTTCTTTTTATTCTCAAACACCGTCAAACACTTACTCAATGTGTACATATCATTTTAATACACAAATCATCTCTCTCTAATGCCTCTTTGGCAGAGATACAGGTACACAGACACAAAACACAACCAAATAAGGTCTAATGGACCACCTTCCAGATACTCATGTTCCAAACATTTCATGAGAAATACCACATTACTCAGCCAGAAAGTGTTCTTGCCAGAAGTTTCTGCTTTTTTAAATGTCAGATAACACTACCTCACCAGATGCTTCCCTCGACGAAAGCTTCTTCCAAACACACCGACGGATCAATACCTGATGGTGAACTCAAGTAAACTCCAATACAGGGATAAAAACACATCAATCATGATTTGCCTTCACAATGGCAGATCTGTCAAACTCTGAAGCTGTCACACCCATGCTTCTTAACACCTCTTCCCCCACAATTTTTCTCCACACTTTTTTTTTCATCCCTCCGCTCCAGTGACAGCTGCAGCTAGAGGCATTATCTTTTTAGGATGTCCATCCATCCCTTTATTGTGAACGTGACATCTGAGGAACGCCTCGAGGGAATCTTTCCAAATTTTCCACCAGCTTTCACTTTGACTCAAAGATGAACCAAGTACATTTTAAGATCAAGGGTCAAGGTCCTTGTAAACTGTGATTTTGGCCACTTGGGTGCAACCTTTTAAGTCCACCTTGAGGGAATCACTGTGAATTTGGCAGAAATATTCATTCAGACTCAAGGGTGAGCTGATTAAATTTTGGTGGTCAAATTTCAAGGTCACTGTGACCACACCCAGCAGGTTTTTGGCCGTAACTCGAGAATTTTAGCACTAATTACCTCTAACTGTGCCGGTTGGCAGAAGTATACAACCACAAGTTGGTAATTCTAGTTTATTACTGCAAGATTTCCAAAATTGTAGTCCACATAGGACCTAGTTTATGATGAACTGTATTGGCCACAGTTCCCTTTAGCAGGCGACACAATTTTTGACTAAGTGGAGAAATAAAGTCCCAAAAACAACAACAACAACAGCAACAGATCTTACTACTAATAGCAGCATGGTGGCAACACATTGTCATAAAGTCACAGGAGAACATCATATTAACAAATACAGCATTTTAACTTAATTGTTTCCCTGGGTCCGGCGCAATGCACAACATCTTTTATGCTTGTATTACATAACACATAAATATGTTTGTGGCTCATCTGATCATTTGCGTTTGTTGTATTATGGATACACCCCCTGCTGTGGACCTAGATCCGACACTGCAGTCGTCAGCTCTCATGCTCTATTTTTCCCCCCTCATCCTTTCTTCTCTGTTTAAGAGTCACACTCCCACATGTCTGCTTTTTTGGCTCCAAGGTATAATCCTTTACTCTATGTCCTGTCCTTATTATCAGTACAAGCTTTTGAGAATGACGCGTAGACCTCAGTTCATCAGAGTTTGCTTTACTGTGTGCTCATGATGTTTTGTTTGAAAACCTGTTTGATTTCCCACAGCTCTTTCTCTCTTTTTGTGTGTTGTTCTGCCAGATTTGTGTTAGCCTTTGTAGAGGTTTGAATTTAGTATATTAAAGGCTGAAAAGCACACTGTCTATACATAGACTCAAAACAGGATGACATTAATTAGAAACATCCTGACACAAACCTAAAGATCGATATGAAAGCTCATCCAGGCATATTTCAATTGATTAGCATCGTCTGAAATCGTCTGAACGCTAATCCAAATCCCAATCTTCCGTTACTGTGCCCTGTTGATTCTTGTCCACGTCAGGCTGGTGTTGCAGCTCTTGTCCTTTCAGTCCAATATCCTGCCACTTGTGCCAGTGAAAATTAGCATGTGAAAGTGAAATATCAATTTGCTGCAGTGATGAGTGAGTCTGGGTTCAATCACGGGGGTTGGAAAAATGCAAATTAATTAAGGTCCAATTCTGATAATCGTTAACAAAGCTGCGTTGAAAACATTCAGCTGCAACTTCACCGTTTAGCAGGTGGCAAGCGGCACTTAAAATAACAAGCAACAACGGTGATACGCCAAATCAGCTGTCACTATTTAACGGTAATTCTGTCAATAACTTGACGACGGGCCTAATTTAAACTAGGCTGTCGTCTCCGCGCACAAATCCGGCAGAGTGAGGCGTCTTCTTTTCTAAGCCGGTCGTGTCATTGCGAGGGTTGGCATTTCTCCTGACTGAAATTTCATTCATATCATATCAATAATTTAAGCTTATAAACTTTATATTTTTCAAGCATGACCTTCAGTATTTGGATCAAGAAACTCATAAAAAAATAAAGTGCGTAAGATGAAGCAGTCGGCAGCTGTTTTATTTCAGCACATCAGGCCATTTTGATCGACATTTAAGTAAAGTTAATCATTGGATTGGACTCCTCATCTCCTCCTCAGATCAGGATACTGGGATTTGGACATTTCTAACAGAAAACTATTTCAGAATAATCTGAAATAGTTTTCCTCTTTGTGCGCCGTGATCAAGAAGTTGGTGCACACATATGTGGTGGTTATTATTCATCTTTTCATCCTTTGACTTCGTCTTCATCCTCATCTGCTCTCCTCATCCTCCTACTTTACCCGCTTCATCCTTCATTCTGACTCATCAGTAGCTCACGCAGAACAAGAACAAAGGAAGTAGAGGATGTGAATGGACATCATAATGAATAATAAGTACAAGAAAGGCAGGTGTAGGCACAGTTCCTCTTCATCTTTCTTTCTGTTGTTTCTTGACCCAATATGCCTGCGTATGTTGCAGGCATCCTGGGTCAGTAAGTGACGTCTGCTTCATGATGCGACTCAACTCGCATGAAGTGGAGCCGAGGATCGCCCACTCACTCTGTTTTCCTCTCAGCAGTACTCTCAGTTACACAGAGTAATTAACAATAATTGCCCTACTGGCTTTGCCAAATAGCCATTTGCTTTGCAGAGTCACACACACACATACACACACACATACACATATACACACAAAGACTTGACAAAGACCTTCACACGCTAGAAAGCTGTACCCACCTCAGCTGTGGGTGAACATCTGCAGTGCTAAGCAGTAGTAATTTGAATGTCAAACACTATAGGGCAAAAGTATGTGGATTTATCCAGTCCATATTTTTTTTTGTGTGTGTGTTAATCTTGGGGCTGTTTTTCTTTTCTTTTTTTTCTTTTTTTTTTTGGTTTCAACCCTTAGTTTCAGTAGTTCCTATATCTTTTTTTTCTGTGTGTGTGTTTGTGTGTCTGTTTGTGTGTGTCTTTGTGTCTGTGTCTGTGTGTCAACAGGATACTGTGCATGAGCAGAAAGCACAGCAGGGTTTGGTTTATGAGTACTTGACTCAGCAATACACAGAATCCTAACCTAAACCCCATCAAGTACTTTTCAGATTGGTTGCTTTACTATCTATGAGTCAGTATTTATTGTTCAACTTTCCCTGCAGCCAGTTTCCAAAATCTTGTGAAACACCTTCCTGGTAAAACAGTGGGGAGTATGACAGCAGATTAAAGTTTGTAAAGCTGTGATAGTTTGTTCAAGTGGGGTCCACATACTTTTGGATATATGCTGCCTACTTCACCATTCAGGTTTTTGGTAGCAGGCATAAATAAATTCAAATATATGTAAGAAAAATGCTCTCTGGTGGATATCGCCATTGTTACACAGCATTGATATCCACTCCTTCATTATGATTGGCCAGCAGCCAGTGGCAAAAGTTTGACATTTCCAAACAGAGGCTAAGCAACCAGCAGATTCTCAGTGAAACAAACAGCAGAGGCAGAAACTTTAAATATGCACACAAACACACACACACATGTGCAAACAAAACACAGACAAAACACAATGAAATGACGTCTGTGCAGGGGCATAGTCATACGCGTGTTTGTGTTCATGTTGCTGAAAGGAAACAGCGAATGCCTCCATGAGCGAGAACATTTGTAGCAGTGGTAAAAACCAAAGGGCATCCAGTTCTTCATGTAATCACCTTCTCCCATGACAAGACCACAACAGAGAACACAAAGTGTTGGTTGGTTGGAGCTTCATCTATCTGCTGCTTTTTCCATCTTCCTTCCCACAGACGCCCGTATCTGAAAACACTGAACACAGAGAGAGAGAAACACTGCTGTTTGATTTCCTATTACACATTTTTCTGCATCTGTTACTTCAATCGCCGTGTCACATGCAGCACAGTGATGTTATAAGTCGGGGTCACATGCAAAACTCACAGATCAGACGTCATAAATTATCATCTTTTTCTTTTCTTGGTTTGTCTTCTGCGGGGAAAAAAATCTTCTTTTCCTCCTTTTTTGTGAGTCCCTGTGTCCCCCCACACTTGTATCCCTGTGTGGCTGGACTTAAAAGGCCAGCTTGAGGGATGACAACCGTCGCTCACTTCAGAGGGCTGCGAGAGTAGAGGGGAAGATCACGAATGGAGACAGATGAAAGCAAAAATTGCAGATGAGGTAGAGCAGGAAGAGAGTACTTTTAAAGATTTATAAAGGATTGACAGCTTCTCTGTCAGTCACAAAAACCAGAGTAACAGAAACATGTTTTTCTCCTTTTTACATCGACACATGAGAGCTTCCATCTCAAAATGTGAAAAATTACCATATTTATCTTATGATCTTATTATGATACACATAAGGAAAATCAGTTTGAATTAAGTTAATTGTTTCTTTCATGTCCAATCACCATCGCCTCATTGAGTTTCAGTGAAATGACTAAATGTGATGCTAAATATTTTGAATATGTACACATTCCCGTCAACTGCAGCAAACTTTCTGTGACAGTTTTGTCAACATTAATGAGGGAAATGAAATCAGGTTAGATGGGGACTATTTTCAGCTGTGGACTGATAGATATTTGGTCTGCTGGTGAGTTATTTACTACAGCAGGATTCTTGGAGGGGAGATTGTGACCTTATTTGTTGCAACTTGATTAGTCGCTGGAGGTTTACAACCTCGAGGTGGTAAATCTAGTTATAACAATTGAGATATTTAGTCACAGTATATGTTTATGCTGTATAAGGTTTTGGCTACGTGTAAATGGAGGATATTTTATTTAGTGGTTGCACACTCACTGTCACTCGATTGTAGGAGTATATGCCTGAGAATGCCATCTCATACTGTTCCTAATCCTTCCAAGATTGAGGTCAGTGGGGCTACTGAAGGATCTTGATGTGTTTACAACCTTGGTCTGACCCTTGGAAATAGTGAGATTGGCTGGTTCTATTTGATTGTTTCTGTCTTCCAGATATATCTGTGAGTAGATATCTGATATTAGCCCAGAGGATTTTATGTATTAAACACCTCTATGAGAGGTGGGCCAAGGGACAAGCGGAAGAATCATCTTGCTTTTTTTACGTGCTGTTCCCTCGTTTGGGGTTCAAAATTGGGTTGTTGCTGAGGGTTGTGGTTGTTATAGTAACTCCTGGGCATTTTCACAGACCCACAGCATCATGTGGGAGGGTTGCTATGGTGATGGCAGGTTGTAGCGTAGGTGTGTTGTTGTGATAACAGTATGTGAGGGTGCCATTCACTCAGTATTGACTGGAGAGGCAGAGTGAAAAGACTTAGCAACACCAGGTCCTTGAAGAGCAGAATCTGACTTTAATAACACTTATGTAATGAAATTAATCTTTTATGTGACCTTGTCTTTTTATGATATTCACACATATTAGAGATATATTAGGATACGACCATTTAAAAAAAAGCTACAACCATATAAACACTGATCCAGGCCTAGTAATATTCCCACGTTTGTCATTTTATCACACAACCAACAAACAAATATATCAGCAGAATAGTTTTATTGCTGCCCATGTCTACTATTACAATCCCCTAGTGCTACACTGTTTATCAAATACTGAAGGTAATTTAGAAGTGGAGTGAAGTGCCGGATGATATATTCAGCCAGACCTCATCAAGACTGCTTCAAACTATTGCAGAAAACCGCTTATTCTTGTCTGGGCTCACTGTGTGTGTGTTAGGGTGTGTGTGTCTGTATGTGTGTCCAGAATATATCATCTCATTAGAACGCCACTGTCTGACCCACCTGATTGCTCACTGGATTTCCCTGCCACTTCTGTTTTATCGTTGTTTTTTTTTTTTTCTTTGAGTGTCTCGTTAAACTCCAGTAACCACATGTCAAGCGTCTTTTCTCAGCCCCCTCCAAGTTTTTTTTTTTCCTCTGATCTCTCTGCCTCAGTTTGTTTCATTAGTGGTGCCCATTTCTCCTGTTGTTACCTTCTACATCTCTCTCACACACGTATACACACACACACACACACACACAGAGTGAACACATGTAGTATGTACTAAATGCAGAAATAAGCATTTTTTCCTACATCCATTTTTTAGTCGTTTCAGGTGATTTGAGGAGAAGCACAGTCCTCAAACATGCTGACTTTTGTAGTTGTCACAATGACAATCTCATAAGAGCCTGAACATCTTGACAAAGCACTCGACTAGCATGGATCCACACAAAGAAATTCCATTTTCTATCTTGTAAGTGCCGCTTACAGTCACCACATAGCAATGTGAAGAAGCTTCTCACGGCATTATTCGCTCAATTCACTCATTTTTATCCCGGCCTAGCTTAAATGGTAGATTTGCTGTCCGTTGTGAACAATGAATACTGACATCCGGGCACAATATATTCTCCGCTTCTTAGACATATGTGCACATATGAGCATGTGTTTAGACGTCAGGATGCTATAAAGTCATGCACGGAGAAACAGGCCATCACTCTTGTGAAGCCACACACGTATCCAAACACATTTGGGAGAGCTCACATTCAGCATACTGCCACTATATATTTTTTTTTGATATTATGACCTTAAGACCTCTCTTCTTCTTGCCTGTCATTAATGCATGACCTTTTGGGATCTTGGGTCCAGTGCTATCCATCAGCTTCGCTCTTCCTCTCTTCCACACACGCAGATATATATACACACAGCAGTGCTTTTGTACACCTCCTGAAATAAATCTTAAGCTAACACAGAATCCTATTTTTTAATCTATAAGTGTTCATTCCTGCTAGCGTTTGGAGTTTTTCCAGTCTGCTTTCTGAAATGATCACTTTTTGATGTGTCTCTTTTGCTTCCTTGCACTTGGCTTGCACCCCCCACCCTCTCTCATCTCCCCTGTTCGCTACCATCTGGCTTAAAATCTGTCCTCTGTTCTTAGTTGTATTGTAGATAAAAGGGTTTAGCTGAATTTATTACGGTAATTTTAACTTACATTTTGTATATTTAGTAAGTATGATTAAACAAAAAAAAATGTCTGAAAAGTTTAGTGAGACACAGTATGACTGTAGGAAGCCGGTATGAAGCTGTGATGTTTGCTATAGCAAACCACAGGGGATATAATCAGTCTGAAAGAAGTGTCAGTGAGAAAGAGGAGGCATCTGGGTGTACGAGATGAGGGAATATACCGACATACTGACATCTGAAACTCATATATGAAAAAGCAAATAAAGTGCAGCCATCTCAGAACAAAAGCTTGGTTACATTACCAGGTTTAACCTCACAATGAAGAGTAAATTAGATTTTGAAGCACATATAGCAGAGTGTATGTTTATTTTCACTTCTGTAAAAGTGTAACATATATAGTCAGTTTTATTACAGCTTGTCCTCTATCTATAATAACAGGATTGTATGATATCTGAAGATTTTGTTTATACATACACAACTCTGAGCACTAATTTTCTCTCTTATTTTTTTTTCAGTCATTGCTGACTCGTTGACGGTAACAGCTCCAGCTCAGACTCTGTCCAAGGTGGAAGGCGACACACTGCAGCTTACCTGTGAGGTGTCACGGACCACAATGCAACACACTCACTTGTCGGTGGGTTGGTACCTTCGATCTCCAGAGGATGGAGCCGCTCCACCTCAGGAGTTGGTCACGTTGTCACGGGACTTTGTTCTCCGCTCCGGGGGGCCGTACCGTCAGAGGATGGGAGCAGGAGACCTCAGACTGGATAAAACCACTGCTACATCCTACAGGCTGACCATTCACAAGCTGCAGCCGATGGACCAGGGCCTGCTCTACTGTCAGGCCGCTGAGTGGATTCAGGACCCAGATGGCAGCTGGTTCGCAATGACCCGCAAGCAGAGTGACAAAACTCAGCTCCGCATTCAGCCCACTGGTGAGTGAAGGAGAGATATTCTGTGAAGAAAAAAGTGGAGGGAGAAAGGGTAAAGGCTAGTCTACTGTTAGACCCCTGTCCTTTTTACAGGCACATACGCATGCATGTGGGATGAATCCTCTGATTGCTGATCAGTATCACCCACTAAGCTCATTAGCTTACTAAAAAGGGCTTAACTAAATCTCCAATGTCTCCTCACTTTTGTATTTGTGTCTGTTTGACGGGCAACATTACAAGCGTATCCAAGAATAATTTAACCAGCTGCAAACAGTGTGGGTGTTTGACATGAGAGACCTATGTCTTCCACATATATAATCCCTCCCGGCAATGAATGGCCTCGAGATCAGAAGCCAAAAATGGGTTTTTCAATCAGTCCTCGCCAACAATTACATCAGTATAGTTTGAGCTTGAGTGCATTAGTGAAAGAAGCTGTGCCACGTTTAAGGCAAGCACTGAAGGAGGAGATTGTCTAATGGATGGGAGGAAGGGAGGTTATGAACGGAGGGAGGAAGAGGAAGGGGGGAGGAAAGGGTGACGAGGAGACACGGGGTTGAGTTAGTGACAAGGGGTGCGTGATGGAAGTACATGGGAGAAACAAAGAGTGTGTTGAGGTGGCTGATGGAGGAATATGCCTCATATGATAATGATCTAATAAGCTGCCAACGTCAAGAATTGATGGACCAGAAACAAAGACGACTTTACGACTCCTCACATGTGCTCATAACCTCCCACCCTCCCTGATCCCCACCACACACGCCACGCTGTATTCCACATCCATAAAGAATCTCTTTGTATGCTTCCAAGTCGGTGCCACGGAGATGGGTGATAAACTGTTTTGACATTAGCTCAATTACCAAGGCACCACACAATGGCAAGTGTCTTGTGCCAGTAAATCACTTCAAAGTGGAATCATTTTGCATTTCTCCATTAAGCATCAGATCCACTCTGGACCAGTGCAACTTGATGGTGCCCCAGATAGCGCTGGGTTGGATGAGAAGGAGAGTGGTAGAAGAAGTCAGACGTAAAGCAGGTTTGTCAGATGAATTCCTGCTACATCAGGGAGGAGACAAAAGGCACAAAGAGCTTCTCTCTCAGCAGCCTTCGTCACTCTTTGTCTTCTCTGTAATCTATAATGGATGGGGGCGTTGTTGTGTGACAAAGAGAATACAGCACAATTGCTCTACAATGTGTGGCTGTGGGTGTGAGTGCTTAATTCTAGAGTGTGTATGTGCGTGTGAACTTGTTTTGTTTTCTATTTACTTACTTATAATGACGAAGGGCACAACCTGCAGACCTGTTGCCCTGAACCCATCCAGATGCACATGATTGAAAGACAGAAATTTCAAAGGGAGGGAGCACCACCTCCTATTAGACTCCTATTATAAAAGATCGAGCGGATGTCAAGACAGCACCATCACCAGCTAATCACCCACAGCCAGAATCAGACAGACGAGCAATGGACAGAATCCTAATGTACCTTTCACTTTTTACTGTCTCTCTCTTTCTGTCTCTTTTCTCTCACCTCCTCTTTTGTTCGCTGCTCTCGCATCACCGCTCATTTTCTGTAGTCATGGCTCATCACTGCATTTTTGTCCTGTTCCCTCTCCATCATCCACTTCTTTCTTACTCCATGTGCTAGTCGAACTGACTATCATTTTCTGTCTGGAGTCTCTGAATACTCTCAGTCGAACTGTGTGCCGAACGGTGACCAGATCTTGTCACAGTTCTTTTTAACTTTCCACCTCTTCTTTCATATTAGTAGCTTAATCATCACTTGTCAAGAATGAACTTCCCGTTTATCAGTAGAGAAAGATTGTTTCCACACAAGTAAACACTCTTTATGCATTTGTGTGTCAACAATCCCCGAACCCTCCCCCCACCCCCCATCACAGCGTTCCCCCGTGTAGCGAGCTCACTACCAACAGCAGGCTTTGAACTTTTCTACAAGTGTGTTTCTCTGTTAAAAGTCTTTGTAATTACAGCTCAGGGCTACCACCTCTCTGAGAGGCAAAGCAGCAGTCTCTGATACATACTGTGCACATCATCTGGAAATTAATACAGCAAATAAAGTCGAACACACCAGACACACATACAATGGCGCACACGCAGACAACAAGTGTAATTTGGCCGAGTGGAGGAGCTAGCATCAGCAATGTTTACTCTGTCTGTTCTGTCTTAGACTGTGCAGGTGGAGGAAGAAGAGAAGAGAAAGCGCCTGACTCGGTTTCAGACTGCTGAAGAGAATTTTAATTAGATGTGTTTTTTTATTGCAGAGGTGAAACTTGGGGGGCTTGGGGGTTGGTTTGTGGGGAGGAGCAGAGCTATGTGAAAGATCAGCGTTTTACTGGAGTGATGCACCGTGTGACCTCAACCATCTCCGCTTTCTATTCTCTCTCTTGTCTGAATTAACTAATGCTATTTTATTACCACCCCCCCACCCTTCCCCGATCAACTCAACCCACACCTTTACCACCCACCCCCTCAAGTCTTCTCACTCTCTGTGTCTCTCTCTGCAGGTTCAGCATCCCCAGATTGTGGATTTATTAAGAAAAAAAAGGCAGCAGTGCTATGCATTTCATTTGTAGCACATATTTAAACATCAGTCTTGGTTTAGAAATCAGAAGCAAATTATTTGGGAACATAACTAATGTCTCTCCCACTCCTACACTTTTCCATTTTGCTGTTTTATTTAAAACCCGGTGCTGTGGAAAAGGATTTTGTGCATTTACTGTTATTTGATAAAAATGTGTTATCTCACTAAGCCACAATTATGTTCAACATCCAAAAATAGACTTTCATTTTTGTCTTTATATTTCACAGAGTTATATAGAGGACTGTTTCACATGCAGTACTACTTAACATTTCTTTAACCCTCTGTTTCCATCTGTGATCTTCCTTTCTTTTCCACTCAGATCGGGACTTCAGCATCCAGGTGAGCACGGAGCGACGGTCCTTCACGGCCGGTGAGCCGCTGGAGCTTCGCTGCACCATTGAGGCCCAGAATGTTCCCGAGCGTTTCTTCTCGGTGTCGTGGGTCTTCAGCAGCTCACCGGTGGCCGTGGTGGGCCCCAGTGCCGTGCCTGTCCTGGGCCCCGATTATGTCGCCCGTGAGGCCGCCGGTCACATGACCGTGCGTAAGGAGAGCACCAATGTGTACCTGCTCAAGCTGCAACACCTACGTGCTGAAGACGCAGGGAAATACATCTGTCGGGTAACCGAGCGAGAGAAAACACCCACGGGAGACTTCATCGACCGCAGCAAGAGGTCTCGCAACGTCCAGATCACAGTTCAAGAGCTCAGTGAGTAATAATTTGTTCACAAGGTTACTGGCTTTACTTGTCCTGTCCTTAGTTGTCAATTACACCAAGAGCGATGAGCTTCATATGAAGAGTTTTATCTTCATATGAGCAGTGGACAATGTCACGTTAGGTTCCTCTCTTTCTCCTTCACTCTCTCTCTCTAACTCCGCCACTCTCTCTACAAGGTGGCCTCTAACAGATAGCTGCACAGCCTGTATTGTTAGCTGTGAGTAAGAGGGGGAAAGGATAATGGCGCTCTTATTCCTGATGTATTTTCTGTTTGAGTGGATTGCTAAGGATTGGTAATGCAGCATTATGGTCCTTCCCATTTCCTTGGCTTAGCTGGGAAGGGGTGGAGAGAGGGAGAGGGAGAGAGAGAGGGAGAGAGAGAGAGAGAGAGAGAGGGAGAGGGAGAGGGAGAGGGAGAGGGAGAGAGAGAGAGAGAGAGAGAGAGTGGAGAGGGGTGTAACACTATAGTGGGATAATGGAGAAGCAGAAGAGTCCAGACTCAAGGAGGCTGAGCTAACAGGCATGAAATGAAACTGTGGAAAAAGAATAGAAGCAGAGAAAGGGACCTAGCTCTCATGTGGCCCTCTAAGTGGCTCCCCAGGCTAAATTAATGTGTTCTGCTGGGGCAGTATTCTTCAGCAGGGGTTAAGCAGGGCTCGTCAGTGCAGTCATGTCAGGCGTGTCGCTGATTGATGCAAATTTACAATTGAACTTTTAAAACATTATGTCCGTCTCGGAGATATTTCTCGCTGTCAGCATCTGCAGGAAAACGCCCTCCCATCAGTTTGGGTTATGCTCCATCTCCTCTTCTCCTCCAATGTCTCTTAGGACTGGAGTAGTGTATGGAGCCAGCTGCTACCAGTATAATAAAGCATTATAGTCACAGTAGTAGTATCTACTCTCAAGCAGCCAATGCTACGTTATCTTGACCGCTCTGTACCCCCTGCTAAATCAGCCCAAAACAATGGCCCCAAGCTGGCAGCCATCTCCAGGGAAGCTCTCTGTAAGGGTTGTTTTGTTTTTCCAACAAAAGACCTTAATGCCCTATAAAAGATGTTTATAGTGTTTACACAAGATAATAACGGAGCTACGGTTATTGGAGACGAACTTCCGTGAAAACACAGCAGCAGCAGTCGTACAGCATTTGTTTCATGCACAAACTGTTCTCCTATGACTGATTTCTCTCACCTGCATATATATACACACACACATACAAACACACTCACAAGATGTGCTTCATCAGTCTAATTGTGGGATCGAGGTGAGAGTTGGTAATAAGGTGCGATAGCGGTTAAAGTTGATGAGTCAGAGGCTGACAGAGGTGACAGCAGTGGAACAACAGAGTAAACGCGTTTGACAAATCAGTGTTGATGGATGAGTTTACCTTTGCAATGAGAAAGTGAGGTGAGAGAGTTTACATACTACACTGGATGTCTACCATAGAGATCCAAATGACAAGAGTGAAGGAAAAAAAAAAAAAAAAAATAGGATACGCACATACAGCAATGATTTCTGTAGTTTAAAAACAAGAGAGCAGCTAGTAGAGAAAATCAAAGAAAATGAAAGGTTAGAAAAACAGAAAAAGGCTGCACCTAAAGTAGATGATTTAAGGGAGGGAAGGATAAGTGTATGTAGTGTACATTTATAACTGTCTAACAATCCTCGATTCATATCCCAGTGTCAAAACATGATAGAATACAGTTGGTTTTTAATTGTGGGAAGGAAAAAGAAAACTATGAAGCTGTTAAAGTAAGACAGAAAGGAGCAAGAAAAGGATCAACGATTTTCCTTTTGTTCATTTGAGCGTGATAAAAGTAAGAACAGAGTTTATTCCATATTCACAAAGAGCTCATGCTTATTAGGAGGGCCAGCGAGCTGAGAGGGAAGCAGCAGAGCTTGGCCTGAGGGGAGAGGGGAAAAAAAACAGAGAATATCGGAGCCACAACCCCCCAGAAGACAGCAGTGTTGACCCCACCGGGATAAGAGAGCTTCTGGGTCAACCACAGCTCCATAATGATAGATGGACACGAGTCGAGATAAATCAGAAAAACAGAGAAGAAGATATAGTAAAGTCTTTTATCCCTGTACTGTTCTGAAGTGCCACTGAGCTCTGTGATCTCAGTCCTCTTCTCCGGTGCCTGTGTGGACTTAGTCAACATGATACGTCAGTGTTTCAGAAACAGAATCTCAACCCACGCGTACAAACTCACAGGGGCCTCTTCTCCGGCTGTCACTCTGATGCGCCTGAGGCCAGTTACAAACTGCACTGTCGTCCTTCCGCACACGTTCTTACTGACATAGCACACGAGCGCACACACACACGCACTTGCACACGATTGTGATACTCCTGGGAACAGGCTCGACAATTTGTTTTATTGCCTCTGGCCTCCTGTACTCCGAATGTTTTAACACAGAGAGTGTGATTTTTGTTGTCTGTAGGATTCAGCGAGAGGATGTGTGGAGATTTTAGGAAGTTTTCAAACTCCATCACCACCTGTCTTTATCCCTCCTGTCTACCCTTACAGAAATATAATATATTTACTTGTGTTGACCTTCCATACAGGAAACATATGCACTTGTATAATTATATAATTATTATATACGACACCTATGTGTAATTGGAACAATTTCACATACAACATATATGTTTATCACCTATAAACATGTATGTTGATGTATGTTTAATTCATAAATTGACCTCTGACCTACTTTACCTCCTACCTACCTCTTTCTCCTACTGCCCCAGTATGAGTATGAAATATCAATATCATGAATGATCATTTTATTTATATATATATATATATATATATATATATTGCAAATGTTTTATCATGAGTTATGTTATAAATGTGTACCCTCGTATATCTGGTAAACTAATGCAATCATGTATGTATGTGATGTACAAGGCATCATCGCTTATGGTGCTTATATGTCATATATTTCATTTTCCTAAGGCCCAGATATACAACATTATCACACTCACCTTGTTATCTCTCTTCTCCCTTTCCTATCAGTGAGCAACATCACTGTGTCGCTGTCCAGTAACTCCTCAGAGGTCCTGGAGGGAGACGTGATCCAGTTGACCTGCTCAGTCCAGTCCACCACAGGCCCCCTGTCCGTTGCCTGGCAGTGGACAGATAAGCAGGCTATCGGACCGGCCCAAGAGTTGGCCTCTGTGGATCGGGACGGCACGGTGTGGCACAGCCCCACATACAGAGAGCGCGCCATGTACGGGGAGATCCGTGTGGAGAAGGTGCGAGGGGGCACATTCACTCTGTCCGTGTACAATGCTTTACCTGGAGATGAAGGACAATACAGCTGCACAGCAACCGAATGGCTTAGGTCCGGCACCGAACCAGAGGTAAACTGGGGGAAGATTGGAGAAAAGTCAGCCACCAAGACAGTCGCAGTCAAGACTGTGGGTAAGTTATTTCAGCCCAACTGAACCCTGATATAATGTACGTTGTTATACCTCCAGGTCAGTAATGCATATAAACACTCCTGCACAAGACAGGACAGTGTGTCTACACACGTGTGTTATGATTTGTGTTAGACATATGAATGGCTCAGACACAACATGTACTCCATATATTGGAAGACACCATGGTTTATTCATACACTGCCCAGAGGAAAGAGCTATTATGATGCACAAACACAGACACACACACCACCTGCCACACGTCAAGAGCAGTACTTCCATGACACCCATCACACAGACACGCAAACACACACTTGCTCATACACACTACTCATATGGATTAGCCAGAATTATTAGAATGGAAATGCAGCGGCAATGTGTTTCACAGTTTGTGGGTCTCCTCTGTCAGTGCTGAGTTAAGCTTAACATCCTCAGTACAGGCAGAGGAAGCCACTGGAGCGGAGCAGTGAGGAGCTGGCAGGCCAGGAGCATCGGGCTTCACACACGCACACACAGACATACACCAACACACACACAAACACCCACACAACCAACGGATTAGCTCCCTGCAGCATCGCACAGCGGTGCTGCAGAGAAGAGATGTCAGTTTTAAAGTGGCCATTTGTTAAATTCAGGCAACAACAGAAACACTAGTTTGAGGAACAAGGGACGTATTATGCAAATCAGGGGAAAAGAAGTCCGAAGCTTCTCGCCTCTCTTCAGTTATACTCCTCGACATCTCCTCTCCCTATCCTCCATGGTTGTTGATCAAAGGATTTTCTAAATGTGCGCTGTTGCATGACGGCCAATGTGTGTGTTTTACTTCGTCTCTGATTTGTTTTGGCCCTCATTTTTCTCACTTTCGCTTCCAAACGCAGTATCATTGGACCTAAACTTGCCATGCAGATGGAGGGCTTGTTCTTTTCTCTTTTTTTTTTCTTTCTCTGTGTTTTCAGATTTCTTTTCTTTTTCAACTCTTGCCTTATTTGCACCTGATAAATAAAAAAAGAGAAAGAGCAGAGATGTAGTTTCCATCTGAGCTCAGATTGAGCTTTGCACTGACTTGTCCTCTGAGTGAACCAGGGCAACAGGCTGAAGCTAAAGATATTACACACAATCACTGTGCCTTAATGTAGTTCCCTGCTCCTTCTATTATTATTATGAATGCCCCCCCTGCTTGTTGACAAGACCTGGAGGGTTGGGATAAGGATGTCCTGAGGGAATCTGAGACAAAGGTACTCAGCTCTGTCAAGCTAAGTAGCTTAACTAGCCCTCAGGATTTCCGAGGTGCTCACATTGTTGTACATTAGATACCCACAGATACGCTCTCCCTCTCCCTGACACACACACAGTTTGTACATTCAAGGAAACAAATGCATTCATGTTTATTCACACGGACAAAAAGGCTGAGTTGTATGGGAGAATGGATTGGCATGAAATCCTGTTTTCTGTCACAGAAGCAGGCAGACAGTGAAAGAAATGGATGGATGTTGAAGAGGGATGCAGGGAGATGAGAGATAGAGCGTGAGGGGGAGAGTTATTGTCCATTAGAGAATTATGGCCCCAGGCATCTGTCCCAGCAGTAGCCAAGTCTGGACAGAAAGCCATTGATTACACACCCTGAAGGACACCGGGGATGATGGCTGTCAGAGGAAGACAGAGGGTGAGGGACAGAGAGAAAACGACTAGGCTGTTGACAAGAACATAATCAGAAAATCTGCAAAGTCTCAAGGAAATGAATTATCTGATCTGGCAAAATATCAGGCTTCATCAACAGCTCTCAGTTGCACCTCCCACTTTCTTTCTCTTTTTTTTTTCTATCATTGTGTGACCGTCTTTCTCATATTCAAGCTCCATCATTCACATTCATTGAAATTCCCTGAAATAGGCACAGCCAGATTATTAGAGGAACACGAATAAATGGAGATTTTTCTTTATCTCTCGTGCACTTTCTTTCTTTTTCTTTTTTGCCCTTTCTTGTATCCCTCACTTTCCAGTGTAGGTGTATCTTGGCAATAATATATGGAGTTCGGTGAATGTTTTTAGCTTAATGAGGATAGTTTATACTTGGCAAGGAGCTGGGCGTAGATCGAACAGCGGCGCTTAGAGGAAATCTCTCCCATGGGTTTTCTTTTTTGCATCACCATTAATTTTCAGGCGCACTCACCCAGTCAAGCACACATGCACAGGGTAGCATGTACACTCTCATGCACGTGCGCAAGCTAAATGGCTGTCGTTATCCGCTGAGGCCAAACTGAAGGAAGAAAATGCTTGTGAAGTCGGTGAACTGCTTTAACAATAAAAAACTCAGACAGTAAGTACTGTCTGTATTTGTTCCAGCAGGGGGCTTTGTTCCCCCCTGTCAGCCGCGTTTAAAAGGAAATTTCCTTTCTGTAAACAATTATGAACCCCCCACATCATTTACTGAACTTTAAGCTTTTAGAGAAGAGACTAGATTACAAAACCAAGCTGTGTTGTGCTGTTATTATGAAACCAGCACTGCTATGTTTGTAGAGTTGTTGTGTATGTGTCATTCTAACACACTCTTATCTCTTTTTTTTCTATATTTTTAGAGTCCTCGTTCATGGTGTCAGCCTCATCACGGACGCCGTCTGTAACCTATGGAGACTCGTTTGACCTCCTGTGCTTGGTCAAGCCTCGTCACAACCCTCGTGTTCCCACTTCAGTCACCTGGCGCTTCATGCCAGCTGGCACCGAAGCTGAAGACGGGGACCAGGGAGAGTTCAAAGAGCTGGTGACTTTCACCCGTGAGGGCACGCTACAGTGGGGGGAGCAGTTATTGGGGCTCGGTACCCGCACCACAGTGGACCGCTCCCA
Source organism: Polydactylus sextarius (assembly GCA_016801845.1). Classification (NCBI taxonomy): domain Eukaryota; kingdom Metazoa; phylum Chordata; class Actinopteri; family Polynemidae; genus Polydactylus; species Polydactylus sextarius. The sequence goes on along the minus strand of CM028912.1, from coordinate 8,336,484 downwards.
CTCCAACACCAACTTCCGACTGTCGGTGACCCGGGCAGGGCGACGTGAGGCGGGCAAGTACCAGTGCACCGCCATCCTTTGGAGGAGAAATTACGACAACAGCTGGAGCAGAGTGGCCAACCGCACCTCCAACCTGCTTGGCATTAGTGTCCTACAGCCAGGTAAAGTTGCATGGCTGCTTGCCAGGCAGACGTACACTTAATTGGAACAGACACAGACCAGCACACAAACAGGGATAAACACGGCTTCAGACACACTCACTCACACTCACACTGATACATAGTGAATTCAGCAGAGCTTAGAGGATTTCTGCCTGCTCTAATTGCTCTTAGTCTCTGGTTTAGCCACTAATTGGAGTGTGCGTGTGCATGTGTATGAGCATGGGTGCATGTGTCTGTGTGAGTGTGTGCGCACGCGCATGTGTGTGTGTGTGTGCAGAGGAGGGTGGAGTCATCTAATGGAGTGCAGTGAAAGGATTTCTAAATATCCCATAGGAAAAGAAAACTGAGTGAAGGAGAGGCAAAGCATGGAGGCAGAGCGACAGCGAGAGTGAAAAAGTGTGATAAAGGGAATGAGCGATCTGTCCTTGAACCTTTTTCCTCAGCGGAGGCATTAAACTGTCTACACCACCCTCATTGGCCCTTTGTGCTCCACACATGCACACACACACACACATAGACGCACGTACATCCAGAGAAAAACCCATTCAGACGCAGTCCAATTAGTGACTGAACGCAAACAAGAAACACACGTCGACATGCAAACACACACTGGCCCAATTTACCTCAACGTGCTGTGTCTCAACCGTGTGATACTTCATTTATTCAGGTGAAAGTGCCTGAGGCAAATACTCATCATGCAGATAAAATAAAACAAAACAAAAAAAAAAAAAAAAAAAACACAGATATAGTTTGGCTTTTAAAGCTGTCCAGCAAGTCATTGTAGTACTTGAAATATCATTTGGGTGATGGAGGAGGGGGAATATGAACAAGGTGTGTGGCTGCAATGAGATGTAGCTTTTAAACTGGTTGTAGTAAGATCAGAAATCATGCAGCATCTTTCAAAATGCCAAATGTTGGTATGTAACGTTATGATATAGGTGCTGACTTGTGTTTTTGCTCGCCTACGAACCGCCTTCGACGACCAGGTGAGGAAAAGTAAGATGTTTTATTGAGTTCAGAGGCAGACTGTGGTGGTCAATAACACTTTCAGATTGAGCCGGCAGAATGTAGACGCATTTACAGTATAGACAGTCTCACATTCCCCAATGTTATTGATTCAGATATACACACAAATTCAAACCGATGTAAACACACAAACGCAGGAGCACCACAGCGCAGAGACGGCGCTTTACTTGCTTGACTGGATGTTCTCTGACCTTAGCCATTCACGCTGAACACGCAGTGTCCCCCGGCCTTTCAGAACTTATTTGGAAATCAACTTATCATCCTGAATACTCATTTACCCTCCCCCCCTCCGTCTCTTAATGCGCAGCTTTTTTTGAAAAAAACCCGAGGACACATACAAACCCCCGCACTCAAAGACATTTTGCAGGAGGAACAAATACTGGATCCTCCTCCTCCCACTCTCTCTCACAGCGTCTCCATGACAGAGTGATCAGTTACCTTGGCAATGCCATCAGTAATCATGACGATGTGATCAGTGGCAGACAGAAAGCCAATCAGTAACCGTAACAGTGCAGTCATTCTGTGTGTGAGGGCACTGTCTCACGAGGGAGGGCGAGTGAGTTATTCCTTTATCTCATTAGCTGCCAAGGCCCAGTTAAGCCATGTTGTGCCATGTTCATCTCCTCCTTTTTTTTTTTTTTTGGTCAAACCTTCATTTAGACTGATTCATTTGTCAAAATGTAGGGCGTCTTTCTTTCTCTCTTTCTCTCTGCCTCATGTCTCTCCACCCCATCTGCTTTTTCCTGTATTTTCCTTAATGTTAACCACTCCTGGCTAAATGAGCGTCTGACATTTTCAGTTCTGCTCTCAAAGAAGTAGGATAAAGAGGAGTGTGTGTAATGAGGTATGAACAAACACAGCATCTGACCAGATACATAATTGAGCGACTTTAAAATCACGCTTCCAGATGTACCTGCTCAGTATATGTAAGACCGCCTTGCCAGCATTGTGTGTGCGCACATACGTGTAGGCACGTCTGAGCACTTGCTCTTGCATGAATGATCCTGCAACTGTGTTTTCTTGGGACGAGCCTCAGAGTGCTTTCACATGCTTACCGTGCATAATATGCAAGAAGCCTACATCACCACTTTACACCGAGAGACGCAACAGCCGAACATTTTCTCTCAGCTTTCTGATGCTCCATCATATCACCATCTTGTAGTCAGAGGGAAAACGTGTGTGTGTGCTGAATCACGCTCCTCATTACTTTACTGTAAAACTTCAAAAGCACAGGGTGAAAACTATCATTAGAAATGGTGCACTTGATCCAAACTTCCATACATCTTATAACAGCATAAGGGAATAAGTTGGATGTAGATAAAAGCTGGATAGAACAGAAGCAGTCAGCTGGTCAGCGTGATGTTTTTCGGCAAACGAGTTAGGTGCCTGTAGCCCAGCCCAGGCCTACTTTCTGTTCCAGATTGCATTAGCAGAATGATGCCTGTTTCTAAGTCCCCTGGGCCATATGAGAGGAGTTCGCAGCTATATCTGCACACACACACTTAAAGTAAGGGCATTGTAAGGGCAACCCAGTGAAGTAGTTAGGCTTGAACTGTCCACCACAGGTTTCATGCAGAGACCCAGAAGACAAACAACATCATGTACATGTCTGCACACACATTTTATACATGGACACGCACTGTGATTGGGGGAGGGGGCAGGCGAGGTTACCTCCTGGAGTAAAAGTGTAATCATCTTATGATAGAACATGATTCAATATTATCCTGCGCACTGGAGGATCTCCACAAACACCCAGATTTCACTTGATTGAGTTTTCTCTTTGTCTCTTTCTGAAATGCAATAATGGCAAACACATGTTCAGCATGGCAGATCGCAAAGGGAAGCCTCAGTCTCTACGACGCAATCTAATATCATCTACTCATAACGCACACACACACACGTACACACATTTCATCTCTCTCCCAACACACACACACGTACACAAACACTGCAAAACACGCAAAACTAATTATGCTGAATCTTCCCCTAATGGAACCGGAGTTTAGATTAATGATGGTTTGGGGAGTTCAATACATTTTTCTCATCATGTCAGTGTGTGTGTGTGTGCGCGCATATTTGTGCGTGTGTGTCTGGCATGAGGAGAGGGATATTAAGACCGTCTGGTTATTGGCTGAGCTAGAATGATGATGGTGATGATGGAGGGAGGGGGGGAGGAAGGGTGTCCCACTTAGAGTTTCTCCTCCTCATCTCTCCACACACACCTACGCTTTCCTGGCTACCTCGCACGCATACGATCAAACGTCACGACACAGGAATAGATGCCTTTTTTTTGTTGTTTTGTTTTTGCTCATTCTTATCCTCCTCGTCTTGTTGTGCTCTCTCATGGTTGCACTTTGAGTTAGAGAATATATGCCTCCTACCTTTTTCATACTTTATCTTGTCTTGCTTCATCTACTCTCTCTCTCTCCCCCTCTCCCTCTATGGGATTGTTCTTGTTGCTTGGTGTCTTCCCATTTAATATGGGAAGGCACTAGCAGATGCCACATGTGCTCTGGTTTCATGCCATTGAAGTAACCACCACCCAGCTGTTATTGATAGTGTTAGCATCTCTACAGTGACTGGAGATCCCTGCTTATCATGGCATAGATAGGAGCTGTCTGTCTTCATTAACGCTCGGCCTATTGCCTTTGCCTCATCTCCGTCTTTTCAACATTTTGTTCCTACTCTCCCCATAAGTCTCTTTTAATGTCTTCTTTCCCCTTCACTCTCACTTAGCTGCATGTTTCCCACCATGCACGCCCCCAGATTCTTTCGCACTCCTGATTTTTCAATATTTCATAATACCCTGCTACCCTCCTCCCACTGCTCATAATTCTCTCTGTTATGTTTACATTTTTCTTCAAATAGCTTTTTCACCATAGTCAGTATTTCATGAATAATAAGGATACGGCAACTGCTCTTGTTTGCACACAATAGCGACTTCATCACAGTGTTATTGTTGGCGTCATGATTGTAAATCTATTGTGTCCTGTTTTCAGCTGTGGTGGACATAATTTGGGTTCGCCCACAAGCTCACCTGAGGCGAAATAATGTATAGAGTTGCCTGCATGTCTGCAACACATGACCTGCCTCTGTTAAATACAGTTATATGTTGCATGTAGAAATAATCAGTGCACTCACTGTTTGTCTGCCTGCACCCACAAACATGAATGCACAGAATGATAACAGGTGATAAATGAAGAGCCTTTGAGGGGTGCACTGAAACAGAAAATAATTTCATAAAAGGTTTTTGATTAATCACGTCTGTTTTAGATTCAGATATTCAAGGTCAAGCTTTTCCTCTTCACATCTTCTTCTTGCTCACAAAAGTGAACCTCTCACGCTTTATCGCATGCAAGAACACAGGCACATTTTTCTGTCAAATCCAATCCAATCTAGGCTTCATTTCCGCGTGCAGACTCAATGAAATTCACTATGTTGTGTCTCTCCATCTCTCTTAAGCACCTTTTGTGTATGTGTGTGTGCGTGTGCACATGCGCGCTTGTGTGTCCTGCTGCTGGGATAATTGAAGTAGTAACTCAGAGCAAGCTACAGTGCTACTGTTGCCCATGTAAATCAGCGACTAATAGTAGGAGCAGAGCTAGAGAGGCTCGGCAGTGCTGCCTCCTGAATATACACAGCTTACTTGCTATTCTCCAGTCTGCACTAACTGAATAACCACTGTTCTCTTTGGTTTAATGAGTGTAATGTGTTTTATGCCTATTGGCAGGCCCCTTTCAAATATACACACACCCAGACAGGCTCACGGCTCAATATGATATGTCTTTATGCTCTCCCCTCTGTGCCAACTTCTTTTGAGCTATTAATCTCCCAGAATTCCCCCTGCCCTGACCCCCTCTTGTGCGTGCGTTTTCCCGTCAGGCCAGCCTGTGACCGGCAATCACTCTCCCAGACAGGCAGAAAGGAAGAGGGAGAGTGCAAGTCAGTGCATCAAGTGTGTTCGTATGCTGGTGGAGAATAGAAATTATATGGGTGGAGATTGTGTGCGTGTGTGCGTGTGTGTGGGGGTCTGTGACTGGGTGTGTTCAAGGCTTCTGTTAACGTGCACAGATCCCCATAATTAGCCCAGTCTTAATGATATTGTAGGGGGAGTTGGAAAGGGAAGGGATGAGGAGTGGTAATATCCCTTTGACACAATGGGATCATAGATACATCGCAGTCATTAGCATAGAAATTAGGCTCCCAGTTTGGCAGAGGAGCTACTTTTCAGTCAGGAAAACCCCATCCCTCAATGCTTCGGATTAGTGCCCCGCTCTCATCTACACCCCCCGGGGCAGAGGTCGGGACAGGCAGGGGGTGTGCAGCATGTTGTGTGAAGTGTTGCAGAGCCAAGCAAGAAGCAGCATGCAAAAAGTGAGCTGTTCTGCAGGGGATCAAGGCATGTCTAAAGCCCTCAGTCCTGACATGCTTGGGGTTCTGGTCATGGATTAGCCCAGGGCTGTGCTAATGCTAATGCTAAAGGCAGAGAAGGCAGCCATTAAGGCTGTAAGTCCTCTGGAGTGCAGCTGGAGAGACTGCCTGTCGATTTCTCAAAATCCCTCCAGGGGCATGTTTTCACTTTCTGTCTTTTGCATCTCCAGACTCTTTCCTTCCCTCAGCATACTCACTCTCACTCCTCTTCTCTATGTTTAGTCAAATATATTTGTGAAGATCTGTTGAGTTTCGTGATTCATCCCTAAATGAACCTATTTTCTCTCATCCAATCTGATCCATCTTCCCGTGTCCACCTTTCTTCCTTTATTCATCCCTCTTTTCCCTTTTATGCATCCACACTGCCTTCCTTCAAAAAAATAGAAATATTACATCTGTGGACCAGTGGATTGGCTGTCAGCTCAGTGGTCATTAAGTTCATATTAGGCCAGGTTATGTCTCTAAAAAGAGAATTTAGATGTTAGGCAGAGATCTCACCGGCACCTCTGGTGTTCACATTTCATTTGTGCCTTATTAATATTCATAAAGCCACAGGTGAGGCTGCTGAATATTCATGTTCGTGTCAGGTGATTAGACAGAATGTGATCAGGAAAGACATAGATCATAGAAACATAGGAGGCAGGAAAGAGGTGATGAATGGTCAAAACAATGGCTGCGAGGAAAAGGAATAAGATGTGTGAGGCAGACATTTCAACCCTGACGATTAGATCTTGTCTTGTATTAAAAGACTTGCAGCATAAAATAGAGACGGGAAATGAACTGAATTTCCACTGAAGTCAAAGAATAAAGGATAACATCCTTTCATTTATAATCTTGGACCGTACTCTTCTCCTCTGAACACTTGGCCAAGCAGTTTCCTAACTCTTTTGAAGCTACCCTAAAAAAAATGTAGCCATGGTTAGTGTGTGTTGTCGTGCCACGGTAGCATCTTTAGCTGCACACTTCTCCTCCCACTGGACTAAAACTTGTTTTCGACACCTCAGCTCCATAAACAATAGTCAGCGTGTGGGGTGCACTTTGCTATCTTTTCTTCCTAATCAAAACGAAGCTGTTTGTAGCCTTTGTGTACTTAACTCCTCTGACAAATAAAAGAAATGAAGACACCGTTGTCTCAACTCTGTAGTTTTGCTGTAGCTATTAAACAGACAAATTGAGCACACACGGGAAAGGGTTGAGACAGGAGTTCAATGGGCCAATTAGTGGCTGTTCTGTGCAGTTTTGTGTGTACTGTAATGACGGTACATGCCCAATAAACAATACCTCTGGTGGAGCTGAAATAGTTTTGGCATTATACACACTCTGTCTGGATACTGCTCACATCATTACAGCTCCGTTCTCCTCAATAAAATATATATATTTTTACCGCATTTTTCAGAGCTACGATCCAACCGTTTTAATTAAATGTTATTGAATAACACCGGGTGTTGTAAACAAAAAGGAAGATAACGGATTACTGGAAGATAAGATCAGTGAGGTCCTTAGAGATGTCTTAGCCATGACACGTCATTCAAGGAGACCACGTTGCCTTGGAAACCCTCAGAGACAGGTAAAGATTATGAAAAGGTACGAACATGTGTGCTCAAGGTTGGCTTTAGAATTATCAGTTTTGTCTTAAACCTTATTATCAGAGACTGGTTTCCAGAGGTTTTGATCCCTTTTACCATGGAGATATTAAAATGACCAAAACAAAAGGAAAAAAGGGAGAGAAGAGGAGTTGAGGGACGGTTCACATCAAATGAGAGCGTGCACTTTTATTCTGGCTGAGACCAGGTTTGACTGGCATGTGAACAAACGTGGAGCAGCGGAGAACATGTGTTTGCAGTTACGGATTTGTCTTTACTTTGTAGATGCGCCCTCGAGGCTCATTAAAGAAACACAGCAGTAAAGAACATGTGATCACAACTAAAAATAGGTATTGACGGACTTGCTTACACACAGGAATAAAGAGCTACTCCTCGCTGCGAAGGGGCTGCGCGTACACGAGTAGAGAGGTCTTGTTGATTAACCTGCCTGCTTATGTTGGAGCTCCTCCTACACATCTGCCCTCATCAGGACCACACATTGAAAAACCTGGGTACTGTACATGCATTATGTAGGAGTTTTAGACCGTTTTACTAGCACTTGCGTCAGCAGATGCGCTGATGTCACTGGTAGGACGACTGTAGCTGAAAGAAGAAACCTCGCTCTCTGTGGGAACGGACATGTGTCAGACGATGTGACAAGTCGGTCTGTGAAGTCGCTCAGTGTGTCTTAGTGAGAGGATTCAGGAATGAGTGGAGACTTTTAAACAATATTCCTCTCCCCCTTTGTGTCTCTTCCACCTCTCTGCTCATTGCTCTTCCATTTTATTTGTCTCTCCTTATTTGCTTGAGTGAGCGAGTGCTTGGTTATAATAACTTGTAATAGCTCATGATGCCACCTAATAAGGCTTGAATAATTAACCTATTTTAGCTTTGAGGAAGCATTTCTGTAAACACTGATGTACGGCAACAGGCATTCAGCCCCCACTTTTTTTTTTTTTTCCTTCTGGCTGAGGATCCAAACTTCAAATGGGAATGGCAGAGAATTGCTTTGTCCTGTGCCAATCCAATCCTGCATGGTTCCACTTCAGGAGGTTCGGAGGTAATTCTCCTGCAAAAAAAAAAAGATTGCCAGGATTCAGCAGGGCTCTGCAGTAATTCCGGATGGGAGATTGTCAGGCTTCCTACCAAGTCTCTAGAGGGTACCGAGGCAATGATGATGACTAATTTGAGTTGTTAGCTTGAAATGCTGTTGTGCAACAGGGTGGTCTGGCAATAGCTGGTAGCCGTGCATCTTTTGAATGCAACCAAATTTGTACATATGCTTGATGTGTGGTGCAAATGTGCAAAAAAAAAAAAAAAAAAACCCAAAAAACAAAAAGCAATCATCTGAACACGCTTGCTAATCTCCGGTTAAGGGTGAGGTGTTCTGGGCAGATGGCTGTGACCCTAGGCACCCAGCCTTTCAGTCAGTCAGTCGTAGCAAAGCTTAGCTTGAGATACGAGGCTGAAATTCGAAATGCAGAGAAACACAGGACATTTGACTGCTGTCAGATGTATTTTGTATATACTCTTTTTACCTTTACAGTGAGGAATCTGAACGTGTTTTTTTCCATGAAACCTACATTTTTTATATGTACTAATTTTCTCTTTCTAAATTTTTGTTCTTAATTACAAAACAAACTGCATTTGAAGGGTTTCTTTGAGCAAATTAACATAAATGTTTCCCATTTACTGGCTTGTCGCTGGTGTATTAGCAAATTGTCTGATAAGTGTTTTATCTAGTCAATTCTGGCAGACGCCTGTCCCTTGATACAGAAATAGGTATTCCTTTCTCATTCTGGTGAGAAGAGATGGAAAGATGACATATCGCGCAGCTGCTGCTGCTGAGATCAGGTTTTTTTTTCCCCCTAAAAAATAACTGTGCTCAGCCAACAAACAACTCTTGGATCGCTGCCTGTGTGCCAACAATAGAGAGAGCTACCAATCAGATAGTCATTATTTAGGTTTAAGCTGGTGACAGGTCTTTGTTGAGTCTGTGATTTTTTTTTTTTTCCAAAGAAAAAGGTTCCATGAAACCATTTGATATTTGCTTGCGTGCAGATAAATACTCTTGTATCTAATAATAATATTATTTATTAAATATGATTTTAAGATGTCAAAATGACTGTCTTTTTTAGTTGTAATTGCATTTTTTTTGTTGCTTTTTTGTCTCATGTCTAGGACATGTATGTGTGTTTCCTTCTTGCTCTGTGCTATAATAATCCTTCCCACAAGCATTTGACAGCAGGGCGCTAGTTGTGGTCACACCTGATGTACCTGCAGCTAATCCTATCCTACAACCGATGTCACTGTAACCAATCCTGTCACAGCACTCAGGGCAGCGGCGGTTCCTTCCTGACATCTTAGTCACACCTTTCTATCATCTCCTCTCTTTCCTATCTGCTCCTCCTGCTCATTCCTCGACTTTATGAAAGTGTTTCCTTCCCCTGTTTCCTTCTCGCTCGTTCTGGCAGACTTGACAGACCGCCTGTCCTGCTTTTGTATTGTATCTTACTTTACAACAGACTCTTTCTCCCTCGCCCTTGTGTCTTCTGCTGTTCTGCATCCCATCGCACATTTCTACCTTGATACCAACAAACCTCCCATCCTCTCAGCTTTGATTTGCCCGACACTTCCACCTCCTTCCTCTCGTTTTTCTTTCTTTCTCTTTGTCACCTGCTGTACCTACCCACGCACTACTATCTTTTCCCTGCCCTGCTGCCACCAGAAATAAATCCAGCTTCAGGTCGTCTGTCACAACACAGAAATTGCATTGTGTACCTGTCACCAGTGCCACATTTTCCTGCACCCAAAGGAATGACTGTCTGCTCTTTCCTTCCTGAACCCCCCCCCCTTAATTCCTTTGCAGAGAGTAAGCTGCGAGTGCAGAAGACCAACCAGTCTCAGGTGTACCCAGAGGACAGTCGTGTCAGGATCAATTGCTCCATCACCTCCCAAACCAGCCAGGACTCCCAGCACGCTGTGTTGTGGTACGTGAGGCGGGCGGCGGGGTCAGAGGCCGATGAGCTCCTGCTGAGGATCGAACGCTCGGGGGCCTTTGAGTACGGCGCCTACGCAGATGAGGAGAGACTGCGACGTCGCGTGCAGGCCGAGAGGCTGTCGCCCCGTTCATACGTGCTGACACTGAACAGGGCGGAGAGCAGCGATTCTGGGACGTACTACTGTCTGGTGGAGGAGTGGCTGAGTGACCCAGATGGAGCGTGGTATCGACTTTCCCGCGAGTCCTCAGGGTTCACGCAGGTTCTGGTCAAACAGCCAGGTAAGCAAGCGGAGTAAAACTCCTTATTCTTTAACAGCATGGGGGGAGCAGTAGCTGCCACTTTAGCCTCACATATTGTTCTACTTAAGACAGTTTAATATTGTTAAGCCCATCCTTCCTCTAAATTGCTTTCCTCCCAACTTGCCTTCCATACCACGGTCTGCTTAAGGCCTCAAGTCCGTCTCGCTCTGACGGCCTTACACCTGCCCTGTGCAGAGCTCAGGTGCCAAAAAAAAAAAAAGTTGAAGTCGCGCCAGCTGTCATATGCCACGCCAGAGGGCAAAGCCTGTCTCCAAGGGAGAACCTAATCCTCATGTCCAGTACTCAAAAACTTCCAGAGTGCTCAAACCCATTAAGTATTTACTGCCACTCAGACCCTGACAACCCACCTTCTGATGGTTATCTCAAGTACACTCTACCTCATATCCTCTCGTGGTAACTGAATTTTTCATTGCTCTCTTACCACAACCTTCCTTTATTTCCCGTACAATAAAAATCCGTGGCCCCAAATGCAAATAAATAATAACAACCCATCCATCCTTGACAGTCACTTTTGTTTTTTAGGACTTTTGTATTCCACACACACACACACACACACACACACACCAGCTGAAGGTGACTTTTTTTCCCCGACATCTCCAAGAGCAGTGTTCTTCTGCCAGGTGTCCTGTTTATAATGCAGAGTGAAATCCTCAATGTGGCATCCGTCCAACTGGAATGTGAGGATCCAGACGTGTGGTCATGAGCCAGTTAGGGAAGGAAAATGCCTTTATTTTTTTGTGTAGATGGCGAAGCCAATGCTGTGCTCACACACATATAAAAATACAAATATTTGCAACAATATGTGCATTTTAAATAATGCTTCTTTTCCTTTAGTGTGAAACATCCCTGTCGTTTAGTTTCAACTTTGACTTCAGTTTTTTCTGGAAGCTTCAGAGTGGGCGTGGGTTTATTATTAAGTAATCAGCGAGATAAAGTATATTATTCATAAATGTATAGATTTCAACTGTGTAAACACATCCATAAGATAAATAGAAAATGCGGTATAAACATCATATATATTCATTAAGGTGCTGAAAAATGCATTGGCCCAGGAAGTCAGCCAGAAATCTGCCTGTCGAGAGGAAAGATGAGGGGAGACGTGTGCCAACACTTTTTTTTCCCTGCTCTCCTGCTGTCCGACTTGCTTCTCATTTTGCTTTAACAAGAAGACTGGTGCAAAAAAAATGTGTGTGAGAGAAGACACCTTTTTTTTTTTTTAACCGCAGTGGTCTTTGTGCCACCCCTGAAGGGTTGTCATATACCTACACTGATATACACTTTAGCCCCGGGTTAGGATCTAACCTTGCTGAAAAGGTTAGATGGTATGGATAGTGTTGATGGGGGTTTATTTATATTTTGCCTGCACAGTTTGAAAGTTTTGTGTCCCTGTATACATAATTGTTTGTTCTCTTTGTGATGTACTCTGAAGTTCAGTTCAAGTTTTTTAAGTTACTCGCCAAATGTAGTGATTGTTTTGTCCGAATGCGGTGAAAAATGCTCACCACAATTTCCCAGAGGCCTTGCCGACGCCTTAGAATCACTGATTCTGTCTGAACAAGAATCTAAAGCACTATAATATTTAGTTTCTAAGACAAAGAAAAGCAGAGATGTCTGGAATTTAAGTGAAATTACTCATCACTTATTAAATAATTGAAATTCTTACCAACTTTTTGTTTCATCTCTACACTGTAAATAGTTGATCAAAAAGCAGCTGTGAAGGTTACTTTGAGTAAACATTACTCCCAGAAATACTGCATATTTCAATACTTATTTTTCTTTTTCTCTCTGGACCTCCACAGAGGTTCGACTGCAAGTAGAGGAGACAGAGTCGAATGTGACGGTGAAAGAGTCGGGTTCGATCCGACTGGGCTGCAGCATTCCTTCCCAGTCGTCTCGAGACTCCCGCTTCTCCGTGTCCTGGTACGTGGAGCGCTCAGAAGACGACGATAGCGACGACCAGCCAGGTGAGGAGGAGAGGGAGCGGGAGTGTGTGTTCTCCATCGGCCACGATTCGGTTTTTGGAAATGGAAACTGCATCCCCAGAGAAGGAGAAGGGTCCAATTCCCGCCTGCAATTTGAGCGACTGTCGGCCGACCAGTACAGCCTAACCATTCAAGGAGCCAGGCCAACAGATGCAGGCAGATACTACTGCCATGTTGAAGAATGGCTCCTCAACCCACGCAACGCATGGTACCACTTGGCCACCAATAACTCTGGGTTCACTATCGTCAACGTGCTGCAGCAAGGTATGACCTTTATCAGGCAAATCCTTTGAGCTTCTTTGAGTAATGAGATAAAAATTAACACTGTGGCGAAGCAACACCACCAGATAAGTGGCTGCCCTCTTATATAATCTGATCTTGCTGAGATAATAAGATAAGATTTGATTCATTGCTGCTCCTTTGAATGTTTTGTTTCACTCTATTTTCTGTCATATTACCTAATCATAATACGCCCTCTGCGTCGACAGTACATGTAACAAGAGCTCTCCAGTTCTCTCTATGACGTCTCTGCCTTGTATGATCTGGTTTGGTCATGACATTTATTTCAAAGTATTTTTTAAAAGTAAAGCCAAAGATAGCTACCAGCTTTTTGGCATTAAAGCAGAGTGATTAATGGTGTCGAAAGCAGTGATGGGATCTAAAGACGTCAAATAGATTTATTCACCAGTGTCAGCAACTAGATGAAGATCATTTGTAGTTGTAAAGAAATGTAATGTACATACTGAAATAGTCATGAAATCAAGTATAGATTTCAGAATTCAGTTTTTCAGAGATTTTACCAAAAAATGTTTTCTAGAAATACATGGAGCAGTTGAACTGTTGAATATGCACTTAGTTTTAAATACTTTATTTTTTACTTTTACTTTATTCTACTATATTTAAATATCTAAACTTGTGTGTGTGTGTGTGTGAATATCAATGTGAGAAAATGTAAATAATCTTTCTTTTTGTGAGAGCAAGCTCAATTTAGTTGTATGTGAACAAAGGTATTTTATCATTAATCATTTAATTATATGATAAAAAATTCCAACTTTGGTTTGTTTGTTCTGTCTCAACAGCATCCACCGTCCAGTCAGTGGTCTGCTCCAACGACTCCCTCTTCTACTTTGTCTTCTTTTACCCCTTCCCCATCTTCGGCATCCTCCTCATCGCCGTCCTGCTGGTGCGTTACAAGAGCCGCAACAACAGCAAGAGCCAAGAAGGCAAGAACGGCGCCCCCCTCCTGTGGATTAAAGAACCTCACCTCAGTTACTCTCCCACCTGTTTGGACCCGCCTGCGCTCAGCCTGCACCCCGGCTCCGTTGACTAAACGAGGAGGGTCCTTCCTCACGTTGCGCGCACATTGCGGATCCAGCCAACACAATGCCAGGGTGCAGATCTGGACTCCACCTTCAGACCTTACTGTCGTTCACTGCTGTGTTGAATTAGTCAATCAGTTGATCAGTTTAAAAAATCCTACCCTGGTGGCTGCCTCTTTTTATGTTAACAGCTGTGTGTGTGTGTGTGTGTTTGTTTGAGCGCGTGTGGATGTGTAGATGAGAACGAGTGTGCCATGTTAGCACAAATAACGGTGTGTGAGTGCAAACCGAAGGGCAAGAGAGTATCACAAGCCTCTCATTTATTTTGTTTTCTGTGAAACTTAATCTCATAGCTGCATTTTGATTTTTATTACTCCGAATATTTGTCTATTTTTCAAGAGATTAAAAAAAAAAAAAAAAAAAAAAATTAAAAAATCACTGCGCACATGAGACCATCGGCCAATCCGGGAAGAACATTTTTAAGAGAAGAAACTCTATACTCGAGTCTCGGGACTGAGCGGATGCCAAAAAAAAGTCTCCGCACTGATCCAAGAGCAGCCACAGCCTGGCCCACTATGTTGGTTGCCATAGTGATGCTCTGCGCCCACTGACTTCGTAGCTGATGACTTGGTTTCCAGCCTGCATAGAGACAAAGGCAAGGACACACAAGTCTGTGTCCTAAGTGAGGATGTGTGTATGTGTGGTGGCCCACCTGCCTCCACAATGAATTTGCCTTGGCAGACAGAAACAGGTCCTGGTGCGCCACTTAAACACTGCCAGACACTCTGGCCTTAGTGAGAGACTGCTCCGCTCTTCTCTTCAATCCTCCTCCTCCTCTCCGAGAAGAAGAAAAAAAAAGAATACAGCGAGAGAAAGAGAGACAACGAGGTCGGAAATGATGGAAAATGAACAGCTCTCTCCTGCTGAGGATATACGTACTTTTAACACAAGGGATTTGATTTTTTTTCCCAGTGCCAAGCCCTCTTTATTTTCACACTGTCCTCTGCAGGGGCAATATTTGAAGTTTCATAGAGAGTTAAGGGTGAGTAGGGCTGATAGTGAATACATCTGCTTACCTCCTGCTGTGAGTTTATGTGAGGCCCTGTGGGTAAAAGGGCAATGTTTAAACTCATGTTAAATCAGTTCAATTGTCCTTTCTAAATTGCACAGTGGGGGGAAGGGGTGGGGAAGGGGCGTGGGGGGCGTCACTGACTGAAATCTAATTCTTGCACATTTCTTTTAAGTTGCCCAGTATGACCAGTCTGTTGTTCTGTCTCTAAAAGATATCAGAAAAGCAGAAAAAGTTGTATATTAGTTTAGAAACAACAACAAAAAAAAGACTTAATTTCTTAAGCGCCACACTGAAGATTACCAATGTGTAGATGTGTAGTGAATCACTCCAAAACTGTAATCTGCACATTACAAAGCAAAACCAATTGAAGGTCGGGGGGCAAATGTTTGACTTTTGTGTTTATTTTAAAGATTTTTCTATTTATTGTTTTTTACTACTTTGCATAGCTTTGTAAGATTTTCTTTCTTTCTTTTTTTTTTTTTTTGCTTTTTTTTTTGGCTTTGAAATTCTCTAAAAACTGAACTGCTTGTGTTGCCAGGCAACTGCACCAAGCAGATTATGTCAATAGTCTGTGTGTTGGCAATGTGGTAGATGTAGAAATGCTAGATTTGTCCTGCGCATTGCAGCCTGTAGCATTTCATACCAGATTGTCAAGTTTGGTCAGTGTCAAAACACTGTATATCTATATCTATAATGGAATTAACTGTGGCTTTACATGTACAGTAGTTGATCAGACAAGTCACAAAAAATGGATTCACTTAATGCTTTTTGCCTGAGTCGCGTTTATTTAGTGAAATGTGATGTAACACCTAGATAGGATGTTTGATCAAAGACAAGCTGAAACTGAACTGTTAAAACCGTCTTCTAATCGTGGATTCCTAGCTGAAGGCGTATTTTCCTCAGCTCCCTTGACGCAAGGCAGAAGGGTTGAAAATCTGTGTCACCTTCCCCTTGGAACGCAAAGAGCCAGGAGAGGTGAGAAATCCTCTTTCCAACCTGGGCCCTAACCCTTTCACTGCCAGACTGAACATGAAAACTCTCAAAAAAAAAAAACAAAAAAAAAAACAAAAAAAAAAAAAAAATACCCTTGACATTGTTGTCTCAATCGTGTCAACATGTATATTGCATGACAATATCGCAGGAGGAATTTTGATGTTTTGTAAACTTTGGACTCTTTTGAGCGTTGTGTTTGTGTGACAGAGCAGTGCCCAAACCCCACCGACTTCCTGAGCCAAGAGTCGACACAAAGCCCCCCCCACTCCATCGTGATTATACACAATATTTGACTGCCACCGATGCCCTTTGAACCTGTCAAGTAATCTCTTTCAAGAATGGGTGTTGTGGAGATTGTGTTCGATATTATTGCTCACATTTGCCCTTTTGATGCTTTGCTTTTACGCAGCACTCAGTTTAAACAGATTTAAAGCATAAAATGCTGAAAGAAAAGAAAATAGGACGTAGCTGACACTGACACAAGCCACAAGTTCTGAGATTTCAACTTTCTTTACCACTTTTTTTTTTTCTTTGTCAAACTAACAAATCCATTGTGAGTTTAGAAAACGCTATTCCAGCTGGAGAAGATGATGATACGATATGTCAGAGTGGTTAGAATGAGTTGTTAAAATGTGAAGCGTGTTCAGCGAATTCAGCTACAACTAAAATGATCAAAGTCAAAGAAACGGCCCATTGATTAGCTGACAGTCTGCTCGTTAATGACTGCTCAGTATTTCCATAAAAGGAAAATTGATATGAATGAACAATCTTTAGAAGAGAATTGGTTCGTGTGCACACTCAACCTCAGTTACATACAAGGTGCCAGACGGTCAAGTGAAGTCGTCTACACACTGAAAACTTCAAGCTCCCTGTAGTTGATGAGGCAACATTTCACATAAAACCATACAAGTAACATTATAACCACTAAACAGTATTTAACATGTGTATACATGCATACATATAAGAACTATATTTTGATAAAAATGCCCAATAATAGAAATATGTACGATGCTGTGATTGTGCCTGAAAACGATACATTTGTAAATAGTCAAGTTTGTTTAATAATCCTCTTCATTTTCTCTGTGTATCAGCTATATATCCAGTTTTTCTACTCACATGGTTTGCCTACAAAAGACCTCGGTGGTTGAAATGTTGCCTCTTTAAGTTGCGATATCCATCATGAGAGCTACTTCTCTTATTCCCAGTCTTCAGTCTCCTGTTGCTATTTGCAAGTCAAAGATATATATATATATATATATATATATATTAAAACAGCAGAAAGGCTGTTCTGTGTGTTTTTAGGCCCCTGTAGGAGTAATTGATGGAGCTGCTGGAAAGGGCTTATGTGATTTGACTCTAATGGTTGCATATCTTATTGACTTGCATTTGCATTGGCGGTAAAGGCGGATATGAAGCTGTTATAAGTTTTTCCATCTTTAACAACTACAACAGGAGTTTGTTTGTTGGCTGAACAATTGTTTTTTTTTTCATGTATCTTGAACATTCCTAGAGTTGTAGGTTGTGTAAAAACAAAAAAGAAACAACAACTAAATGTGCCACTGAACCAAGCGCTTCAGCTACACTGTGTAAATCACATAAACCCTAAAGTTAAGTAATTCAAAAACATTCAACTCATTTCAACTTTCTAGACTTGAGCCAGGAAGTGTGAAGGGCGAGGCCATGTGTGATGTCACCACCATCATTGGAGCTGTACACGAACTCTGAATGGTGTTTTTCTTTTTTGTTTGTTTGTTTGTTTTATTTTGTAGTAATGATATAAATACCATCCATTGCTGCCTCCCAAGATTCCTCCAGACGTTCTGACAGTGTTGTAGCTGCGTTTCGAGGGCTGCATGTATCGGCCGTGTGCTGGCTCCAGATTTAGGTGTAAAATAGTTTGTGGTGATGTTTTCAGTTCAAGCCAGTGATGTTTTATTTTCAGTGATGTATTTTTATATGACCATGGTTTGTTTTTTGTTTGTTTTTGTTTTTTGTTTTGTTTGTTTTTTTTTTTCCTCTTTTTCTTTTGTTATTCTATCTAATAGTTGCCATTGTGACCATTAAAAAGGCACTTTGCTATTGTCAGTTCATTGCAATAAAAATACATTCAGTATATCCTACTGTTTTCTGACGCGCTTTGCAGAGACGGGTTGTTAAGAAAAGAAAAAAAAAAAAACAACACATTGATCCAGTTTTATCACAACATTTGTGAGTTACTAAAAAAAAGTAGCATCACCCTTTCTAACCATCTAGTTTTACTCTAATTGTAAACTCCAGGTTAACGCCCTGCAGGCAGCAGGGTCTTGTTGAGTCAGCGTGAGATTTTAACCTCCAAACCCCTCAATACTGAGGGTTTATTTACTCTGCATGTTCAGTTCAGCCTCTCTGTGTGTATATATGTGTGTCCATTTTTTTTTCTTTTTTGAGTGGAGAGAGAGAGAGAAGGATTGGGTCAGCAAGTCGGAGGATAAATGATGCTTAGAGAGACTCCTGCAAGTTAACCAGGCACTTTTCGACAGCATCAGCAAATCACATCTCGGCCTTCATAACTCATGACCAATGCAGATGGATTCGCTCCCTCAGCCTCACCCTCTCATGTATACCTACCAAATGTGAGTTATATATTATATATATATATATATATATATATATATATATATATATATATATATATATATGTATGTACCATTCATAAACCACTCCTTCCTTCTTCTCTTATGAATTCACATTACCTCATATTGATGCTCACATACCACTTTCATGAATCTTGGTGACATGAAGAGAAAACAACATTCGCTCTGAGGAAAATCATAGTTAGATATTTGTGCTTGTGGAATTACCCACGTTTTTTTTTTTTTTTTCCTTTGGATTCTGATTCAATCAGGTTCCCCAGCGAGAGATTTTTCTTCACAAAACAAACTACCTTGACTGAAAGAGCCCCGGACACACACAAAGAGCTATTGATGCTGCTACTACTAATAGCAGGCAAGCTGATACTGCAGATAGCCAGTTAGCCAGCTCTGTCACAACTTCACATGATGCAGAAACAAAAATCACCCCCGTCCCCTCTTCCAGCGCCGTCTCCCTGCCCCACTTACTCGATGATTTTTGTTCTCCGTCTCCATTTTGTCAAGCGCACATCCTACAAAGAAAGATCCGTTTTGCATAAATGTAAGCAACGTTCACAGATCCATAGTCCTCGCTGAGGATGTAGACACCAGAGGGCACACATGGGCAAACAGTACTTAACGATCGAGAGCAGCAGGGCAGCAGCCAGGCAAATAGATTATGATTTATCACTAGTGAGAGGTAGCTGTGAAGAAAATGCTAAGATAGGCTGCTATAGTGAGTTTGGGTGAAACATAACAAGGAGATAGAGGAAAAATTTGTAAATATCAGTGCATCTCTGCAGCAAACATGTGTCAGTAGCAAAAGAAACATTTAGTTTATGCACACAAACACGTTGACTTAACACTCAGCGTTCCACCACTATATATAGCCACTATATATGTAAGCTGTGCAGACAAGTTGTTCTGTTTTTAGAGGTGAAGACATGAGAGCTTCAAAAATTAACAGCTTGTAGAGTGTGACTGGTCTGCTGAGGCCCGCGCGCAGCTTGCCGAGCTCACCTTTGCACGGCGTGACTCATTCGGTGGTGTGAGAGTGAGAGTGAGTCAGAAAGAACAGAGAGAAATCCTGTTAATACACCAAATTGTAACATTCGCCTTTCAAAGTGCCACGTTGTTTTTTTTCATCCCTGTGGTTGAAGTGGGGGGGGTGGGGGTGACGTAAGTGATGAAATAGAAGTAGGAGGAGAACAGATGCACCACCTGTACTGCAGAAAATAGCACCAGTTTGTTTTTTGTTGTTGTTGTTGTTTCTGCTATTGACGCATTATCAGCAGCGGTCAGTAATCTCTCTAGCACAACGTGATCTGAGTAAATTCTGAGGAAAATAGAGAATCGATAATTGTGTTAGGAGCCTGTTAGTTAAGGCTGTTTATTGGAAGAAGACGATAAAAATCTTAAAGAGTTTGCCTGGAAACTCTGGGGAAAATGACATGATTCACATCCACATGAAAACACACAAGACATGTTCCGACTTCCAAACAACAAAAACAGTGACGGTCTCTCAACATTTATTATGAATTAAAAACATACACAAATTTACAAACACACACACACACACACACTAGGATGCTCTCAGCTCATCCATAATAAATAGGCACTAAAATTGTGTGTATGTGTGTACTTCCACTGACTCTGTGTAAGATGGAGGAAAGTGATGCTAAGGTTGCTGCTAAGGCAACGTTCCCCTGGGACTTCTGCATTTAGTATCTCTGGTCTCTGGGGCCTCCTGAGAAAGCCTGGGGATTCAGACGAAGAGCTAATTAACTGTTCCAGGCATCCATTGTTTTATTTGTTTTATTGAGAATTTAAATGAAGATTTAATACCTGATAGGTGGATTGACCTTGTGAGATTTATCATTCCACAGGAGAGTTAAGCCAAGGCCATCCTGTCTTCACTTTCCCTTTTATAGCTAGAGCTTCATCAAAGTGTGCGCGATACTGCTGTAGCCTGCAAGCTAACATGCTCACAACTAGTGATCTTTTTTTTTTTTTTATGTTTAGTAGGTGCAGGTATTGAAAGTTGCTATTTAAACCGGTAATTTCATTTAAAGCCACAAATGTGAACCTTGTAGCTGGGATGCATTTAAATCTTTAGGTTTCATCCTCAAGGGCGTGTGAATACACAATATGTACAAAATTTCCTGGCAGTCTGTTCAGTCTTCCACCTTGCTGGAGGGAAGAGCAAAGAAATCTTTTGTAATGTTATTCTAAGAAAGTTGTTTTTTTTAATTGTTAATAAGACTATACGCACTCAATCAGATGAGGCCTTTATGCATAAGTAAAGGCGGTAACCACGGCGAGCTAATCAGCGATGTGCGTGTTGTTCTCCTGTGGGATGCCGAGTAATTATGAATGAGCGGGAGAAGGCAAAGCGAGCTCACTAATGTGCCTTTAGCGATGAGGATGAGGAGAGAAGCAGAAAGATGTAATTCTACTATATAATGATTCCAGCGAGGGAGGAGGGTGAATGGTGGAGGCAAAGAGAGAATGCAGCGGGGAATAGATGGAACAAAATAAAGTGGCAGCAGAAAGTGCAAGGGAAGATAAAAAAGACAGGAAACGTAAAAAACCACATTCCCCTGGGACAACAACTTCAAACAGTATCTTTGCATGAGCCCATTGAATATTTGACAGCATGTAATATAAGGCTTCCTTATGCAGTGATTCATCTCTCGTGATTATGAATATGGTTAAGGGCACCGGTATCATAATGCGGAGAAAATGGAGACCACAGTGTGAAATTTGCAGATGTGGATTTTACACTTATTCAGACCGGGTGCATATGGTCCTGCTGCTAGTGTGTGTTTGTGTGTGTGGGTAAGAGTTCGACCCTGTGGTCTATTACACCGGGCTCTGGAGGCGCTTGCTGTTCGGCGATCTGTCTGCCTTTACTGAGTGGATGTACACCCTGTGGTACTCTGTTGAAGTCTGCACACACCTCTGCCAGGGACTGAGACATTTCCCTCAAGGCCGTGCACTGAAGATCAAAAGCTCGACATGATGGCTGTCTGACTCATTTTCTGGTGTAATTTTTTTTTTCTGGACTTTCAATATCTGTTCTATCTTTCTCTTTTCTTTTCTCTGTGCATACATGCCCAGTGACAGGCCCTGAACAATGTAGGGTGATTCACACGTTGAATGGTGAGAGAGGATCTGTGCTGATGGATCTCTGACCAGTCTAATCCACATCCCTGCCACCCCCCACCTCTCCCTTAACCATAAATGACAGTACCTGCGAATGTGGTTGTCATGGTATCAGTGCAGGAAGTTTCACATGAGTGACTTTGATGTATAAAATAGGGCCGAGCATGTGAGGTATGTACTGTATGTGAGTGTGTGGGTATGAGCATCTTCCATACACTCTAATGATTTCACAGCCATGACTGCTGCTGCTGCTGCTGCTGCTGCACACATCCCACAGTCTGTTTTTTATTTTCTCCAAAATAAATCAACAAACACTGTTGGTAATAAGCAGCGCAAAAAAATAATCCGGAGAATGAAGCCGCTGTCAATTAGCTGATAATGAGACAGTGACACGGTTTAAAGAGTGCGGGGCGTGTTTAGGTGCTGACTGCTCTCCCTGCACACTGAATTGTGTCCCCGTCTGTGTGAGACGGCGGTGACACAGGCAGACAAAACGACCTGTCATAATCTGTTACAACAGGAATCGGTCACAGAAGATTTCCTCATGACGTATAAATCTGTGTATCATACAACAAGCTCACCCGTGACGTGCACATATTTCGCACGAGGCTCTGGTATGTACACTTATAAAGCAATCCAATGAGCAGAAAATGATGACATTATCTGCCACTGCGTGTCATCTTGCAATGAAAATACAGATTTTAGGCATCAATTTTTCAACAGTCTGTGAATTGCCTCGCAGACATGTGCTGCATTATTGAGACAGAGCTGCTTACAGTTTGAACTACAGTATGTCACGGGTGATTCTCATCGACACGAGGGATTCTGTCAAGCAGGCGTAGAGATGAGAGATGCTGCAGACGTGTTTTTTGTCTTTATTCTTTCTGGATGTCCTTAGGATAAGGGCTCTATACCCCAGACTGGAATACTGATCACAAAGTGCTGACAAACTTACAGTTCTCCCTCTTCAACCCTCTCTGAACGGTCTGATGTGAATTGAGCAGGTGGTTGAAGCTTGAGAGAAAAGCTGTATTGTTACTGTGCACAAACAGAACAGTTCATTGCTAATTATTATGGGAAAACCATTTTCTTAGTAGCATTCACACTGTAGGCTGAAGACATTATATGTTATAAGCAAACTAGAGCTGTGTAGAATATTTGTCGTGTAGAATATTTGTCCATGTGTAGAAATTAATAAATAACCTTTCAGTTCAATCTTCTGACTTCTTAACCCTGACTGGAATGAGAGGCTTTTTTTAAAAGGTTTTGTCCAAATTCGCCATCTAGTGTATGAAAATAAAACTGTACTAAAAAAAATCTGCAACAGACCGCAAACATTTTATGAGTGTTGGCGTTCAGCTGCTTCGCCTCGGTAAAAATAGCAAAACCACACCATGATATGCATATCTGCAACATTAACACTGTCACAAATGCTACACGCCAGCAGAAAGCGGTTGCATTCATAATCCAATTCAACTGGAATAATATTCTGTTACAGATATCCTGAATCAGTTAAACACATTACTATTACTAGAAGACATAAATTAAATAGTTATGGATGCATTGTTAAATAGCCTACTTTTCATACAGACAATTATGAACACAATTTATTATCTTCTAATGGCCGCCTCCAGCAGTTATGATGCACAATGTCACAAAACAAAAAAAAAAAAAAAAAAAAAAAAATCACTCACACAATGAGCTCAGTGTACTTCGGCGGTTTCTCCCACCAGATCGCCAGATCTGAATCCGATATCGAACGTGGTACAACGGGAGATTGGCAGCGTGAATGCGCAGATGACAAAGCTACAGGAATGATGTGACGTGACGCAGTCATGTCAACAAGGAGCGGGAACGTTTCCAACATTGTAGAATCTATGCGATGAAAAACTGAGGCTGTTTTCAGAACAACAGGAGGCTCCTCTCAGTGTTAGTATGCTGCTCCTGATACAGACGTCGGCGTGTGTGTGTGTACAGAGAATATATTGTTATTCATGCAAGACAACTGAGGTTTTGTACTGAAATGTAATGACTGTAAATGTAAGAATGTCTAATATAAGGAAAGTTTATCGTTCTTGTGAAATATTGTACACCTTATTTATAAATAAGCACCCTAATGTTCAATTATATTTACATTAACACACTGACATTCATCAACTTAAAGAAAACTGGTCCAGAAAAAATGAATTTCTGGACCTCTTCTTTCAAACTCATACTCACGATCTACTTGCAAATGACTCACACGTGGCTTCATTCGAGGCTTCATAGAATTTAGTAGCGACCATTTCAACAAAACAGCAAAACAGTTGATGGTGATTTTTATGAGAAACATGATTTCAGATGAAAGTACAAAAAAAAAAAAAAAAATTACTGGCAAAACAGATGATGTAGTGAACACAGTGTCTTTGGGGGCAATTTATTTTTATAATAATCACAACTTACAGTAAATGACAAAACAATATTCAGGAATGTTTACAGGAAAAAAAAATGACGTAACGTCAGCTCCTGTCTCCAAATGACGAGACTCGATTTGACTTTAACTGTTCAGAGAGGAGAGACTGTGGCAGGACAGGATGAAGTTCAAACAGTTTTGTAGAGGCACGATGCAGCTTCACTCGCATCAAAGTGATTCAGATTTTGGTCACCAGCTCACGTCTCTACAGAAGAACCCTGCTCTGATTGTGACCCCCCCGTTCCCACCTCCCCCTCACCTCTACCCCTGTAATGTCCGTGTCGAGTCTGTTTTCACTGGCTGCTGTGGTGAGTTGCTTGGCAAGGTAGAGTGTCACAGTGGTGATGGTAGGAGGGAGGGAGGATCTCCACAAAGTGGTCGTGTCAACGGTCCAGCGAGCGTTTCTGGATTGCTTCAGATACCACGGTGCGCAGGAGGGCGATGACGGAACGAGGGTCGTCGCTGCCAATCACAGCGCTGCCTGACACGATCATGTTGGCTCCCGCCTGGTATAAATTTAAGAATATACATCATATAAAATCCATTACAGTCTTTCGGTAGTTATACAGTGGCTGTCATATTTGTATTACTTACCTCTGCACACTTGTGTATAGTGTCAGGTCCCACCCCACCATCTACTTCAATGTCTAGTGAGGGGAACTGACTCCGCAGCCAGCTCACCTGGTTACAAAAACAAAAAAGAAGAAGAAATCAAACCCTGTCCAACGTTTCGACAACATACCTGTCAGATATTATTAGGTCTGAAAACTGCACGCTAGTTGGAAAAAAAACATGTTGCTTTGATAAACACAAGGCTCCTATCAGGGCTGTGAGCTGTCACACATTTACACAACATCCACCCGACTTCCTCACTTGATTTAAAAAAGAGAAACGCAGCAAGTGAGACAATGAGAAGACAACAGGGAAACCAGAGCCCTGAAACTTATTTTTATTTGGCCTTAATGTAATATAATTTTGTGTATTTCTGTTGTTCGGGATAAAACTTTTACAGATCTTGAGTCTCACATCAGTGAGAAAGTGAAACTTTACCCAACACTTACATAATTTTAGAGTTTAGCCGACATCTGTTAGAAACTCTCCCATGTGAAACAGGTACATAATAATCATCTTGATGAGAGACATAATTGTTTACGCAGCTTGTCAGATCTACCCCACAGTTACTCCCTATAAGAAGCTGTTTTTCTAATCATCATCTTAGATGCAGGGCTACCAGGTGTTTAATCTCTTTGTCTTCCTCTAAAGGAAACATTTTAAAATGCAATGAACAGAACATGCATCTGTAATTACAGGCCATCAGCAAAAATTGATCGGTGTTTATTTCTTCTCGTCATAAAGGTCAACTTGTTTGTGTTCTCTCCATGAGTGTGACAACGTGCTTGTTATGTCACCAGTTTAGATGTAACAATTTCTGTATTTTTGTCAGGTCAGTGCACATTTGCTCTTTGGTTGACATTTTTTTTATTTAACTTATTTTCAATATCAAAGAGGTGTTGATTTACTACTTTGTAAGCCTTCAAGTCTGATTCTTACTGTGATAACTGTTCATTTTTTCCCTCCACCAGTTTGCAGTTTGTCCTCACCTTGGGCATCATGTCCTCCATGAATTTCTGTCCTCCAAAGCCAGGTTCAACCGTCATAACCAGAGCCATGTCGATGTGACTAGCCCAAGGTGCCAGCTCTTCCACTGTTGTGCCAGGTTTGATGGCCAGACCCACCTACAACATTTACACAACATTAATATGAGAAGTTGTCAACACTCACTTCATTGTTTACAATTTAAATATCATCTTGTTTAAATACCAAAGGGGCATTTTTTCAAGTCTTTTCAAACAGGCCTGCTTATTGTGTTGACTTTTTTTAAAAAATGCATGTAAACTTCTAATTAGAGACACTGTGCTTTTCACATAGTGGAGCTGGAATTCAGTTCGGTCTCTGGGGATCACATAGTCGTCTTCTCACCTTCATGCCGCTCTCTTTGATCTCCTTGATGAGGTTTCCAGGGTTGGTGGTGGCCTCTAAGTGGAATGTGTACTGGTTGGCTCCTGCTGCAGCCATGGGCTTCACCCACTGCTCCGGCCGTGACACCATCATGTGCATGTCTGCAACACTGACACGGTTACAATGCTGAACTCCAGCACACAGCAGGATCATTCATGGTCGAATTCAATTAGATAATTGGGTTAAAGTGAGTTAAACTCTATTATGTGAGTGTGTTTTTTTGTCCTCACCAAAGAAGGGGTCCTGGCCTACTGACTTCCTTAGACACTCAACCATAGGATGACCAAATGTGATATTGGGGACAAAATGCCTTTAAAAAGACAAAGAGACGGACATTTATCAACCAGGTGTTGTGAAATTTCTCATCTTGCATAAACAACAGCAAAGCAACGTCTTGCGTAAGTGTGGAGGAAGATCAAACATGTCTAAACCAGCAAGAAGAAGGAAAAGGTTTGTTGAAACCTGAAACACTGTATAATGTTTTACATCGAGAGGTTTGAAAGCTTCTTTGCTTTAACGTTTAAGACATGGCAATCCAGTTACATAAACGTCAGCTCAAGCTGTTTAACTTCTGACATGCTAACTTAGCTTGTTGATGTTAGCCAACTTTAGCTCTCTCGCACTGAACTTCCCACCGGCTTGCTAGCTCGTTAGCATGCTAGTTTATCTCACAAAGTGTTGACAAACTGACCCGTCCATAACGTCGAGGTGCAGATAATCTGCCCCGCACTCCATCATCCGCACACACTCGCTGCCCAGACAGGACAGGTCGCTGCTCAGGATGGACGGACCGATCTTCGCACTGTAAGCCATGCTGTTACTGCTGAGAGTGTCCGCAGGAGGCTAACACCAGCTCTGACCGAGCACCGCGCTACTTCCGCCGAAACCCTTCAAAGTAAAAGCTGCAATAGGCAATACTAAAAAAAAAAATAAATAAATAAATTGATAAATATAATTTGTAATTTGCAGTAACGACAGTACTATAATAAATAGATAAATAAATATTATTATTATTATTACTATTATAACAACAATAATTTGAAAATAATATTAATAATTTAAAATAATAAAAAAAATAGTGCATAAAATTCAACAAAATCAAAATGTATTCCTTCTTGTTATTTTTTTTTTTAGATATATATTATTAATAAATAATTGGTAAAATATCTAATGACTGGATGGGTTTTGCCGTTTTTTTCGTCACTGACTAAAGGTAAAAGTTCATATAACAACACCAGTGCTGCCATTTTGCTAAGACATGTGGCGTTGGAGGCATCAATGGCCTCGAGATTCAATTAATAAACGATTAAAATTGCCAACGTAAAGTTTTGTGTAAGATGTTTTAAAGAGGTAATACATGTACACTGGGAAGAAGACATCAATAATCATCGCAGATGTTAGTGATCCTGTAGCTCCAGGACCAAGTTATGAATCATCAAACTAAATAAGGACTTCTCCAGTCAGCTGAATACTCTCATCCACAAAGAGACCTGGTAAGAGGATTAAGTGTTTCTTATCGATCAGTGGTATAAAGAGGACCCTGGGTTTTAGCAGAATGCCTTATGTTTTATAGTTTGTCAGTTTGTTGCACACAAATGTATTAAATTGGAAAAAGGTCATGTGATGTAATGTCGAAACTCCAGTTTTGACATTGCTTTTATGCAACAGTTTTGCTGTAATGTTATGGGGCAATCATTGCAGTATTAAATGAAGAAATCAAAACATTCCCGAAGATCACTTTTTATTTATTTATTTGCATTCTTGTGCACACAGACTCCTAAAATTGTGATACCGATAATACTTTATCTTCTTTTCTGGGCGAATCTTTTATCTTGAAGTCAATTTTCATCGTGTTTCCGGTCTTGTCCGTTCTTACTATGAATAACTTGACTTAACTCTCATGCTCCACGCTTTACACTTCCGCCTTTAAAATATTGCAATATTTACTTTTTAACACTAGGTGGCGCATGGCTCATACAGGTAATGAACTGTCATTCACATCCAGTCCAGTCTGTGTCTCAGGCCTGTGTTATGGTATTAATTTGAACTGCTGGATGTTGGTGGAGAAGAGGATTACAGTAATAAAAGCTGCTGTCATCTCGCCTCTCTTTTCTTGCAACACCAGTGTGAATAATATTTTGTCTTTGACTCAAAAAAAATATTCATGCAACACTGTAATTACTTACAATGCTTCTCTAGTCTGAGACATGAATTAATGGTAAAAGGTTTTTTAGGGTTTTTTTTTTCTTTTCCCTCTGAGGCACTTTTGTCATCACAACTTAGAAACTCTAAATTTATTTTGGGTTATCAGTAATGGGACACTTTATTGGGTAATGTAGGACACAGTTTTGTAATTGGCATATTGGGTTTAGTAGGACACTTTGTGGATGATGTGGAACACAGTTTACATAGTGGTGTAAGAAGCATAAAATTGCCAAATCTTTTGAATCCTTTCTCACTTTGAATTATCCACAACAC
The DNA here is from genome assembly GCA_016801845.1 of Polydactylus sextarius. Lineage (NCBI taxonomy): Eukaryota > Metazoa > Chordata > Actinopteri > Polynemidae > Polydactylus > Polydactylus sextarius. The sequence goes on along the minus strand of CM028912.1, from coordinate 8,307,872 downwards.
TTTCTGCTTCTATTTTCCTCTCAGTAATTTGTTATTGATTTCATGTTTCAAAAACTCTGCTGTCTTTTCATCTGTCTCATTCATTTTTGCAGTGTTGTAGTTGTTCAAAAATATACGTTTGCTTGGATGGTTAAAACGGCCTCTGAGGTAAAACTTTCTTTACAGGCGGTGTATGAGGACACGAGCTTTAATGATATAAAGTTGTATGGGCTTTAGATAAATAGGGTTTATTGATTCCAGCAGTGTGCTGGAGCTGGATGGAGATCAGGTTAGCCTGTAGGGTTATTATTATTTGCCAAAGATCTGTGATTAATATATATATATATATATATATATATCCTACAGAAATGGAAGAAAAGACTAGTAGCACTCTTACTGTTAGAAAAGCCTTTAATATGATACCTGACAGTGATGTTAAAACAGACCAAACAAATAAGATCATCTTTTAAATTCTAACATGAAAAAAAAAAAAAAAAATCATTGTTATTAATAAAATAAGCCATTCCGGTATAATCCAATTTCATTCAATAATATTATGACTATGATAAAATATCAGTTTGATCATGTGATTTAATTTTCATGGTAAGTTGACTCAAGTATGTGTGGACAGCTTCCAGATCCTGAAATATGTGAGTTTTAATCAGCCCCAGATGTCTCATAACATCTGCATAATTTATACGTCATGGTTTTTTATTTCGTACAGCTTGGTGTCATTACTCCTCTGCAGAGATAACGTTTGCGGTATCTCCACTACACATTCAGAGTTTATTCTTCTTTGTCTGATTTGTTTGTCAGCATCATCACATTGGACACAGTCCACTGAATTTTGCATGAATGTTTTTCATATAAGTGTGTAAGCTGCTGTGATTTATAAGGAGCAGAAGGCTGAGGTTTTTTTGAAAACCTTCTCTCTCTGCAGCACTTTACTGAGGTTCAGCCCCCAAAGAGCCTCACTCGTATACCCAGACCAGCTAAACACAATCTGACATTAATGAGTTTTGCCCATGTCTTGCATTAGTGCGGCAATGATGGAAACACTGGTGGCCTGGCACACTCGGGGCAGACGGGAAGATATGATATATGTGATTGTTGAGTACAGTTGAGGCAAAGTAAGTTGGCGTCATGGAGAAGTGGGGCCTCAAGAGTCTCTGAGGAAGGTAGTAAAATAAAATAAAAAAAAAAAAAGCTTAAGGCTTTGACAGTCATTCTGTGGACCAGTGCCATAACTGTAAGAAGTTGAGTTTTCACAGTCAGTCCATCTGTGGAAAAGTCCCTCTTTGTAAGAAGCATCTCCTGTGATTCATGGGAGATTGATTGACAGGGGGAGGTAACAAAGGCAATTTCACTGTAGCTCACTCAATGATTAACAAGTTATCTTTACAACTAAGGTGAATTAGAACAATATTTTTTGGCAAAAATGGAAAATTTAAGAGTGGTTAGATAATTTGTTTCCACAGGAGTGATTGATTGCTAAGCCTTGTGTTTCTGTCTTTAATAGGGGGGGTCCATTCATTTTCCTGCAGCTGACACCAAGGCACATTTATCTCCTTTACTGTAAACAACTTAAACACCATGCACATCCTTTCAGTCAACCTCAGGCTTCTGTTTACTTAAAGTCCCCATTAAAGACACCTTTTTTTTCTTGGTTTAGTGGAGGAGGAGGAGCTCAGGAATGTGACTTGTAATCATTTTCAAGATGCTATCAAGCTGTTCTCTATAGCTCATTGTTGACATATTCTTGATTTAAATACACTCCAGAGCAACTACTACAATATTAGCACCGTATTCAAATATATTGAGTTTCCTGATGGCATTGACATGTGCAGAAAAAGAAGCGTTTTCAACGAAAAGCACCCGAAGGAATAGTGCTTATTTTGACATGCAGTATATTAACTGTAGATCTCATTTTAAGGCTCACTTCTGTGTCATATCTCATCTAATATCATCTTATTTATTTTACAATGATTGACAGAGGTTGAGTCCTTTCGCAGATGTGTTGGCAAAACCTTTAAGAATTTATTCAGATGGTCAAGATCCAAACGTGTGCGTGTGCACTGTACATTTTTTCTTGTTTTTTTCTGGCTTGTGAAATACAGTATATGCTATGGGATCCTAATGAGCTGGTGGATAAAAGATTTCTTGTTACATGCATTCCTGCATCTCAGTCATCTGTGAAGACAATTAAAAAAAAAAAAAAAAAAAAATGTCTTTTCATCCACACTTTGAGATGACTGCAGACCAATGTGGATAAAAAGTTGAAACCTAATCAATTCCATTCCCAGTCTATTTAATCAGGGTGTGTTGATTTTCATATTTGTTAGCTGAGTTTGGAGTTGTTGAAACACTCGGGCTTATTCTTTTAAATGAATACTTGTTTTTCACATTTTCACCTCATAGAGATCCCACAAGGTTTTGACACTTTTTATTGCAGTTTTGGCTTCATCTGTACTTTCCATTGCGTCCCTGCAGGTTTAGATTTTGACTTTACCAGTGGCTAATTAACAGCTGCACAGCAGTGTGTTTTAAATACGTTTGCTCTTGTTTAACAGTGTTTTTGAAGTGCATCGTCTACCAATTATGAATTAATTATCTAGTAAATCAATGGCAAACTTAACTCCAATAAAGAATCTATTGAAACCAGTACTGGAAAAACAAACAGCCCATATTACAATCACTAATCTGCAGGGATTTCCCTTCTGTGTTGATTCCATATGGGAAAGAGTTCCTGTGTGCGTGCTTTAAGCGCTCTTCAAGATGTGTCACATTCAGCAGTATGTGAGCCATAACCTTGGACAAGCTGGATTTATGCGACCCTTAACCTCAGCAAAAGTCAGGAACAGAGACAGTGCTGCTGTGTTCTCGCTTTTTTTCCTGAACTTGGTTCAGCTCCAAACTTTTCATGTATTATCTTGATTGAAACCTTCCTCCTGCTTCCTGCAGTTGACTTCAGCCTCCTGAGCAAACAGATAGCGATAACACAAGCATCTTGTGATGGTCGGAAGGAGCGTGTGGAACATGTGTCCTTGTAGTCTCTCCCTTCCTGGGCTTTATCTCATCATGGTCGGGGTCCATAAGAGGAAAGGAAAGGGTGGGGTGGATGCTACCTCCCTCTGCTAGGTTAATGCTTCCAATCAAGTTTGTTTTCCTGCAGGGTGAGGGGTTTGCTACATGGAGCATGTTTGTGTGCGTGTACCTTCACTGTGGATGCTCCGCATGGAAACTTTCGTTCGGTCAGTATTTGATGGCGGGATATCCGTGTAGGATTAGGTATAAGTGCAAGAGGATTGTCTTTACATCCTGAGCTGTAACTTTATGGGTTGATGAATTAGTGATCCAATCAGGTAGGTATGAGAAGAAGTTCAGCCCTTCCCATTATACTTGTCAATCAGTGGAGGTTGTAGAAAGGTTTTTCATTAGCGTGATTGAGCTCACAAGGTATGCAGTAGCTGTAAAGAGTAAAGACCCATCGAAGCCTCCAGATCTGAAATCATTAACCATGTAAACTGAGACATTGGAATTAGGAAAACAAAACCTGTGGTCTTTGTTTCTGCAGCTTGACCTGCACTTATCACAGTAGTAGTAGTAGTCAAATCAGTGAAGTTTATGTGAATAGGTGTTGGCATGCTACGTGTCCAGATCTGCAAGTGTAAACCAGCGCAATCAAGATTTATGCCTGTTATTTAAACAGCATTAAATCAATATATGTCAAGGTGAGTATTGTTTGCCATGACCTCAACTTATGTACCCTGACCACAGCACACTTCAGAGCACCAGGGGCCAACATTTAACAGTAATTGCCTGTGAAAGAGTCCTCTGGGGAGAAATGGACCATTCGTCCGGTCATAATTTAGTGCTTTATGGTAGATGAAGTGTCACTTCAAAAGGCCAGAAACTGGACCACTGAGGCACCGATGACATTTCCAAAATACAAAAACACAGATTTATTCTGAATGTTTTTCTTTTCTTTTAAATTTAAGACCTGTAGCCCACTGAGCAGGTTTATTTGAGTAAAGCCTACCCCCTGACCTCATAAAAAATCTAATCCACCTGATTTAATCTTTAATATTCAAAGATTGTGGATGTAAAGGACTACTGAGGAAAAAAAAACACAGCAGGATTTAATATTTTCTCACAACATGTGCTCGTAGAGCGCAGGGGTTTGGTTTATGAAAATGGGAAATCCATTTCTAATAAAACAGCTTCGTGAGATCAGACAGAGATTATTTGTATATGATATTTATTGTAATTAAGTATTTTTTCCAAACTGATGTAATCATGTACTGTATATGGTGTTTTTTGCTTGCGGCCAATATTTTTCTAGTTATCACCCATGCTCTATGTTATGGTCAAATGATTTCCCTAGGAAATAATAAATTACTACTTTACATTTTTATATTCAAACACATACACACTGTCGTGTTAATTCTTGCAAAGTCAAAGCAAATCTAGAAAAAGAAAAAGAAAGTAAGATTTTGTTTATCCAGTTTTTCAGAGAAAGGGTTGGTCTGTTTTCAAGCTAAATTGTGAATCATCATGATAGTTTCCTCTTCTGGGAAGAGTATTAAATATTTGTAATGCTAAGAATACAACAAGAGCATTGGATCAGTAACTAAACATTACTCAGCTGTGGAAAAAAACAGGCCGTGCAGGAAACCATTTGGCATACAGGATACATCTTTTTTCTGGGAGATAATACATTTGTTGCGAAATTAAAAACGAAAACAGTCACTGTCACATGATGGAAGAAATAATACGAATCCTTTACCCATCTGGTGTTTCCAACAGCTGTTGAACCCACTGTGAACAGTGTGAAAGAGACAAGCAGCACCAAGAAATTCTTCTAAATCCTTCTCAGTGTAAAGACATTTAGGGAATTCAACTGCAGCACGGAAAGTGATGCAATGCACATATGCAGTACAGTACAAACTAATGGAAGACCAACATTTACACTTGGTGAAATTATTAGCTGAAACTTAATTAGTTTAAATGACAAAGGGAAAAAAATGTGGAGCTTTATAACAATACTGAGAAGGCCTAGAAGATGGTTAAACATGATTTCTTACAGAGCAGAAATGATTAAATTATTGAGTACAAATGTATCAAATGTGCTTGTAAAAGGTGAAACTATAATGAAAAACAACAGATAACATCCACCAAGGATTTTAGCTCTTGGAGTAGCCGATAATGTCTGTCATTCTTTCTAACCAGGCTTGTTTTTGAGGCCGGTAGATAACTCATCAGATGTAGGTAATGTGACTTAATGCCAGGGCACTGCATTTCTGAAGCATCGAACGCTCAGACACTTCAGTGATCAATGCTAAATGTCAGGGTTTTTTTTGTCAAACTAATATGATTCTCTTTTCACCTTTGTTTGTTCTGACCTTTGTATGGATTCAGTAAATCTCACTGGAATCAAAATCCTCTTTGCACAGACCACAGTTCAATGACCAGGCAGTGTGAAATTCAACAAAGAGAAGACAAAAACCTGCCAAAAAACTCTCAAACCTCAATATTTCATGGTGTGCTAAAGCCTTGTGACATAGCGCACAGATGTATGGTGCAATCCCTGGTGTTTATTAAACCAGAAAATTATGCTGCAATCCATACCACTATCACTCATGGTACATTCAGCACACAGAGAAATTATTCTATTAAAATGTCAAAAGAAAAACTCTTAAAATGCAATAAACAATAAATTTATGGTTTTGGTCGCTGTAAGACCATCACAGCGTGGATGTCTGTTAAACGTGATATTCCTTTCGAGTCGTCATTCTTGGCAGTGAAACATGTGAGTACTGTTATCAAGGGGAAATTGCTCATTTCATGTGAATCATTCTGAAGACCTATATACACATCCTGACAAAGCGTTGTCCCATCGTCCAATTAACCTCACACAGAGAATGGACGGAAGTGAGAGCAGGACCGAGATGGGTTACAGCCCCCGCGAGACGAAGACTTTTGTGAAGGCTTTGCCAACGTCCCTACAATCCAAACACTTTCATTGAGCCTCTAGATATCCTCTGAGCTATTTGCTCTTCTTTTATTCTGTTTTTCCTGCTGATGGTTGGCAGCATAATGGGATAATATTGACTTTACTGATGTGTTTTCACTCGGCATGGGAACGCTTTAGGCTTTGGCTGGCGTTGGCCCCTTTGAGTGGCTTACCAGAGGGGCCTGGCCAGTAGCCAGCATGTATAGTGGCTAATAATGGACTCTGCAATACTGTTCTGCTCATCAGATGAGAGAAGTGGGACTGGAAAAATGTATCTATATATGTATACACTGGTATTTTTAGGGTTAATATATAAGCACAGAGCTGCTTTAAAATTGTATTGGGGTTAGTGCTATACATGAAGGGCAAATAAAAAAGTTTAATAGGGCAAACCTGTTGGGTTCCAGCAGCCTGAGCGAAGAACACTGGATAAGTCCAGAGAGGAAAGAAAGTTTCTTGTGTTCTATCTTCTTTGTCAGGAAACATCCCAGGGCATTGAGAGGGAAGAATAAAATGGGGGAAAAAATATGCATCGCAACTGAGAAGTGTGGATCGGCTCAGGCCCTCTGCCAACAAATTTCACGAGCCACTCCATCAACAGGAATGGAGGCACAATAGGGAATTCTACAAATCCACACGAGCCATGACAAATCTTTTTCTTGCTAATGCCAAAACTATCTGAGAGGCAAACAGAAACGCTGACAACTTTGGCGAAGATCCACCCAGCGATGAGGTTCAACAATGTAACAAATCGATGTTTTTCAGTCTATGGCAGGGGTTTTCCTTAATTGGGTTATGTAAGGTCAACCAGTAGAAAACGAAAGCAGTCCGCAGTTCATTAGGGTGGATTTCCCTTGAGTAAAATAACCAGTCCTGCAGGTAATTAATTTAATTACATGAGTAACTGTAAACGTTTAAAATTAACCTCTGTTTTTACAAACAGCTTGATGTTTTTCTAACCAATGACTGTGTGAGCTGCAGAGGAAAAAGTTAGTCAAATTAAAAAACCTTGTCCATCCTTCAATATATAGCAGAAAACTAAATGTAATGAATGAAATGTAAATAAAGTACAAAATGAGGTTCTTTAATATTAGATTTTATTGTATGTTGTATATTTTAAATCTTCTATTTACAATAGATATTATTTACAGCTCCAGAGGTGTTGGCAGGAGATTTTCTTTCTACCATTTAAATAGACCCAGACTTGCTGTTTTTCCCTTTTTTCCAGTCTGGTTATGCTAAGCTAAGCTAACCAGTTGCTATTACATCCATACTTTCTGTACAAACACAATAGCATGAGAATAGTCGAGTTTATTGAAGTTCTTATCTTACTGTCAGCATGTAAGCTAATAAGTATAAATGTCAAATTGTTCTTTCAGTTTAATATAAAAGTAGACAGTTGATGTGTGTAAATAAAAAACAAAATCCTGTTGTAATGTCACTGTTTAGTTTTATTTGAACCTAAATTACCAGAACATTCCTCATGGAGTGAATTTTGTTTTCTAAAGAAATACTCCTTTGTTTTGGGGAAAATGCTTGTTTGGTGTCTTGCACAGAATTTAGATGTTAGGATTGATATTATTTTCATTTTGTTTTGATGTTTCCACATATATTAACATAATGCAGGTCTGATTAAGAGACCACACACATCCTGCAGTGATTCCTACGAGACCTGAATACTGTCAACAAACATACAAATTTTAGTGCATAAATAACAATGTGATAAAACAGCCAACAAACTCGGCGTGCTGATATAGTCGCAACTTTTCACTGATGAATAAGAACAAGCAGTAACAACCACAATGGTGCTTGAGACGACCTTGGTTTATCTTGCTCTATATCTGTAGTTGTCATGACAGTCATGTAAATTTGACTTGTGCATTCCTGTGGCATTAAGACATTCATGGATCCCTGGCAGGAATTTCCCCTGGCCCGCTCTCTGTTTTTTCTGCAGTGTCCCTGCCTCCCTGCCTCTAGAGGTGAGGGAAAGTTCAGCCACACCAAATCTGGAATCTGAAAGAGCATCTTTATTTTTCACGTACACAGTGCTCCTCTCCATGATTCTTGGCAACCTGGATTAAATATGTATGCTATTAGATTCAATGCTTCTCACTATTAAGGTTCTGTGTATTTTGGGCAGGTTCCTGAATGTATAATGAAAAATAAATTGCTCTTCTCAAAAAACCTCTCCATCTTGTTTGCAAGATTTTAGCCCCACATATTTCCACCATATAACCCACTGTTTCTATTATAGTGGAGGTCAGGGGAAGGACAGAGGTTCCTCCCTCACCCTGCTGCTGCTGGATTGGTTTTACCTTCAATGGGCAGGGTCAGAAACAGACACTGTACCAAAAACAAACCCACCAGACCACTACTAAGTCCTATTCCCACTTTTCTCTGAAGACTTTTCAGTCTTCGCTTCAGATTGAACATATGAAGAACATATTTCACTGAACCTCATAAGGATTGAATTCAAATCCAACCTCAGATATTCCAACTAGTGCTCTAACGCCATGAGCTATGTGGTCACACAACTGACCCTTTGTTTCTTTCAATGTTTACTTTTGGTGCTGGACTTCGAAAATTCACTGCAGAGACTGAGGAGCAAACCCCAGATGGTCAAAATTCCAGCTGGTCTTTGATTTTTCTGAAGTATTTGAGCAAACACACGCGATCACTACTTTGAATATTGATCCCTTCGGACAGAGGGATCGAACTCAGTACTATAAATCTATAAAACAGTCCTCTTACGTCCACAGCTATCTCACCAGCTATGGTTGTCCTTTTTCTCATAACCTTTGAGACTTTCCACTGGGTGCAAAGCTGTGTTCCATTTACATAGCAGGTCTAAAGTCGGAAGTGGAAGTGACATGACCTGCTAGTATACATCAGCATGGTCCAGAATGGAAGTCAGGAAAACAGGGATGCTTGCAGGAAAGGAGTACAGACAACTTCTTTACAAACTATAGCCATTGTTTGCAATACAAATTGATAACATCAGTCTACAATCTGTATTTGGTATTTTGCACATACAAACTGGAAAATGGATAAAAAAGTGAACAGTACTACAGTGAATGGCTGACTTAATGCCAAGCAAATAAGACAGAACTTCTATAAATGGTAAAAAAAAAAAAGAGAGAAGCAGTGCGAGTTGCAGCCAGATAGATGGATAGATAGATAGATACTTTAATAATCCCAAGGGGAAATTAAGGAATTAATGGCCCTTGAGCCATGTTGAATTCTTATGTTGGGGTTGATGTGGTTACAGACTGTTGAAATCCAACTTCAGGAGGCATACGTGTTCAAATTTCCAACTAGGAACTATGAGAATCCAAAGTCCAAGTACTACTGGAATGCAAGCCTTAAAGGTACAAGTTGCCTTTCCACTTGGTTAACATCATGACCTGCCAAAGGTGGTCCCAGTATCATTTTCATAAGGCTCGGTGAGGTGTAACCCCAAAGTGAAGGCTCAGAGAAACTTCTTGTCAAATCTGTAGCATTCATTGGTTTGTTTAGGACCATAAAGTCAAAACCAATCTCACTCTGATAGGTAGACATCAGCCAGAATTGCAAGTCCCTGTTGCCAATTTTTAAAAGAAGATTACAAAAGCAGGTTTTTAGTTGCATCACAAAAGAAAACCTGGAAAACTGTTGTATTTCAGATGTCCACACTTTGGTGGTGTAGTCCAACAGTCCATTGTATGTAAGGTAGGAGTTTATATGTGTGTGTCTGTGTGGGTTTGTATCACGCTGAACTTGGATCTATGTTGAATCCTTTGTGTAATACAAAGGCGAAATATGAGGTTCAACAAAACCATGAATATATAAAGTAACAGGATAACTGTTGAGATGATTATGGTAGTGACCAGTGGGAGTATTACTTTACTTCACAGACAAAGGATAAGAGAGACCTGTGAATTACTTCTTTAAAAAACAAGAAGGGTTTCATGTCATTCCCTTGGCAACATTTCCATATGCTGTGCAGGGATTGTTTTTATCCAATAGCAGGTCATTGCCATCAGGGGCTAATTTTCATTGTTCTCTCCAAAGCTGTCTCCAAGCAGTTTTCCCTGAGTGATTTATGGGTAAGGATAGACTATAATCGATATCACCTTAACTGAATAAGTTTGTGTGAAATCTTCTGTAAGAGTCTGGCATATTCAGTAATGGCAAAGATCAGGAGGCATGGGTTGCAAGGGTGGGACTGTTGGTTTTCCTTCTGCGTCATTCCTGAGAATGCAGTGGGATCAGGTCCAGATGTTTTTGCAGGTTAAAGTGGACACTGAGAGCTTCCCTCTGTGGCTCATATCTTTCGTACTATCAAGCTACAAAGTATCATTCTGCCAGGAAAGATAAATTAAATGAAGTTCATGACTGAATAAGTCATCACTTCTATGTTGAACATTTTTTTTTTACCACTTGTTCCAACAATAACAACCATCTTGTTGATTTTATGGCTATCAATTTTGCTGTTATGATTTAGCCTCAGTGTTTTTTGGCTGTACCAGTCAGCTGTTTTCAATAAGATAAGCTCTCAGATCCTGCTGTTAACTTCTTGTATAGCACCGTAAGACAGACAGATGAAGTTAATGGCGAACACAATGAAACACTTACCTGCTTAAGAGCAAGATAACCCCTGTCAGATTTTGGTGGAGACCAAAAACAGAGCTAAAATACAGTCCTAGTTTTCATCATTTGTCCAAATAAATGCCAGTGCAGCTCAGTATACTGTGAGGGCCTGTAAATAATTTACTGTTTGCCAAATGCTATTCCCAAATTAAAGGGAAAAGGTTAATGTGTTTTCAGCTTGTTTTCACTGCCTCCAAGTGGCCAAATATCAGTTATTCTATGTTAAAAAGGTCTCAAAGCAATGAGCCAGGTACTATCAGATGTCAGAAATTAATATATACATTTAACGTAAGAAATCCGCTGAGACCTGCATGACTGTAGTTGCACGGTTTTACTTCTAAAGTTGTTTTCGTTATCCTTCTCCAAGGGTTGCTTTGTGTCATGTGCACACGCCTGCTTCTATTTTATGAGCCAGTATTGTGTCCCAGCAGAGCGCCACTCTATAACACTACTTTCATCACCACAACATTCAAGTTAAGACATTTAAAGCTGCAACTGTCACACCATGACTCATCTGTGACCAGATGCTGGAAGACCAGCGGGGAAAAAGAAAGTAGTCGTGTAACAGTCATGTAATTAGGGAAAAGTTTTCACATTGCAAACAGTGACATTTAAGTGATCACTTATTTTTTGTGTAATCATGATGCTCAATAATCCCGATACTTTCTTTTTCCCTCTCTCTTCTCAGAGAACTTAGTTTTAGTTTTTCCTTCATCTCATGTCTCCTATAGTGTCAGGACTCCTTTGACTCTGACAGTGAAAGAGGTGAGGTAATGCTGAAGACCACTGTTTTCACAGCAGTCCCTAATTCTTGAACTTAAACTGTCAGTCCCTTCGTCTCACCTTCATCATGATAACACTGAAACAGGCACACACCCAGATACGAGATCACAACTCCATCAATCATTTTACACCAAATATTGGAGTTCTTACGCAGGCCCTGGCAGTGAAAAGACAAGTCTCTAAAACAAAATGTTGTAAAAGGCTTACTGGGGAGGTGAGAGCTGCATGTGGCAGTTTGACTGATGGTCTTCATCCTTGTTTGGAGCTGAAGGGTAAAAATGAAACCGAGGTTAAAATAAAACCTATATGTTTCTCACAGCTGGTATGCTTAAGAACACAGAATAGAAAATGATAAAAACCCATAAGAAAACATAGTTAAGTCACAGTAAAGAGTGTTAAAACGGATGAAACAATCAGTCAAATATGAAAAGAATTTGGTGAAACGAAAACCACAGCCCTGCCCAGTAGCAGCTCTGGAATGACCCTCAACTTTGTCCTGCAGAGCAAAACCGAATCTTAAAACTAAAACTTTTTATAACTATGTTGAGACTGAATGAGGCTGTTTTCTCAGCAAGATAAGACTACGCGCTCTGCCATTTGAGAAGAACCAGGTCAAGGGAACCGGATCAGAGAAAAGGGGGGCTGTAAATGTACACTAAAATACGCTAAGAGTCTCATGACTGATGCTAATGGAAGAGCAAAGTTGATAATGTTACTTAAAACTTCATGTCATGAACACCTTTACCTCTGTACTGAGTTACTTTCCTATATTTAAACCTCATCTTTTGAATGAATCAAGCTGGAGTTGTTGCATAGAAGCACAAATCCCTGTGTTGACTCTGCGATTAGTTTAAACATCTTTGTGTGCGTCTCTGTGTCTCTGTCTGTGCGCTTACGTGCGTGCGAGAAAGTATAAACTGTCCTGCCATATGTGCTTAGCTAGCATGACATGCAAGCATATTGCTTGCAAGCAGAAAACAGTGCACACATGCGCTCAGATACATCTGTGAAACACAAGTCGTGATTAATGTGTGTAGAATTTGAAAGAAAGGGGCTGAGCCTTTGATATCTGTATATCTGTGTTTCCATTACAAGGCCACCTACTCAGCAGTATTTATATACTGTATTGCAAACATAATCCACAAGCAGGAAAAGCAGTAAAGGGAGGGAGGGGAAGAGTATGGTGCAAAACCAAGGGGAAAATGTGCAAGAATTTAATTAAGAATGTGGATTAAGGACTGAAAGTAACTACACAGTGTAATAACAGAAGGAGGAGTGAGATATTTTAGAGCTTGGAGCTATAAAAAAGGGGGACACCTGTGTGTTTCTGTCTGTGACCTGTGTTTTATCTGTGTTTGTGTTTGTCCACCCACATGAGGTGGTCTGTGTCCACTCTGTGGTTTGGTGTGGATCAGGTTCTCGCTGCCTGTGTGGTGTGTGTGTGTGTGTCCCGGCTGTGGACCCCCTCTGGTGGGCTGGGGTGATGGATGATGCCTTGAAGCTCTGGAGCTGCGGCGTTTTCATGCGAGCGCTGTCTGAGCAGCTACAGGACAGTTATGGGTGATGGATGGTTTTTGAGTTTGTGCATGTGCGGGTAAGTTGGGGTGCGAATGAATGACGGATCACTGATGACTGTTGTGTTTCAGGTGTTATTCTAGCATTATTGATTACAAGGTGACAGGCATGTGAAGGAAAGCTATTTAATACTGTAGCAGAGAGAGCGGTGAAACGCACACCTACACACACCTCCTCCCTTAAACTTGTGTTTGTTCAAACCCCCCACTTCTAATATAGAATTACAAACCATATACCAAGTGGAAGCGCAGGATGGGAAGCCAGTTTGGGTTGCAACTTTTTCTTGTGACATATTGACCTCAATGAGAATGTTCATCCATCAATCTTAAACAGAGACAGGTATGAATTTACAGCCTAAAAAAAAAAGTATGATTGTTGAGAAGAAAAAATGTGATTCTTGACCAAACCTGTCTGTCTTATGAGAACTAAAAAAAATAAGTCTTTGTGTAATGCTGGCGAGCACTGCCATATATATTTTGGCTTCATGGTTGGTTTACTGACATTTCTGTTCTCCTGTGTTGCCCTTTTTTTTTTTTTTTCGGAGATTTTCCTTAGCTGTGAACCCTCTGTGACATCATCATTGCTAAAATACATCTGAGAGTCTGTAATGCTGCTAAATGCTAACAATAACATGCTGTCAGTGACAATGCTAACAACATTTCACGCTAAATAGAAAGAAGATGATGATTGTTTTTTTAAAGTTTCAAATTAAATGTCAGTAAAGTTTTTAGAATTTATTCTTTGGGGACCAAGAATGCAAAAATGCAGTACTTCTTTGTGTTTAGAAATTTCAGTTAAAGCCAAAGTGGTTGACCAGCTGTATGCAGGTTTTAACGTGAGGTTTATTTTGAAATTTAATCTTTATTCGATGTTTTTATTTCACACGAAGTCCCGAAGCAAGAGCGACATGCTTCATGTCTGTGACAAGCAAACCAAAACGCCTCAAATGAAACATGCAGAAAAAAACATTGTTCTTTTTGTCATTTTTCTTCCTGACATGTTTTGCTTTTTCTTTTTTTCTTTTTTTTCCTAAAAGGGTCATTTTCATTAAGGGAGTTTCCACACAACCCAGAAAATCAGACACAAAAGACGTACATTCCCCTGATTCCTCAAACTCTCCATCTTCCCTGTCATCTTCATGGCATTTTTTTTTTTTTTTTTTGGCTTCAAGCCTTAAATTACCAGCCTTTGATTTTTCATGTTACCATGGTAACTTAATTGAACAATGTTACAAATTATGAAAACCGTGCATCTTCATTCAACGAGATGACATGTCTCAGATGGCACCCTGCCAACGTGATTGTTTCTCCATGTCTACACGGTTAATAAATCTTTTTTTTTCCTGAACCAAACCAGTACTGGTGGCTTTTTTTCTTATCTTTCAGCAATAAAGATAACTTTGATTTGTTGACTTGTTATTTAAAAGATTAATTTGCGCACTAAAAGATCATTTTTTTGTGAAAATGTGTCCCGTTTGTAATGAATCACACTGATTCTAACACATTTCTATTGTGATATTATGTGGTATTAATTGCTACTTTAGCTATTGTAGTGTTTCCTCTCTACCTCCCCGATGCCAAATCTTTGTATCGGAACAATGAAATAGCTGCAGCTGTGACAACAATGATGTCCTGAAGCAAATAAAACTCGTAATTGATACAGGGAAACGACTCAAAAGCACTGCAGAGGTGAAAAGGGGACAGGAGAGGATGAACCCTGAGTTCAGTTTCTAAAAAATCTCCTATTCATAACTAAAGGCCAGAGGGAGAATACAATATGTGACATGTTTTCATTTGGTCAATTGTGCGAGTGAATGCTGAGATTTGGTGTCACACACACACACACACAGGCATTAGGTGTGTCAGCTCTCGGTTTCCCCACCCAAAACCACCCTCAACCCCACCCGGAAACTACAACTTCCTCCCCCATTCATCTCGCTGCGATTTTGTTTTATTTCTCAGGCGCTGTTTTACAAACTCATTTGTCAAGCCACACAAAAGTTTATTGAGCCCTGTGAAACCAAGCTTAGGAAAACACTGGCAAGGAAATCTTTTTTTATATATACACAGAGATTACAGGATTACAGAAACACTTAGGTTTGGAGGCAGTTGTATTTAGGCCAACTGCTTCAACTGCTTCAAACCTCAGTTACAGTATGACGGAGAAGTTTCAGTTTTAGAATTACAGCTGTTTCTGGTGTTTGTGTGGGTATGAACAACATCTGCATACTCTTTTTAAATTGATTCATATCACAGCAACATACGTGACGTTCATCGCATGATTCATGAGATCCACTGAACCCGCAACCAAAATGATATAATGGTGCAAGACTTGAGAGAGATCCAGGGAAGGGAAAGGGTGAGGGGGTGGGGGGGTTTCAGCCTTGGAGGGGGGGCGGGTGGGTGAGCAACTGCAGTGATACGGAGGGATGACGAGGGCCAAGACGCTCTGAGGTGGTTGTTGAATGACACACAGACATTAGTTTTTTCGTTTTCACCTCAGGGTGTGAATAGTGAGTGTGTGTTACTGACGGTGAGAGATACTCCCTGTAAACTGATACCTTGCTGAGTCTCTCTGCACTGCTATCAAGAAAAGGGAAAAAAAACAGAGAGAGAGATGAAGATGGGGGAAAAAGACAACGATGTTCTTCTATTCTTTTTGGTGACAGACATGGAGTGACAATAATTGTTGAACTAACTTTCTGAATATACAATGGTGTGTCTGTGAAGAGTTGATCGGTAAAGATGGAGTAATACTTTATTACCCAATAAACTTATTTGCTAAGTCCCTGAAATACACCAACTATATTATTACATTGTTCCCTGACAATAGTTTTCCTGTAATATTTTTTTTATCTAGCATCTTTTGTGATGTGATATTCACTCATATCAGCTGTGATTCAGCTTTTTCTTATGGCTAAGGTTTGAAAATAAACTTGATATTTTTTAATTTTGAAAAAGACAAAAGTGTCTGTAAGGGTCTACTTTACTTCCCACAGTATTTTCTTAACTTTAACAAAAGTGCTTTTGTTTGCTCGTATAAATGTAATACTTCTTACACCGGAGTGGACTTTGCCAGGGAAAATAATCCAGGTATCAGTTACGTTTCCTTAAAGTCACAATAGACATCTTATCATTGGAGAGTAAACTCTAATTGTACAATGTAATTGCTTGAGAAATGATAGATGCCATTTAGATTCACTTAGTTCAAATTTTGGATTCTGCAATTCAGAGACAGTGGCGCCGACATTAAAACCACATGGAAACAGTGTGGGTGGGAAGCCGTCTGCCGTCAAGCCGACGTTTACTTTGCAACTTTTATTGAGAAAACAAAATAATAGTTCGTAAATGTACCATAATGTCTGAGAAACCATTGGCAGGCAAAAACCAGCGTGTGATTCTAGAGCTGAAAAACTCTCATCGGCTTTTACAAAACATGATACAAATGACCCTGTAATGAATCAGCAGGTGAATAAAATGAGCGTATGCAGTTAGATAAATAGTGATTAATTCATACCATCCCTATTCCTTCGCGTCCCTTGCGATTTTTCAGGGGGGGAGAAGATTCACTCAGGGATATTGCTTTACAAGCAGTACGTTCAAGAATTCAGGTGTTCTAATGACATTTAATAATTCCCATGCAAAAGTCAAATAAGATGAATTACATTTCTGGAAACGCGCCATACACTGCACTGTCATTTTGTATTCTGTGGTGAGTGATTGGGTACTGGCACGTGTTCAAATATTACATTTCGTCTTGGGTAAGAAATGTTCAGTGATTGTAACGAGCGTATCAAAATGCAGAAAAACAGAATTGGTATTGTGTGCGGTGGATGAATTTGCAAAGTAAAAAGCTGCTACTTCAAGCTTTGGGGATTTCCATGTTTTTACCTTATTTGTAGAAATTCCACCCTACATTGTTGTTGGGGGGTGAAAAAAATAACAGACTAGTGTGATATTTTCAGTTAAATTTAGTCTCACAAAGCTTGTTTTTCAGGTAAAATCTCATAAATTTGGCACTTCATATTAAAGTAGAAAGAACAAGGAGGCAACTGCAAGTTTATGAGCCTCATTAAACGGAGTTCTGGTGCAGTGATGTCATGTTGACTTAACTGAGGCGCCCTGTTTTTGTCTGAATAAACAGGCCTGTTTTTGCAGTAGGACGCCCAAGTCTGACCCCAGAGGGGAACCGACGGAGGACATTCATCTGTTCAGACATCGCTACAGACAAAACATCACCCGCAGCCAAAAGTTTGTATTTTTCTTGTCACTTCAGAGAGAAACACATAAATCCTGCGTTTGATTTCGCTGTCTGTGTTAGCCCTTCCTGTCAGTGGAGATAAAAGTGCGTCGACACCGTCTTTCTCTCTCTGGAGTCAAAATAAGCTATCATTACCTGCAGTCGTTCTTATCACGCTGTAGGTAAGTCATTCATTATCTATCTATGAGAAAGGGTGAAGAGTGAAGCACTTGTGATAAACAAAACCAACCTGTGCACTAAAGCCTTTTGACTTTTGAGCATATTTTAATCTCCAAACTCAAGCTTTATAATCCATTTTCGTAATTTCACATCAGTAACATAAAATAATATGAGAAGATAATACAGTTAAGTCAAATAAACACTGGTTGAATATAAATAGCTTGACGCCCTCCTGACTTCAAACATATTACTGAGTGCTTGTAAAATGCATGACAAATATGCATATAATAACACAGCCAAAAGGTTTTGTATGGATTTGTGTGCCTCCGTAAGCTGCAAAGCAGCTGCCTTCTCTTCTCTGACATGTCTTTGAAGTTTCATCATCGGCTTTGACACGATCACGCTGCCGAGCTGATCGAGTGTTTCAGTGAACTTTTTAAAGTTGCCACATCATGCTGAGCTCTTAAAGCTAATGGGGTGTTAGATGAATTAGGTGATGTCTAAACAGCGGATCCCTTGCTAGGGCACAAAGTGTGGTATAAATCAGGCCCCCCTCACACACACACACACACACCTTCTCTACCAAAATATCAATCCATGTGTGTCCTGCCTATACAGTTACATTTGTGGATCTGGAAGAAATTAGAGCTGTCTCACTAACAATAAGCTATGAGTTGGTTCATGAGAGGTTGAACATTATCAGACATGGGGTGGTAGAGAGCAGGAAAGAACATCGCAACACATTATTCAGAGCACATGTGACGTTTATTTTTGGATCTCTCTGAAGTCCAGTGCTTACCGATACTTAGACCTACAGCAACCACAGAGGGAGAAATTATTCATATCTCTACTTTTTTTTTTTTTAAGAAAATGCTCTTGTACTCCTGTAGGAATCACTATTAAAACCTAAAACACCCTTAAAATTGTGCTAATCAACATTGATTTTGTTTATTATCTACATTTGAAAGCAGCTACTGATGAATCTATAAAGCATAATCACTCAACTTAAATTGTTTTTCAGCTCCACAGCATGCTCACGGCATTTTAGGCTCTTTTAGCCCCATTGTTTTGGTCATTTCATCTTTAAAAAATTATAATATATGTGTGGGTGTGTGTGGGTGGGTGCTTATGACCCCAAAAAACAATTACTACAGGTTTAGAGAAAATCACTATTATGATTATTAAGCACTTTTGACCTTTGACCTTAATCTTTATGCATATGAGGAACACAATAACTTGTCCGTCATGGTGTTCTTCACCCAAAATACTTCTTTTTAGGCATTGAGTCATGCATATAGTTTTATTTATTTATTTATTTTGGGTTTATTTGTCTGCGATTTAACTTCTTTTTATTCTTTTTTTTTTTTTTTTGGTCTCGGCCTCCACACCCAATACAATGGACATGAAAAGAATATTGTTTGTGGTTCCAAGAGCAATGAAAAAAGTAACTTCTGTTTCCAAAGACACAACATGTCCCTGTTAACTCAACACAGGAGTATGAACACAACCCATTGTGTCCACGCTGAAATTTCACTCACTACCATTGTACTGAAGTGGAAATATCTTAGACAGATATCTCAAAACAAATAAAAAAAGGTACAGTAAGTGAGACAATGTTTTTGTTTATAATTTGGTTGAACTGGCTTTTTGGGTTTTTTATTGTAAACCAAGTTTTTGACTCCTTTTGAGGCCTCAGAGCAGCAGCTCTGTTTCCCTCTTTGTCTGAAACAATATCATGTGTATGGGCCATCTGCTCTCAAAGGTCCTGACAGTATCATCATTAGTCCAGAAAGCAGCAACATGAATTCCATCTCAGGCCTGTTGATGTTTTCCAGCGCACAAAAAGAATCTGCTCTCAACTTAATGTTATCAGGCCTGCGCTCTGAAGGTTAAATAAGCCGTGACTTTGTAAACTGACATGTGCCATTGCTGTTGTTTGATCCAAATTAAGGCTGGATGGTCGTTTTAACTAAAGTTTTTTTTTTCTTCTTCCCTTCTTTTGACTGAACATCTGTCCAACATCTGGGCACAGCACTTGTCCTCCTCTCCTGACAGGAGTGGAGTCAAGCAGAGCTAAACCAACTCTATCCTCTCTTTATATTCACACCCAAAACTCCTCATGAACACACGCAGCTGCTGCTCTCCCATTTGAATTCATTAATAATTCAAGATCTTTTATTCGCTATCGCTCATCGTGTTGAATTCCTGACAGAGTGAAACACGCCCAGACTTGATTGGAAAATGAACTTTTTCTAAAATGCTTGGAAATGGGCCAAAAACAATGTAAAGCCCTGTCGTGTCTGTGTGAATATATCATACCATGCTATATGATATATCTCCTGCTGACAAAATTTAAAGAAAAAAAAAAAAAACTAAGTCAGTCTAAATTGTTCTCCACTCCTACACGTCCTCGCCATTTCATCATTCATGTTATCGCTCCTCAACTGAAGATGTAAACCTATCATCATACTGTAGGGAAATACTCCTGTGAACTACTTCACCTCTAGTCCATTATCTATACTTTTTAAATCAATCTCTAATAAGTACCTCCATAAGGAATGTACTGTAACTCACATCTGAACTGACTAAGAAAAACTAGGTCTGACCTGGACACGAGGGAATTTGTTTACCCCATTTTTTGGACAACTACAAGTTTTGCCAAAAATCTCTCCTTTGGTTTGGACAAAACAAATTTACTTTACTGAACCCGTTCCAGCTACTGACAACAGAAAATTGCAAACAGTTGGGGCTGTGTTTTGGACATTGAGGGTTATGAGGGCGGACCTTTCAGTTTTGACTGGTTTTACGTTTAACCCACAGTGCTGTGTTTGGGTTTGTATGGACAAGTGGCTCTGTAGTATGTTTGACACATCCTGTATAAGCAACTTATAATGAGAACGGGGGCGAGAATCGAATGGAAATCATAACTGGCAAACTGTAAAAGAAACTAAAACACTTCACAGCGTATGTGACTGCCAAGTAAAACACATGCAACTGAGTCATGGCGCAGCAGAGGAGGTTTTTTTTTACTCTCTGTGCACCCCGAGTGTATTCAGACATGATTGCAGCATTTGAACATCTACTGTATGGGTGAGATAGCATGGAATGATGCTTTGGGATTTGATCTGAAATATAGTATAGCACCTCATCTGGAATTATAATTAAAATATACTTATATAAGCAAGCATCTACCGCAAGTGCCAAGACCCTGGAGGGGGCGCAAAGACCCCAACTGCACTGTGGCAATTAGTTTGTGATGATTAATATAACTCCTGCTTTTTTAACTTTCTCTTGAGGCTTTGTAAACGTAATGTTATGATTATTTGGTGTATATTTTTATATATTTCATTTTTTTTCCATTTAATCATCCTATAACCACATTTAACTTAAAGAAACATGTGGGGCTGACAGGTTCAAATATTTTGTCAAAAGTAAAAGTGAAAAGAGGCTCATTGACCTGCAGTAAAACATCAGCAGGCGTCAGCACCAGGAAGACACTGACAGGGTTCAGGTCAAACGACTGGGTCATGTAACAAGAAAATCATTCACACAGGAATGAAGAGGGACGACCTGGTCATGGCAGAGGTGACCACCACACACCAGGAGCGCTGCAAGATCAAGGCAGTGTCGTAGAGAAGAAGGAAGCTGCGAGGGTGTCATTAGCAGATTACTCACACAGTTTGACCTTTGGAAATCCCAGCACAGCTTCCTCATCACAGTAACCTTTGACTTCCCATCCTGCCTGCACCGGTGGATTAGCACTGGAGCTGAGCTGCCATCCCCCAAAGAGCACCACAACTGGTGATGTGACTAGATACCAACAAAGGAGGCAAAGACTTGAAAAAAAGGTGAATAATTTTGTGAGTAAAGGCATATAAATAAGAAAAGGTGACTCAGTGTGCTTTGTGGGAAGATTTGGAAAAGCTGCATCATCGCTTCTCCCTGCATTTACGTCATTCCATGCAGACGTAAGGGTGCGGTCCCGTGCCACCAAATCGGTCCTCTCTATTTAACTTATGGGAAAAAAGAGAAGAGGCTGTCGTTGAGCGGAAGGCAGTGATGTGCTCACATCTGGCAGCTGTTCTCAGGAAAGCAGGGTGGAGGGTTGTCATATATCCTGCAGATAACAGTGGCAGGGTGTTGGCACTCCCATGGGAGAGCAGGTTAAGTGCCGGGGTTAGAAGAGGAGAGCGCTGATGCCTTGTCGTCCCCATGTGACATTTCTGCAAGAGCACAAACAAAAGTGCAACTAACGGGTATTAGTCGTTTGGGGACATATTGACACCGCTGATGGAGCTAAACTGTGCAACAATCTGTTCCATCAATCAGACATCTTTAACTTTTGACCTCAATTGTCAAAATAAAATGTCAGACAGTTTCTTTAAACTGACAAGAGGTTGTGTTTATTTCTTACTGTCTCAAAGACAGATACTGTGACAGTTGAAATGTCTGTTTTTTTAAGATAAAGCTAACCTCATGTACCATGACAACAATAACATGTCTAGAGTTCAGTAAGTTGCGACAGCTGGGACAAACCACGGGAAGTGATCAAATGTGATCTTAGATTGTTCTTGATGTGTTTGTTCGTTTTGGATTAATTCGGTGTCTCAAACTGAAGAGTAAGCTTTTCTGAATTACATTTCACTGGAGACTCTCATTAAAAAAATGCATTTCAGGGAAATCCAGCCAAATAGGACATTAAGTTGTAAGATTGTTTTGACGAGAAACGAAGAAATAACTGAGGCAAGACATTTTCTTTATATTTAATATATAACAAAACACATGTTACACATTACAACACCAAAGGAATGCCTCTGTTCTTGTAGACACATGTTCGTGTCTCCAGTCTTTTCTAATCTCAACATGAAATCTTTTCAGTGTAAAAGCATCCATGTGTAACTGATCACATGACACAATGTGCTCTGTGTCAGCATATCAAAAGAATATGTAGTTTCCTACAATAGACAGTGAGTAAACTGTACAACTCGATGTTTATGACACATTAAACGTCATTTCTTGGTGTCAAGCTGCGACATTCAAACACAAACATACACACACACACAAAACTCTGAAGTAATGCAGTGATGTTTTTTTGTTATGTAGTTTCTAATAAACACTACTTATATGGGAGGAGAAGAGCAATTCGTTCATGTTATTTGTTCATAAAAGTTTTAGCCACTGGTGGCCTGTGTGCTGATGCAGCAGGATGGACGTATGAGTCCTTTGACCTATATTAGCATTCACATAAAAAAGAAGCAATACAGTATATTACGTAATACTGTACATGCTAGAAAAGACATGAGCTACATGTATCTGCTATTTAAGGTCAATATAGTCCCAGATGAAGCCTTCAGACGGTGCATGGAAATATTTACAACTGTAAGAATACTGTAACTTTAATAATTAACCAATCATCTGCAGTGTGGACAATGTTAATCCTTTGTCAAGACAACATCCTGTTTCTTTTTTTTTTAAAGTAGCAGTTTGTTGTTTTGGGAAATAAGTACAGGCAAGAGTCAGATGTGAATGTTGAAACTGCTCATGTTTGCTCACCAAACATGATGCTAAATCCAGCGGGTAATTAGCTTAACTTAGTACAAAGAACCAAGGGGAAACAGCTAACACTCTGTCCTAAAGTAAGAAAAATCCAGCGACCAGCATCTCTAAAGCTCACTAATTAACATTAACATGTTATATCTTGTTTATTTAACTCATACAGAAAAAGACAGTTTAAAAAGGACTGGGTCTAATTTATTAACAGTCCAAGACATAATCTTCTGTAAAGTCACAACTGTTTGTACAAATAAAGTTAAAAAAAAAGTTTAATATGTAAGTAAAGAGATGCTGCTCAGGGGATGTTTTTCCCCCATGTTTTTTATTAAACTCTAATGTAACATGTAGTTATGATGCACAGAACACATTCATTAGACAATTTACAAGACTGTAGTAGCGTTGAAAAAACTTAAAATTGTTGGATGTTTTTCATCTGAAGGATTCAGCTAATGTGACATTGAGGTTACGATTAATTAATAATAATAAAAAAAAAAAAAAAAAAAAAAATGAGACAGCAGGATTACGACACTGAGCCAGAGTCAGTGGCTCGGCTAAAATGATGAGGCAGCGTCGTATGAAGTGAAGCACTGTGCAAGACATCAGTGTGTGAAGACTTTCCATCGTAAGGTGAAAAGAGGCAAAAAAAAAAAAAAACTGTTAAAAAGTATATAAATACAATTTGATACAAAAAGATTAACACAGTTACAACACAGCTAATGCTATCAATATTCAATGCCCGACATATTATGCGCATCACTCACACAAGCACAAACACTCTCGCAGTACAATCCTATATACACTGTACAGGCAATGATTTTACAGTTTATATGTTTTCAGAATCAGCTGTTATAACTAAACTGCTCTCTAAGTGCTTTAGTATTAGTCTATCTTCAAGCTTTTCTACAGGACTGGAGTAGATTTCTGTAAAAAAGACGTCTTTTTTCTCTTTCTATCTAATGTTAAACATAATGCTGAACATGGACAGATTCTGATGAGAACAAATCAGTTGTTTACATTGCAATGTTGTCTTTTCGGGTTTAGAAACAGTGTTCAAGAAATGCTCGTCTGGTTTTTTTGTGCGTTTCAGATCTGCGGCGGGTTTTCTACAGATACAGGAGAGTACTCGGTCTCGGATGTGTTGGTAGTCTCGATGAGGCGCGCTAAGCCCGTCCTCGTGGAATATTTAAAGATGAAGGCCTTCATGAGGTCATAGCGGTAGTTTCTGGTAATGAAGTTGTAGAGGATGGGGTTGAAACAGCAGTGGAGCAAAGACAGGCACTGGGTGAGGTGTAAGGCCACGTAAATCACATTCTCCAGGCCACACGTCAGCTGCACGATGCCGAGCTGGGACAGGGCATCAACCAGGAGGACAGCGTGGTAGGGCCCCCAGCAGCCCAGGAACACGATGATGTAAGCCAGGATCATCCTGCGGCTCACGCGACGCTCCTGTTCTACTGTGGAAGATGCTGAAGAAGCAGATGGGCGAGTGAAGGCTCTGGCCAACAGCGCATAAAACACAGCAATGACGGGAAACGGGAGAACAAAGCCCAGCAGGATGAAACTCAGCTGCACTCCCACCATCCACTCCTTAGGATTTTGCTCCGGGTACACAGCCCTGCAGAGCATGCTGTCCCCGTGAATCGACTTCACAGTGCGCAGGAAGTAGGTGTCCGGCAAGGAAGCTATGAGAGCCAGAAGCCAAACCCCTACACACACTCCTCGCCGGATGAGCTTCCTGCGCCTGCCTCCCTCATTGTCTCCGTGCTGAGTCACGCTGAGGTAGCGATCCACGCTCATGCATGCCAGGAAGAAGATGCTGCTGAAGAGGTTGACGGAGAACAGCAGGTGCGTGAGTTTACACGCCACTTCGCCGAAGGGCCAGTGGCTGTGCTGGGCCAGCGAGCTCACCCACACGGGCAGAGTGGCGCACACGCATAGATCTGCGACCGCCAGGTGGGCGATGTACATGTGCGTCTCGTGCCGCGGCGTGGAGTCTCTCTGCGCACGGATGTTGACCCACAGGACGAGAGCATTGGCGGCCAGACCGATGATGAAGATAAAGGTGTAGAGGACGCACATGGAGTAGAGCAGTGCGCTGCGGTTGAACACCGATGTACACACCATTGTCTCCACATTTGATATGTTGCTGAAAGTTTCTGAGAAGTTGAGGTCTCCCAACGACTCCCACAGGTCCTCCAGGTCACTGGTGCTCAGACTCATTTTTCACGGTTTGTAGACAACCACAGATCACCGGGATGTAATGGACACCACCTCTGACTGGGACAGACCCTGCAAAAACAAGATATTAACTCATCATTTATTGCTACACACATTTATCTACACTCCCACTGAACGTTTTAGTATCATATTTTTAAAAAAAGTTGCATAAAGCATGGCTTATTTTACCCATGTGGACTGAAACCGCATGAGCTAATAAAACATAAAGCTACTTGTGGTATGCCACCAGATCCTGAAGAATCCTGAATGTGGTTGGCTGTTAAAACACTGCTTTTACGAGTTAATAGAGGTCCTCTGTTGTCATGTCACAAAACACAGAAGTTGCCTGTGAATGATGTGCAGTCAGGGGGCAGTACAATAAATGTTTACATTAGCTCCACTCGCGCAGAGTGCAGATTAGACAAAAGGAAATGGGATCGAGAAATCCAAACAGGGTGTATTTCCGGAGCGTTCCGGGCATTCCAAGATAAAGCGTTGGTCAGGGTGGGAAACCTGATGCCACTTTAAAGAGTGTTTTCTTTTTTACATGCTTGTTATAGTAAAAAAAAACTCCCATGTTTCCCCTTCTTCTCTTGAGGAAAGCAGCAAGAGGGTGAGAGAAGAGCTGTCACCACCCAGATGATCAAAGTAAACGCTGACCATAACCTTGTTGACGTCATTTTACAACATCTGAATCTAATAAGACATGAACATGTGCTGGATAAACCCTCAGAGTAAGGTGACTAAAGTGATATGTAAGATCACAGAGGTGGTAGTTTAGAGCACCTTGGCATGCCAGTAACATTTTTTGCCTGCAGCCACTGAAGCGTCCGGCCTGACACGACTGCGTCGGTCTTGTCTTCTCTCTTTTTCTTTTTGCTGTGACATCTCTCTCAGCTAACTGACAGCCCGCTAGTGTGAAAGCTCAGAGGTGATGGATCAAAACCAGAACACGAGCGGCCGTAGCCCCACTGTTTGTCCCCCCTCCCCACCTCCTGACCGATGTGTACACCCACAGAGTGAATTGTATGCAGAGATCAGCGGGTGGGATGGGGCTTTGACGCCTGCAAAACGGTCAGGCTGCGATTAAAACAAGGGTCACCGACCACTGGGTGACACAGCACGATGGCAAGCAGTGAAATGTGACCGCGCCAGACATCTGTCTGTGTGGGAGACATGTGCTGTATGAGAGATAATTGG
Organism: Polydactylus sextarius; assembly: GCA_016801845.1. Classification (NCBI taxonomy): domain Eukaryota; kingdom Metazoa; phylum Chordata; class Actinopteri; family Polynemidae; genus Polydactylus; species Polydactylus sextarius. Next base: position 8,281,504 of record CM028912.1, on the reverse strand, counting down.
CACGCAAGTCACTGGGGATGATGAAAGAAAAGAGTAAAGCGAAAATAAGTATACACAAGGACACCTGGAACATATTAAGATGCACAGCCCTGTGGTGTGTCCTGTGTCTGCCTTTGGTATCTATCTGCAATCAGTTAAGATGGATACTCCCATTATATATGCTTTATACCTTTATACTCCACCATATGTCAGGGGGGTTGTATTTTATACACAAAAGCATGCAACAAATAATTGAAGATTAAGATCTGTAGCTGTACTGGTCCATTATAAGCAGTGATGGTTTTATTAATTTTGCATAATTGTGATTAAATGTCTTTAACTTTTGACTTTACTACACTTTTAACTCTTCATTAAAATGTACTATTGCATTTACAGTGATAGAAAAGTGAATATCTTTACATTTTTAAGACATTTGGTTGATCAATATGTCTTTACTTCACTTTTAAACATAGGCCTACATTTTTCAGCTCTGGTATTTCTTCTGTCACCAGAGCTGTTTAAATAAATGTCAAATTTCTCACTTTTAATTTAACTTGAGATTATTCTAACACACTGGGGAGCGCTATTCATTCTAACTGGAGGAAATTTCTATGCCGAGATAATCCCTCACAATGGCCTCTGTCTAATTCCCCTTATATTATATGGAAAATACCTGATGGTGCCAGGTAGCCCCACAGGCTTCAAGCTAATTAACCTTTTAACACCCACACCATCAGATAACAGAAAGAGCACCTCTCTCTATTTCTCTCTACTTCTCTCTCTCTCTCTCTGTTTCACCTCTTTTCAACCTCTCTACCATCCAGTTACAAATCAGCCGAAAACTTGTCTTTTGTTCCCTAATACACATTAAATAAAAGCAATGGAAGTGCCATTTTCATATGCTAATGACGCTGACAAGAAAAGCTGCAGGTGCTGCATGTTTGTCAGAACTTTCTTCTCCTGCTGGTTCTCTATCTACATCTTACATCTGGATTTAAGAAAAAATGTTGTCTCATTTTTCCCTGTAAGGACAGGGGTGTTATGTTCCGTGTAGATTATAACAACTCAAAGTGTTGCCTGGTGCGTCATTACGCGCTGGAGCTCGACGCGAAAAAGATCTGAAAAGATCCCAGTCTGCTGCCGACAACTGTAAACACTCGCAGTCTCATGTTGATCTATGTCGGGTTTGAAACAAACTTCTCTTATCAGATGTCAACTTGGTACACAGTTCCCTGATCCCGTATTGGAATCGGGAAGCAAATAAAAATATAATGATACAGAAATATAGTTACAGTAACTTTCTGTTTTTGTTGGACTAGTTACAGAATGAAGTAGGTGACAAATATGTGATTATTCCCCCGTATACGTGGTTGTAATAATATAACTGCTATAATAAATTGTTAATTATTAATTTAAAACAAGTTGCCATATAAGAATAAAATGGTCAAAGTCGCATGTATCGAGTATCTTCAGTGTTTAAAAAGCTTAGAAACTCCACTTTTCTGTGTCCAAATGAGCTCATTTCATCATCTTACCTGCTTCTGATTTTTCCTCTTTTTTTCCTTAAACTTCTTTACAAAGATCAAATTCAGTTTTAACTGATGTGGAAAATGTCGACGAAGTCCACAGCAGAAGTAAAGTGAATGAAGGAAAATAAAAAAAAATAAAAACAAAACAAGAAACTTGGTGCGCTGAATTTCCCTCTCCGCCTCCGTAAATGAATCTGAGCCTGTTCCTTGTTCTGCACTTGCTGATACTCCAACTAGAGTCAACGCCTCCAAGGCTGGTCCCAACAGCAACGCGCGTATTGATATGGCAACCCCTCAAGCGTTTAATACACACACACTAAGCAGAAGCAAACTCACTAAGCTGCCCGGCCAGTTTCCTTAAAACGAAAAAAAAAAAAAACGGCAAACAGACAAACAAGAAAATGCTGAATTTCCTGCTTCCTACGCTCCACATGTAATACATATTTCACATTTTCCATAAAGCTCTGCGGGACATTAAAATACCGAGTATTTTATTTAACTGAAGGTTTTTGTAGGCTGTGTCACACAGGTCTATACATGTCTACGTGCTCTGCACTGTATGAATTGCTATGTTGACATTTTACAGTGTCTAATGCATGAATTGTTTTTAAAAACAAAACTTAATTGACATTGTATTGCATGTGCATAACTAAGAAATGGTGTATTTTACACATTTGTTGGCCAACACATCATGGATCATGCCACTGGATGAAGTTGCCGTATGACTGCACATATATACATTTATAACCTTTTAAAGTACCAATAGCATAATATTTAATATAATCACTATCAAGAAAGTGTTTATTAAACTTTAGAAATTGTGAATTTTGACATTTGCTTTTTATTTGTTGCAATTACAAGATCTGTAAAAAAAAAAAAAAAAATTACTATAGTTTGTATTATTATTCAGTTACCGCTATATATTGGTAATTAATGCATAATGAATAATAACACAGTGTAAACAAAATAATAAGGAATGTTGCCTTGTCCAAGTTTTTAAATATTGTGCAGATTCTGATTTCATATCTTTGTTATTTTTTATCATGATTCGGTGACTGCAGTGACTTGGCTGCCACCTTGAAACCACAATGCAAAAGATAAATGTATAATAAACATAATTCACAATACACATTAACCTTATTAAGTCATACTATAAGTGAACCTTTTCGTGCACCCTGCAAAGCCCCGCCCAGTTACCAGATCTCCAGACAATCAGTAAACCACATCTACTGTCTTCTGCTTCCACCCAAAACCGACAGACAGGGTTGAATCTAACACCCAGTCTGTCAGACGTAACTGAAAATATGCTCTGAATAACAAACTACACCCAAAATTTATCTTCATGGTTTAGTTTGCATTTTAATTTAATGCTGGTTTCTGTCACTTGAGAGTCAGTTTAAGTGATTTGACTGCAAGAAGGTGCTAAGCGGCCACTTTTTTTGTTTTGTTTTGTTTGTTTTTGTATTAACGCAGGGTGCTTTTGTAATGAAACTGCGAACCAGCAACATCAGCTGCGCCGAGTCTTGTTGTTTCATTGTCGTTTGAGCGTTATTCAGTCTCATGTCAGGCACATCCTTTGGAAGAGGCACAAAGCTGTGTGGGTGGCTCATGTGTCTCATGAAAGCAGCTGAAAGCTCACCTGCAACTCTGGTGGCCTCGCAGCTGCTCCCACCAGAGCAATTAACCCCAAGTTCAATACAAAGACGGGATCACACAGAGCAGCAGAAACTGTGGGATTCCTTTTAAACAATGCTCTAATAAAAAAAGAAAAAGAAAACCCTGTTTGAATTGTTAAATCGTGATAATATACTTCGATTGAGCTCAAGTCCAAGTATTCCCTTTCATGTCACGCTGACTGATTGAAGTGATGACTTAAACCAGGTACAGAGAGTCCAGCATGTTTTCTCAGAAAGAAGATATCATTGACTGGTACAGGTCACTTGCACAGTTTATTATGATTGTACGCCCTTGTATTCAGTGATGAAATACAGCCAGCAGGCTATTCTGACCTCATTAGAGCAAAGTAGTGAAGTCAGTTTCACTAAGGCTTTAAAGTGAGTTCCCACTATGCACGCATACCCATTGTCCTCCATATCAGGAGCATCAGAAGGGATTTTGTAAGCCTTTCTGATAAGCATCCGTAGCCCTGCAGACCGCTGCCAACCTCTGTTCTGTAGTCCTCATTCACAGGGAAGCTGGACTGGGAACAGCGGGGGTGTGAGTGAGTGTGTAGGTGTAAGTGTGTGTGTGTGTGTGTGTCAGTGTTTTTGTTTGTGAAAAACAGACATCTGCATTTTAATCCACAAGGGGAAAAAAATCCATATGATCTACCACCTCTCTACCTGAAACTCTTTCATTTTTACCATATATTATGATTAATTATTCTTTTAATCAATAATCAGTGTTTTTGATATGTTTATATAGATCAATATGATCACTCAAATAACTTTTTGTGTGTGAAAATGGTTGTTCATAATGTAAAAGAGCCAAAATTATTACTTGATTCTGTACTTTTGCTTTGTTTTTTTGAGCATTTCAGCATCATCCAGTTCATTATTTTGTTTTTTTCTGATCTTGAGCGTTTATTTTCTTGGCTCGCTCATCAGAAACACAGCTAGAGGCTGTTTTCATCAAAAAGTTTTGATAAACCCTTTGCACGCTAATGTACCTCCCCGGCTCCAAAACAATGGACAGATAAAGTCAGTGAACATAGCGGAGTGTTTAATAATAAAAAAAAAGAAACAGATGATCCAGGATCACAAACACAACTCAGAGGGAACACTAGATGTTTCTCTGTATCTGGATGCAGGTAACTGTTTGCTAACAACTTTAGCATACTGACTTAAAAAGATTAAATGCATTGTTCTCACAGCTTGTGGCACCTAATGCATGGAAGAAAAGTTGGCTCTTGTTTCTCCTCCATTTTCCCCCTTGCTTAGTTTTTCCTTATCTGAAGTGAGGATTTAAAGATTTTAGGTACTTTATATTACGTATAATATAGCTCCCTGGGACAAAATTTGCGATTAAGTTTCAAATAAATACATAAAAGTTTTGAAAAGTTAAGTTTCTCTTTACACGCAACTCTCAACTGTTGCTGTAGCAGTTCAGACAAGGCCACGATGTTCAACGTACACAGGATAAAGAGAACGATCACGAGATAAGGAGATGGAAAAGGTTAGGTGACTGCTCTAGGAGAATAGGGTGGTGATGACGTAAAAGAAAAAGGAGGAGGTGGGTGGATGGTGGTGTGGGAGAGAAAACAGAGGAAGACAGATTGAGAGAGTTATTCCTAATGACTGCCGTTTCTATTGTAGTCTAGCCCTATGTCACGGTGGGGGATCTGACAGGCACTGCCTATTTTCGTGCAAATCTCCATTCAAAGGGTCCCTCTCCCAAACTCATTCTCAACCACATCTTTACCATCCACTGTAAACCTCCTCCACCCTGCTCTGAGGTTTCTTCATGCATGTCTGCTCCATCACATTACTTACCGATTCATTTACAATTATCTTTCCAGAAGAAAAAGGCCTGTGTCAGTGAAACTGAAAGCAGGGAGTGGATGGAGTTTATGAAACACTTGTGAATATGATGGAGCCTTATGGAAATTTAAATAAAAGAAGAAAAAAAGAGGTGTGTTGGTGGGGGGGGGGCAAAAGATTGGCAACCATTTGTTAAAGTGAACTTTGTCTTGGGTTCTTGGGTTTTGGAGCCAGTTTTTTGTCACTGCAGATATTCTTAATGTTTGTAATGAGGTAATCTTTTGTGTCTCTCTGGGATCTGTTCATGCAGGTGCGTGTTTGGCAGAAAAACTGCATCCCAGTCGGGAAATTTAGCAATCAAGGCATTCCTCACATTGACAGAGCATCCCTTACACCGGCCCGTGAATGTGAGTGAAACCTGAGACGCACTCAGATGTCAAACGTGCAGAAAGAAGTGAGACTGAGACTAAAGAGGCTTTGTGTTTAACAGGTATGCGAAACAGATTTGTTAAACCTTTAATTTCTGACGCAGCTAAAAACAAACTGTATCGATACATCATCATCAACTTTTAAGATGATATGTTGAACTTGTTGACGAACAATAGTTTATTTACACATAAAGCAGATAAGGAGCAACATTAAGTGATTGTGGCTATGTGGTGAATTTAAGTGGAATATTTATTCTCCTTTAAGTTCTTGTCTTCATGCACTCCAGTGGGAAATATCCGGCTCTTAAGCTGCTAAACACTCCACTGTGCTCACCACCGGTCTCTAACTGTGTCTATCAGTCATTTGGTGCCGGGGCAGGTAGCTTACAGTGGGCTTTTTTTTAGAGCTTCGTACTGAAAACTGCTGTGCTGCAGCTGAAAGCAGTGCTGATGAGATTGGTGAAAGTGAACCAAAACACTAAATGTCTGGAATCTTTAACCAAAACAATCTGCTGAAAAGATGTGAAAAGGCTCAATAAATCAAAGTGGAGTTGAGTTTGTGAATGATTATTCTCCAGGGCTTCATAACTATGAGTGAGGCCTTTGACGTCACATGGAAATTTCATCCGTTGTTATTACAACAGTATCGAATACAGTAGCCTTTTAATCTTGTCCTTCACATTGTTTTTCTCTCAGTGTCTCTAAATGTTTTTTTCCGTTGAACTCGCCTTTCTTTGTGTCTTTCTCTGACCTCACTGAATCTGTCAGTGCCTTCATGCTTAGCTGTTAACCATGACCGGCAGTGGTTCATACAGTCCATTAACTTTGTCTATCATCTCTGCACGCAGCAGTGACTCAAAGTGCAAGTTCTGTTTTTCACGATCATTACAGGTTGCTAACCCCCCGCCATGGCCCTCTCCTGCATTCCTTCACACACTCACACGCACACGCCACGCTCATTAATATAGAGTCAGGTCACTGAGATCATGCAGAGGAAGGGTAGCAGCTGAGGAAAAATCTTGCTCCCGGGGACAGTAAGTGTCCAGTGCGGATTAGCGAATGACAGAATCTGTCCAAGGGCTGAATGAGATGTTGTCCATCTCACTGCGCTCCCTCAGGGCTGCTGCTCTAATCTAGTAATCCTATCCTGACAATCCTAATGTGTGCTTTACAACACGGTGCTTTGCCATTCTGATCACACAGAGTTCACAGATAAGGTGGCTAACTTTCCCCCTTATTGTTCTGTCACGCTCTATGAAAAATGGACCATCAGCGCCGCAGGAATGCGTTGTGTTTTGGGGAAGCCTGCAGCCAAAGCTTCATTACATCAGGCTGCATTACCTGTGGATTTTTTTTTTTTTTTTTTTGGCCTCGTCCCCCCCGCATGTGCCTTGGCGTTGACGTACAGTTAGTCGGATCAATTTCACGGTTTAACTTGAGCTTTAAAGTTTTAAGTTGCATGAACAGTAAACAGACCAATTTAACACGGACACAGTGACGTCTGAATTGCTAAAAAACTTCAGCCTGTACACCGAGAGAAACAAAACATTGGGTTTTATTGGATACAAACACTTCACAGCACTCAAACAAGATGATGAAATACGAACGCTGGATAAACATGTTAGCAGAATGAAGCCTGAGTCACTTAAATGGAAGAAGATCTGAATGCTTATATATTGTAAATATCATCTTTTATAATTGACCCTGCAACACAAAATTATTTCTCAAAATCACCAGAACAACATGTGACGGAAAATTACCTAAAGCTATATTTCTCTGTCACAGGTGGTTCTTATTCATGGTCTCCTCTCCGATCGCATACACGCAAGCTAGTTTAGCACTGCGGGGGGATTACGGCCAGGATGTGGCAACCCAGGCAGCATCTGGAGTTGAGCCCTATGCGCCTGGAGCTCCTAGCGAGGGGCACACCAGCTCTAGCGTTGCCATTCATCTAGTCTTTCTTCAGTCTCATCTATAACCCCGCGCCTTTACTTACATCTGTTGCACACAGACAAAAACATATGTGGACATTTGTACTCTTTCATTGTTTATAGCAAAGTATGACAGTGGGGATACATCGGTATTATGTCAAGGAAAATATCCACGCGAGATGCATGAAACAAGAGCCAGAGAGAAGATTGAATCACAGATAGAAACCGAGGAGGAGTCAATATCAGAGCAAGGGATCAAACAGGAGTGAGGGACAGGATATACAGCGTTCACCATGTGTCTGTTTCTCCCATCACTCCACAACTTGTGGTTTAGATAGTATATATCTGTTTCTTATTATGAAATAGAAAAAGGATTTAGAGTGGAGCGTAATGGCTGACTGCAGCTTTAACCCTGTCACTGTGATGCACCAAACCACCAAAAACCCTCCCTGAACCCCCCTTCGACTGGCCACACTCAACCTCTGCTTATATGAAACAGCTTTGCGCCTTCACGTCAGCCTCACACTCCCAGGCACTCTATACATCAGGGCCTGAATGGAGGCCAATAGCTTTTCGTACATCCATTCATCAAAACCACCGTGGCAGGCCTTCTGTGTGAGAGTTTCAAAGTTGCAAAGTGCAGGCCTGCCTGGGCCCTATCACTGCCAGTCAAGCTGAATGAAGTACCTGTCAGGAGCCCCAATTTGCGAGCGTTTGCTTATATGTGGTAAACTACACTTCCATTCCTCTGAGGAATACATCTTTAGTGAACATTCAAATCCCCCAAAGACTAAAAAGGTGTGTGAAAAATCCTATTGTGGTAAAAGTTTCCTGTGTATTTTCACACTGGTGAGAGGAGAAGACCAACACAAAAGAAGGATGGAGAAGGGGATGAAAAGAGCAAGGCATGAAAGACACATCCTGAAAAGAGGAAGGAGGCAGTGATTGTTATTATTTTTTCAACCATGTTTTTCTCTCCTTTTTGGACGTCGTAAAGAGCATTCCTCCACAGCTGTTAGTTCCCTCTTTATAATATTTCGAAGCAGCTGTTCGGGCTGTGATCAGTTTCCTGAGAGATTTATCTTTGATTTGGACACATAGACACATATATTAAACATTTGCAAGTGGTGCTTTTATTGTGCATGAAAAAATGCTTTATGCACTGTATTTATGATGAGAAATAAAACTGTAAAAATACTTTATTTCTTGTCTCACAGAAGATAGACAGTCCATTTAACAACAGGTTTTTCCCAGAAGAAAAAAAACTGCTCTAACAATGTTGCATGTTTGAGTCATTGGTGTGTAAAGAATTGTTTTGTTGAACTATCAATCTCAGGATGTTTCTCTTTAACATGGGCTGTGGGAAGGTATCAGTTCGCTGCAAGAACAGTTTGATTTAAGAGGCTACTGTGATTGGTGCAGTTTGGCAGGATGATTGTGCTCAGATGTCAGAGTAAATTCTTCGGTTTCATAATGATGAGAAACATACAATGGGCACTCTGTGATACGTAGGTAAAAAGGAGGCAGTTGGAACTTACGTTAAAGCATGAAAGTAAACGCCGGTAGTTCTTCATTACAAACCTTTCCTGCTGCCAATCTTCATATAACTACCCCTGGACTGTGCCTCACTTTCTTCCCATGAACATGTGAAGCTTCTAACACAAAACCAGCCAAATTCAACAAGCTGTGGTCAAGGTTTTAGTGTTATTGATTGGATTTTAATGAAGCCACTGAAAGAATAGGAGAATGGATGATATAAATAATTCCCCTCATTTTTCAGCTGACTTCTTTTTTTCCCTACATTTTACCACCTCACTCCCTGTATCTTTCTCTCTCTCTCTTTTAGATGCCTGTTTTGGGTCATGGTCTTTAATGGCTGGCCTGTTGTTAACCCTGTGACATCTGGTGAAAACACAAGGACCCATTTATGGCCTAATCAAAACACTCAAAAGCCAACAAAGAACAATCAGTCACATCTGGCTCGGCACGGCATTCTCCAATCTATCGTTCAAACCTCACCTCAGTTTTTAAAGAATTTATTTACATTTACATTTTCAATTCTATTACATTCCTTTAAAGGAATTGACATTTGGAGAAAGACATTTATTCACAAGTTAGGCAAGAAGATAAATACCACACTCATAATTGCTTCTGCTAGCAGCCGATTAGCATAGCTTAGCATAAACTGTCTCTGTCCAAAGGTAACAATATCTGCCAAACAGCGTGTTATGATTTGCAGAGCCAGAAGCAACCACAGAGGTTCGACTTAGCTGAATGAAGAGGATTTATTGAAAGGGTAGACAGGAATGGTGGGAAAGAACAGCTGGACCAGCGGGGAAGGGTGGATGAATGAGGGAGAACAGCGTGGGCTGGCATGCAAGCTGCCAGGTGAATCGTGATTCAGAAGCACAGGAAAGGGAGATATTGACTAAAAATTCCAGAGAGCCGCTGAAGCATTAACTACCTCTGTAACTGAAACAAGGGTCTCGCACAAAGTGAGTGATGAGCCGGAATAGATATTCTGCAGGATGATGAGTATGATAGAAGGCAGGTGTTTGTAATCACGCATGAAACCAGGAGTTCAGAGAGTCAGGGACGGACAGCCACACCTACACACACAATAAACACACGGAAAAACAGCACAAGGGACATAAGAGGAAAATTAGAGGGATGGTAGAAATTATGATAAAGCGCCTCAAACGTTCAGTAATTAAATTTTGTTTCTTTAATCTATAACAAAACATTGCATTATGTGTCTGACTATTTAATGGCCGGGAGCAGTTGGCAAGTGCCCAACGGAAACTCCAGGAAGTTACTGTGCCGGGACAAAGGGTAGTTCCACACATAAGCACCTGTAACACTAAAGTGTTTTATTTTTACATTGTGGTTCAGTGTTGATACAACATTTTGTTTCCATCCTGTTTCCATTAATTATGAAATGCTATGCTAACCAGCTGTTACCAGACAAACAGGCCGATAACAATCATCTCATTTAATAGAGATGGCGAAAAAAAAAAAAAAAAAAACAATAAATGTCCTAATATGTCAAACAATTTTTTCAAATATAATATTAGCTTTGTGTTAATTTATAAAACAAAATAAAAACCCTGTTGTGGTGAGTTCAGTCATCGTTCATTCGCATTCCTCCGAACATTTTGTTGCCATATTTTATCTCAATAAATGTGTGTATGTTGAGAGCTCAGTAAAATAGACTGTTTTTCCGGCGACTCTGTTCTGTGCCTGGTACAAGACGGTGCCACTTCCTCCCATTGAACCAGCCAAAAATGGACTTCCCTGCAGCCAGGGTGGGAGAATTGGGATGGACAATAGGGCAGCAGGATGGACACCAGATCAGATGCTGTGGTATAACTCTTACATACATAAACACTCAATACCCACAGCGCCAGTAATTCTGCCTCCAACACTATGGGTTTCTGTCTGAGACAATGATGCAAGATTTATTTACATTGTTGTGATCTACAGATACCGAGCTGTGTGTGTATTTACAAGGATGAAGCAAAGGATTAAAAGAATAAAGATTCTCACATTTCAAATGCCCTGAATTTTAGCACCATATTAGATGACAGACATTAACTTCTCCTGTTTTTCAGACAAAAACAGCAAATATTCTGAACATGATCTGCCTGCAGAGACAGGTGATTATGAAACTGGACCTGACTCAACACAAACAAACATTCAGTGACCTTGTGAAACCTCAGCTGTGAAATATGTACACCGGCAAGTTCCTACATGTCACAGGCTACAGTCTGGACAGCAGAGTGCAAGGCCATTTCCTCATTTGCTCCCCCCCCTTCTCCTGCCTCCATCTCATTTCCTCCATACCCAAACAAAAGCTGCTTCTCTGGGAAAAGTGCTTGGCCACTTATGTTTCTGTGTGGAGCCCAGAGCTGCATGTAAGCATACTCTTCAGTCGCCAGTACGTCTGTATACAAGGTAGAGAATATTTCCGCTTAAGCCACACGGCATGAGAGACATTTGTTTGATTTGTTCAAAATAACAAGCCCTAAACAAAGTGCTCACGCAGCTCACCCAAACATAAAAGGTCAAAACTTCCACATGAATCAGCAAGAGATGAAATTTTTATTGCACAGACAAAACCAAAAGAGCAGTATTCATCACCACCCTCCAGCTTTGATTTGGCCTCTAGTTAGGAGTGGTTTACCCAGGTGGGTTTACACTGTCAGAACAAGCTCCTTGTTTAGCTCATTTCTTGTGGACCTCAGGCCAGAACTAGAAAACCCCCTCTGCTCAAAGCAATCAGTGAAGGAGTGAAGGAGATGAGAGTTTTTCCTGAGAGACTCAGTAGAGCTGAGAAGTCAGAAACATTTCAGGATATTATTCTGGACATGGGACAAATAGGACAATAAAATATACATTAAACCCGTTTTTGAATGAAACACTGATATAGATATCCTGCAGCTGAAGAGCTTCATTAGTATTCATCTGGGGTTGCATTTGTCCATTTATAAAGAGTTTAGCTCAGTTTCAGGTCTCAACCAACTTGAAGGAAATATCTGGTGTCATAGCAATGAATGAGCCAAAACAGTAAAATTTAAGGCCAGACACAGCCAGTGAGTTTTATAAAGCCAGCAGGAGCTGTGTATACAGGTGAAAGGGTTATCATGAGCAAAAATAAGGCACTACACAAGATGAACATGTGCTGGTTGAAAGACCATTAAAAGGGTAACTTAAGGAAGAAACTTTCCAAATTTGGGAGTTTGAGCCAACTGTTGGGTTGCAGTTGGTACTGAAGTGTGAAATAAGTCTGGAACCAGAAAGACTGGGTTTCATGGTTGAAGATCCCATTGGCAGCTTTGAGTGTTTGAGAAATTTTGGATAAAACTGAATTTAAACCAGAGCAGCTCAGCTGAAAAAGATGAATCATTCTTGAACATTAGACAAGAAAACTTGGCCTTCATTTTAATGTAGAACAGTAATGTTGCATATGCACAAGTCTAATGTTTTTAGAAACTCCCAGAAGCTTCTAAATGGACATGTGGACTGCTCTACCGCTCGTGCAGAAGTGCTTCTGTTGCCAGAGCACAACCTCCATGCATGTCTGCATCTAATAATCACATAGTGGTGAACACGCCACGCTTGCCCAAGTCTTGGGAATAAGAGTGAAATTGTGCAGAGGCCTTTTCCAAGAAGATTCCCTGGCAGGACCTTTTGTACTTTTAAAAACCCAGCACAGTATGATTGGATAACCAACAAGAAAGTATTGAGCCAAGTATTAAGATGGAATTTTTATTTAATATTTGTAGCCAGTGCAACAACAAATAAGGCCCTGTCATCCTCAGACTCCATATTTCATCTGTTTTGGTGGCAGTGGTTTTCCCAGGTGGATTCCCACAGTTAGTCCAAACTCCTTGGTGGCTTGTTTTTCATGGACCTCAGGCTTCAGCTGGAATCCTTTCTCCCCATCAAAGTAGTCCAAGGGAGGAAAAGTAAGCGGCTCCTCTCCCAGGAGGCCTTGCAGACGTGTGCGCCAGGCCTCCAGCATGGTCTTGCAGCCCTCGGAGGAAACAGCAGAGGGAGCCCAGAAGATCTGAGAGGGCAGGACCTGAAAGCCACAGTAGTGCAGGATGCCATTCTGCAGAGAAGAATGTATTAGTCACTTGTCAAGCCAATAAAAGCTAGATTTAGTCAATTCATACAGAAACAATACCTGCAGTGGCCACAGTGTGACATTCATGTCTCCATTGATCCCATTTGCACTGAACATGGATTCATGAGAACCAGTGGTGAAGGAAAGTAGAGTTTTCTTGTCCTGTGCAGAAAGACACGTTTTAAAACCAGAGTGTTAACTTTGTAGGACTGCAAGACTCACGCTTGATCTTTTACCTTGAAGATACCGTGGCTGTATCGCTTATCGTTTGAGTAGGCAAAGCCCATTGTGAGCACTCTGTCAATCCAGCCTTTCAGGATGGCAGGAACGCTGAACCAGTACATGGGGAACTGAGCAAAAATGGCATCTTTCAGTTAGTTTTAATGTAAAGCTCCCCAGGCTTAACACAAGCACATTACTGCCACTCAGGCTGTACCTGAAAGATGATTAGGTCTGCCTCTGTGACTTTACGTTGTTCCTCAGTGATGTCAGCTGACAGTTTCCCCTCCTCCCACGCCAGTTTAGTTTCCTCTGCGTAACGAAAGTGCTCTGCATTCTTAACCTCTCCTGCAGAGAAGGAGTAAAGTTTTTAGGGCTTAAGAGCAATCAAAAAGGTATAAAGTTTTTATACCAGCAGGAAATGTATATACCAGTGATGTCTTCAGCAGTAGCAGTGGCTTTAAACTTCATTGCGTACAGGTCAGATACTTCCACTGTGCAACCTTGAGCTGTTAAAACTTCCACAGCTGCATCTTTGGCTGCAGCGTTGAATGAGCCAGAGCTTTGATGGGCATACACGATGAACACTTTCTTTGTTGCTAAATCAAGAGTTAAAGATTAGATCATGCACACATCATTTGAAACGGCTGGAGTGGAACAGATACAACATGATATCAAACCTTAATCAGAGTATTAGATAAACACTGTCAAACATTACTGCAAAACAAGAGGGGAAAAAAAGCAAGGATACATACCCATTGTCAAACAAGTGGATGATGAGTGTCAGGATCAGTTGTTGTGTTGATAGAAACGGCTGCTCATCCAGATGTCACGTTCAAGATGTTTTTATACTCAGAGCCTTGTGGCTCATTTGCACCCTGACAGGTGCTGTCAGTCAGTAATCAAGATCATCAACCAATCATCTGGCACCATGGGATTGTCTCTCTCTCTCTCTGACACTCATTCGCCAACTTTTTACTGAAATAGGAGCATTTTTTAATGGGGATTCAAATTTAGGTCTCACTAAAAGCCATTTTTTAATAGGATAAACTTCCTACATATTTGTATGTTACTCCTCCCAGTAAGAGACTATATGTGTGTGTTTGTTTCCTGCATGGATATTTGAGAGTATTCGTGTCTGTCTTTGTCTCTGCGTACAAGATGTTTAAATATTGTGTGCCACTCCTTATGTCTTTAAACCACATGAATCAGATGTGGTTGAGCGATCTTCTCACTCTACTGTTACTTGTTTCCAGCTCTGTTTTCCTTTACATTACTTTCGTCTAAAGAAACAGTTGCCTGTGGTCGGGCCCGCTCACGAATGTTGCCTTATAAAAAAAAAAAAAGACTGTGGGCATCAAAGGCAGACATAAGCTGGCACACATCTGGGACCATAATCAGTCCTGAGCGCCATCTATGCAGCCACTGTGAGGAGGAGATGGGATAATGAACAACTGTTGTGCATTAGCACATGCATGCAAGGACACCACATGAGTAAGACATATGGATACGCTTTGTCATCGATCTTTCTTCCCATTGTCCCCCACTGTTTTCTCACTTATTTAGATTGATGTGAGTTTTAATGGTTTGTAGGTATTTGTCAACATACCACATGGATTGTTCAAATTGAAAATTATAAGGCATTCTGGTGTTTATGAGGCCGATTCTTTTCATCTCTGTGGCCTCTCTTTGTTTTAACACCATCACCACAGCATGTTGGACTTCGTTGAGCCCCACATTGAGCCTCTGGCTGCATTCCCTCTGTTGTGACGGGAAGGGATCATGTGTTTTGCTGAGAGGTCTGTTTTCACGGTGTGTGTGATATACTGAGCTACATGATCCAGACTGTTTTGTTGCAACATTGTTAGCTCTGCTCACAAGTATGTGTCACACTTTCTTCTACATGTGTCAGGTATGTGGTGTGTGTGTGTGTGTGTGTGTGTGTGTGTGTGTGTGTGTGTGTGTGTGTGTGTGTGTGTGTGTGTGTGTGTGTGTGTGTGTGTGTGTACAAGTGTGGGCTTTTCAAAAACCTCCAGACACAACATAAAAGGAATCTGCGGCACACTTTTATGAGCCACTTTACATATCATAGTACCGTAACAGGTAAATTATAGCTTACAAACACAAGGATACAAAAATGTACTTACTCAAAATTATAGAGGATTTCAGCAGGTTATGTTTTGAAAGTGAAGGCTGGATTTTGATATTAAAATATAACCTACAGTGCCATCATGTGGCCAAAGGGAGAAACTACAGCACAAAATAAAATGTTGCCACAACCATATATGGATTAATGAAGTGAGGATTGGCCCAAATTGTTCTTTGTTGCTTCTCATTTGGTCTAATTCTTTCATATTTAGTATCCAGTTGTAATTTCTATTAGATTTTTTTGATTCTATAACAACAATCAACAAAATCTTACCAGCATCACAAGTTTCCTTTGATAACTGTGTAAGATTTACTCCATAATTTGTGGTAAAATATATCTTTAGAGGTTTATCAGTACTGTTCTGCTGTGGTAGAAATCTGGACATGTTTCATTATATTCATTTAATCTCTAGCATACACATACACATAAGAGATGGTGTATTTGATGAAAACATCAGTGGCAAAAGAGGTGAGACTGCACAGAGGAGAGTTTGAAGGCAACTTCTTTAACATGCACCTTGGGTCTCATCATCTCATGTCCCCCGCTGCACTATGTACCACTAGATGGCGACAGTAATTGTGTCCATCTCCAGTCAAGAGATTAATTTGATACAGTTTATAGTTTAATCACAATTCGTGAATATCTGCCAGAGGACCTGGAGGCTAAGGCCAAAGTGAGTAATAGCTGTCCAGATGGTGAGTCATAAATTGTGGCTATTTATTGGCAGAGCAGAATCATTGTAAAGCATGCAAACTGCAACCTTTAACAGATTAATGTCACTGTTCTAATCACTGGACTGACTATAAGTAAACACAGCGCCAGGATTTACTGTACTTTCTGATACTTTTGGCACACTCACATGACTGCTGCTTGGCAAGGAAACAAATTATACATAATTTAAATCATGACAGTCAAAGACAGTTCAAGCCTTGTAGAGGCCTCTTTCAAAATTTTTACCTATCTCTTTTGAATAGGGTCTTCTTCTTCTGTTTCAGTATCATAAAGTGATCAAACATATTATTAAAGGAGAAAACACACAAACATTAACACCAGTTGTTAATTATTCGTGAATGAGATTAAATTATGTAAAATAACTTTTTAAAGATCTACTATGATGAGTAGCTTCTCCAGAGAGCAGATTACACCAGTGAAGAGCCAAGTTGCATCACTTCCAGTGAGGAAATCACCATTTGTCATCACGGTAGCAGCTGCAACTCTGTTGGATATTCATACAACATTTGAAGTTGTAGAGGATGTAATAAAAGTTTGTGATTGGTAAAACTTTTTATTCACATCAGCCAGGAGTTCAGTTTTATAAAATTTTAGCAAACAGCTGCTTCTGTGGGTTTTTTTCCCACCCGCTCTTAATCCAAAAGCTGCTGTTATGATGTGCTAATGAAACAGAAGTGGCTGCAGAAAGATACATCTGGTGTTGTTGGTGATGTTGAGTGAATGTTGACAGAGCTACATCTCTGGTTCAGTTCTCACTTCATGTTAGATTTAGATGACCAAGAATGTTAAAGCCTCTTTAACCAGACATTGTTGTGTTTGTGTGAGACTTTAAAAAATGGAAGAGGGCTGGTGATAAACTGTTAACAAGCAAGAGTCTAACACTTTTACACATATTCATTCAGTGTCACATAAAATGACATCATATGTCTCTGGTCTTTTTCTATATCTGATATCAAATATCTTCATTATCACCCTAAATGCTGCCTGATTTATATTCCCTCCCCTCTTTTATCATCTGACTGTTTAGTACACAACATTTTCTGACACAGGAGGCATGGCAGACATCACATTCATTTTTAGACAATATAGTGGATGGATGGATGGATGGATGGATGGATGGATGGATGGATGGATGGATGGATGGATGGATGGATGGATGGATGGATGGATGGATGGATGGATGGATGGATGGATGGATGGATGGATGGATGGATGGATGGATGGATGGATGGATGGATGGATGGATGGATGGATGGATGGATGGATGGATGGATGGATGGATGGATGGAGTAGTTTTAACTTTTTCCCCAATGACAACATTTGACTTATTACTCCTAGTAGGTGTTTAGGGGGTAAATAGTTAATTTCTGACTTGTGTATTAATATGGTCTATGCACATTAGATTTGTTTAGATTTTAGCATGATTTGTACTAGGCGTTTCAATCAGACCAACGCATTGCCCTCACTTCAGTTATAAAGGTGTAATATTAAAAACTGGAGGAACATGTAACAAAAATGAAAACAAAAAGCAAATTAAAGCAATTTCATACTGACAAAGAGTCTGTTCAAAACTAATGACACAACCCTGTGGCTTTGATTAATTTGATTGATTTAATATTTTTACTTTTGCTTTATTTTAAATATAACTTTAAGAGCTCCCTGCCTTTGCAGTTTTTTTTATGTTTTGTTAAAGGCCCTGTGATACTTCAACGGACCAGTTAATGCAACATATTAAAATCTCATTCTGTCCCCTTCTTCTTGTTCTTTTCTTTTCATCTGTGCTCTTTCTGGGATAACAAGTCACTTATTATTTATTTGTCAGCCGAGTAAGATTTCTTGAGTCAAAACCCCCTGAAGGCAATACAGTGAAGTGATGTTCACTGAACTGTGGTGGCGTCTTGCAGATGAATGACAGACAAAACTTCTGCGTATTTATTTAAGATTATGGCAGAAGCACGTGCTGAGATAAGAATCGCTCCTTGCAGAGTAAAGTGAAAATCTTCTCTCTTTATCTCCATCACATTAACATGTCTTACGGCTCTCCACTGTCCATTAACTACCCCTGTGGAGGTAGAAACAGGTGTCCTCTGTAATGTCTGTCTCACTCGATTGCTTGAAACAAAGTCCTACTTAAGTGGTTAGAATAAACAACAAGATGATGTTGCTACTTTCAAGTTTGAAGGAGATAACTCTTGAATTTTAACTCCCGTAATAAAAACACAATGCAGACATTTCCCCCGTGTCATTCTCAGATGTGCAGCAAATCAATCTCCTCTTTTCAATTTAAGCTTCTCTGTATCAATTATGTTTTTGTTAAGGATCTGTTTTCAGCTTCGTCCTCATCTTAAGAGTTACTCTCCCTGTTTCGTACAGATGGGAATTTTGTGCAAAAGCCTGGAAGTAAAAGTAAACCAAGTGCCAGACTGGAATGAAAACTGTATAAAAGTTGTTTGAGTGGCTCTATAGGTTGTTTGTTTTGTCAGTAAATGGAAGAAAAGGGGACGACTCTACTCAATTAAACCAGATTGTTATTCACTTTACTTTGTAAAGTGAAATTTTGTGCTTGGGTTTTTGTTTCACTGTATGAGAATAAGCTCAGGTTACAGATCAGTTAATGGTTTGGTCATTCTGGCATGTTGATATAGTATTTATAACCCTCATATGTCACCATAAACTCAAAAATAGTTTAATTTTAATTCTGTTTTTTTGTTTGTTTTTTTTCACTCCATCTCCCTCTGTCAGTTTCCCTTTTTGTCTAGTTACCATCTGCTGTCATATTTTGTTTCTGCTGATTTGGAATCAGATATTTTAATCAATCAGCTTTGTCACCATGGTTACAGAGGTGTGGAGGAAGAGGAGGAGTGGCAGAGGAGAGGAGAGGTGAGAGGAATCAGTAGTTCTGCAGCATTTCTCAAAGCGTTCGAAGTGTAACTTTTAACAGCAGAGACGAGACTCTGTGTTAGACATTTTTACTGCTGATTAAATTGGTGATTTAGTTTGAATTAATCAATCAAAATTAAATGAAAAATTCTACTTCACGAGTTCCCAGCCTCCAAAAAACAAAAGTTGCCTCGATTTGAAATGATTCAAAACAGATAAAAAACATACATTTTTTCACATTTATAAATCTGCAAAGCAGACAATCTTAATCATTTTTGCTTTATGTTGATAAATGATAATAAATTAACTTTTCTGTTGAGTTACTAATAGATTCAGTTTTAACCCCAGTCTTCTGTGTGTCATCTGAGGGGACTGGAAAGACGGTTCAAAATGAAAGGAATATTATTTAACACACACAGTTAAACACACACAAATGCACATTTGCATGAACAGATGAGGAGGAGGAGATGATGAAAATGTGGGGTTTGTGGCTCTGGCCTTTAAACAGATGGTGTCCAGACTGAGACAGATGAAGAGTTAAAACCCTGGAGAATTGATATAGAAAGGAGGGAGGAGTGGACACCAGAGAGACGAGGTGGAGTGTAGCACAAGGCAAACAACCTGAACGTCCTATTGTGTTATGATCATTAGGGATTCTGCTGAAATCAAATGGTTGATGTTCTTTCTTTTTTTTTTAATGTTGTTCAATGTGTGTCCAATTTTTATTTATTTATTTATTTATTTTTTATTTTTTTGGTATTTAAATTATCTCAGTGTTTATTTATTGTTAGTCATTTCCAGGTGTTTGATGCGGAAACCTGGTTAAAGTTCTGACCGATGTGAATAGACCGAACATTATCTATTCATCAGTCCCGCTGTGAAGCTCCGCTGCCATAAACATAAAAGAAGCCGATCTCGAAAACTCTTCAAAGGGAAAGGGAGATAAATAAAGAAAAGAAAAGGATAAATAATGTATGTGTATTTCTTATTCCTTTTTTTCTTGGCATGTTTGGGATGCTATTATCTTTTCTAACAACGAATGTTTGAGTAAGACTGTATCTTAACCTTTACAAGGCAATGATTAAAACAGCTATGCTTGACTTTTGGCATCTGCAGTTTACTTCTTAAAATAAATTAAAGATGAGACAAAAGTCTCTTATGGTGAAGATGTAACATTTATGTTTAGATTAAAACTTTAAGAACTGAACTTTTTTGTATAATTGAGGTTTTCTTTAAAATAGCTGATTGCATAGTTTTGAATGGAAAGTATTTATTTAAAAAAAGTAATTACCCTTAGGATGGATTCAGAAAATGTGTTAATGTGCTAAATGTTCAGATGATCAGAAAGGGTTATTGTCAGATCTTATGGTACTTGTAGCAGAGGGTGTGACTTGTTATTATTATAACTGACTTTTTGATGATTTGTGTGATGAAAACTATCAGTTAGACAGACAGAAAACGACACCACAAGAGATAATTACATTTAATTGTATCAGCACACCCTGTTACAGTCTCATTGTTTGCTCCATTTTTGTTTTTGATTTAGGCTTTTGTTTGTTTACCACTCAGAAACGTGTTAATATCCCACACCAAAAGAGAAAAGTCTAAACAGACTAAAAGATGCATTTCTGCGCTTTTGAGTCACACTAGTCAATATAAAGAAGTGTTTGAAAATGTAAACGTTCACTGTGATATCATCTTCATCATTTGATGTATCTTTTCTTCTGTGATGAGCAGCATATTCAGGTCATTTCCCAGTTAGCAGACAGACAGAAATGGGCTAACGCTGGTTTAGGGGGAACGGTAATGATGTTAGCCGTGTGCAGAGGCCTCCTCAATAATCACACACGATCTCTACTGAGCGTTTATGGTGCCATCGCCGACAGTATCTGAGGTAACATTTCCACCATCGGCCCAGAGGTGGAGGCTCTCTGGTGATTTACTCACGGTGATTATGTTAGTAATGATTAGTGCTGACATTTTCCCTTTTAAGAGATGAGCACATCAAAATGCCAGAGCAACAAATATGACCTTTACGCTTGACCATAGAAAACAAACACAAAACACAAACTGATTTCCTAAAATTATAGTACATATTATATTTAATAATTTGCTTTTATTGAGTTTTTTCTTGCTTGAACATATAAACAGATTTACATCTCAGATTTCAGTTCATTTCCCACTCAGAGATATCAATCCTTAACGAGTCTCCTAACATCCAATCAGCACTGATCCTCTTAAAAGTGCTGCAAATGTGCTCTGGCGAAGTTTACTCGTAACCAAACCGAATGCACTTTAAGACTTCTGCCCTTATAAAACTCGTATCGTCACCATCGTGCTACATCTTCTGCTGCTTCAAATTTTAACGTTTAGTCTGTCATTAAAGGAGATTATTTCAGTCCTTCACTTGACCTTATACGCGCAAAATCTCGAAAAAATATGGCGAGTGAGCAAAGTGAACAAATCGATTTACGCGCATGAACATCAAGTCTGCACATAAGTTCACAGTTAAGAATAAAACATCTGCACGAACAAATCGGACCATCAGATGAGCCTCTCCTGGGAGCGAAAGTGAGACAAGAAGAAGGAAGGAGGCGGTTTGGACAAATACACAGCGGCTGCGTCTGTCGTCACTTCGCTCCAGTTTTATGGAGAAGATGAGGGGAGGCGCACATCCAAGCGCATGTTTTAATGGGCGAAAGAGACAGAGCAACAAGGCAGACTGTCTCCTACTGAATGGAAGAAATGCGCACTAGACTCCATGATGGACAGAGAGGAGGACGAGGACGGAGGACTGCGGGTCTACTTCATCCGAAGTCAAACCTGATCCCAGAACCTGTTTTCACTTCTTTATGAACTCGACTTAGACCAATCAAACCTAGAACAGACATGAAGGCTGATGGAGACTTAACTTTACCAACCTGCGTTTTGAATCAGCTGGGTCTGATTCTTTGAATGTGCAAGGTAAGTTCACGTTTAATGTTATTTATTTATTCAGTTAAAAGGATAGGCTTTATTTGTTTGGACTCAGTTGATGCTAATGTTTAAAACTTTAAAAATTAAGTTTATATATGTTGAAACATAATCAAATTCAAAGACGAACAATTTTTTAAAAGACAAGCAAGATATAAAAAAAATTCTAATTTTAGTTTCACTCTATATGATTTAATACCATCTTTATCCCTTTTCACATGTTTTAATTGAACAAATTATAATCTTAGATATTCATTTTACCAGACGATTGGTCGTGTTTTGTCTTTGCAGTGATGATGTTTTTTCAGTACCTCGGATAGCGCCGGTGGTTGAGTAGCAGCCCCCCTTCTGCCACAAGGGGGCAGCATGAGTCCCTCATATTTCAGGGGTCTCTGTCCCATAAATAAAGTTTCAACAGGGCTTACAAAGAATATATACTTATATATATGATATACACAGATGTAAGTAGCAGAAATAATTAGATTATTTCTAAAATAATACCTAAGCTATTAAAGGTAAAGCTGCTATACAATTTCTGCAATGCCGGGTTATTATTTGTGTCCCAGTTAATAAATAAAAAACAAAAACATATTGTTTTAACTTTATTATTATCTTAACTTCTCTTGTTTTGTCTTAAGGAGCATGATGCTCAGTCCGGATCGACCTGAGCCTGAGCTGCTCTGGGGACAAACGCAGACACAAACTCTGCTGGACAATGACCACAGTGGGTCCGTGGTTACAGAGCACGAGGACGATGCGCGTTCCTTGCACGTGCAAGCTCTTAGCAGGGAGGAAAAGAGGCGCAGGAGGCGCGCGACTGCTAAATATCGGTCCGCGCACGCCACCAGAGAGCGGATCCGCGTCGTGGCCTTTAACGTGGCCTTTGCGGAGCTAAGGAAACTGCTGCCGACGATCCCACCGGACAAGAAGTTGTCCAAGATCGAGATCTTACGTCTCGCGATCTGTTACATCGCTTACCTGAACCACGTGTGCTGGATGTGTAGGCTGTTACACAGAACCTGGAAGGATCAGTGTTTGTAACCAGCAGTGACAGCTGAATGAGTTCAGGAAGCAAAGATAAAGGATCCTGGCTCTTAACTGGAATAAAACATATGTGTGTGGAGGGTATAAGGTTTTATTAAACTAATGTAACCTGTAACCCAGGATTGTTATGGAAATATTACATTGACTTTTTCATTTTGGGGAAACAGCTGCAGGAAAACGCTGCTCTATGATATTTAACTTCTACTATTAACATATTGCAATGCTCGACCTTATATGCCTCGTGGCTTCTCTGTTGTGAATCCTGTTTGCATCATTTTGTAAATATATTTATTTCAAACATCTTCCACATAAAAATACTCCAGTGATCCTTTGTGTGTTTTTATTATGTGGGATTTAAAATGGTTAATTTTTATCTTTTTATCTGTGCAATGTTTAATCCCAGTTATATTATAATATAACCTTTTTGAGATTGTGCCACATGAGGTTTTCCTCTAACACATGGGTTTGTTTGGGGTGGGGGTAGGGGGTGGGAGTTTCCTCTCCTTCTGGTTTGGCGCAGGTGTTTCTTCAGACGAACCCCAGCATCCATATGTCAGCCATCCATCTTCATCCTCTCTGGGGACGTACATGATTGCACATACATACAAATGAGACAGTAATGTGAACACATACTTCATGTATGTGTTCACATTATTGTCACAGAACAAAATATGACTACTGTTCTACTGTGGCAGAACAAAATATAAATAAATGCACTTGCAGAAACTTCAGTTTAATGTTGTTGATATATAGTGATGTGAAAAAATGTTTGCCCTTCCTGATTTCTTTTTTTTTTTTTTTTTTTTTTTGCATGTTTGTCACACGTAAATGTTTCAGATCATCAAACAAATTTGAATATTAGTCAAAGCCAACACAAGTAAACACAAAATGCAGTTTAAATGAAGGTTTTTATTATTAAGGGAGAACAAAATCCAAACCTACATGGCCGTGCGTGAAAAAGTGATTGCCCCAAAAATTAGATATCATGCCAAGATCTAAAGAAATTCAGGATCAAATGAGAAAGAAAGTAGTTGAGATCTATCAGTCTGGAAAAGGTTATAAAGCCATTTCTAAAGCAGCGAACCACAGTGAGAGCCATTATCCACAAATGGTGAAAACATGGAACAGTAGTAAACCTTCCCAAGGGGTGGCTGGCCAACCAAAATTACCCCAAGAGCGCAGCGACGACTAATCCAAGAGGTCACAAAAGACCCCACAACAACATCCAAAGAACTGCAGGCCTCACTTGCATCAGTTAAGCTCAGTGTTCATGACTCCACTATAAGAAAGAGTCAAAAAATGGCCAAAAATGGCCTGCGTGGCAGAGTTCCAAGACGAAAACCACTGCTGAACAAAAAGAACATTTAGGCTCATCTCAATTTTGGCAAGACCTCTGGGAAAATACTCTGTGGTCTGACGAGACTAAAGTTGAACGTTTTGGAAGGTGTGTGTCCCATTACATCTGGCGTAAAAGTAACGCCGCATTTCAGAAAAAGAACATCATACCAACAGTAAAATATGGTGTGGTGTGATGGTCTGAGGGCTGTTTTGCAGCTTCAGGACCTGGGAGACTTGTTGTGATAAATGGAACCATGAATTCTGCTGTTGACCAAAAAATCCTGAAGGAGAGTGTCCTGCTGTCTGTTCGTGACCTAAGGCTGAAAAGAATTTGGGTTCTGCAGCCAGACAATGATCCAAAACACACCAGCAAGTCCACCTCTAAATGGCTGAAGGAAAAACAAAATGAAGACTTTGGAGTGGCCTACACAAAGTCCTGACCTGAATACTCAAAAACCCTCCAATGTGGCTGAATTGCAACAATTCTGAAAAGATGTGGGACAAAAATCCTCCACATCCTTATTGCAAGTTATCGCAAATGCTTGATTGCAGTTGTTGCTGCTAACGGTGGCCCAACCAGTTATTAGGATTAGGGGCCAATCACTTTTTCACACAGGGCCATATAGGTTTGGATCTTTTTTTCTCTCTTAATAATAAAAACCTTCATTTTGTGTTCACTTGTGTTGCCTTTGACTAATATTTTAATTTGTTTGATCTGAAACATTTAAGTGTGACAAACATGCAAAAAAAAATCAAGAAGCGGGCAAACGCTTATTCACACCACTGTATCAGTTTTTTATTTCTGGTATTAGGTGTGCTATTTTACTGCCAGCAGCTCATCGGGAAGAGTCAGCATTATTATTGTTTCACATGTCAAATTGGATCATAAATAATTGATCGTTACATTAAAATGTCCTCTGTGTTTTGACACACTGTCCTGTCCCAACATTACTAACAGACATTTAAAAGGGCATGTGATCAACCTCTGAATGAGAACTCCTGCTTCTCTCTTCTTTTTTCTTTTTTCTTTTTTTCATCCCATTAGTCAAACGCCGTCTATGCTCCCGCTCTCGTCTCCTTTATGTGAGCCTCTGCTGTGTAATGTGGCCCAAGGGCTTCTGGGTATTGTTCGTGTCCACTCCAGCAGTAAGAGTGACAGCCCTTTGTCTATACACACTGTAAGTCAGGGACTATAGAGGCTGAGAGAGACCAAAGCTAACGTCATATTTTAAGATAATTGAGGCAGGAAATATTATAAAAACCCATATATAGATGATTATTACAGTATATAGGAGCAGAGCTATGGGCCGTTTAAGTCTGATACACATCACTGTGTCTGGAAATCAGACCTGATCTTTCTCTGAGTTGAATTTAGTTTGACGTGTGAACAGATTTCAGTTTGTATTGTGGCTTGTGTTATTCTGGACATCCCCTCTCGTCTATAAACGCCCTTCCTGCATTTGTGTTCCTCGTTTAGTAAAAGACTTGTCACACAGTGTCTGGAAGGAGCAACACTGCCCTCTGATGTCTCATACAGGGAGATTAGATCTAACTATAAGAAAGTCTTGCTTCTATGGACGCGTGTGTCAGTATCATGACACTTTTGTTTTCTTTTGGTGCAAGATCATTACTTGACTTCACCTGATGTCTCAGGTGTTTATAACTTATCAAGCAAAGTTACTCGTCCAGGTTAATTATTAGTGTTCAGATCATAATGAAGGATGTAGCTTGATGTCTTTTATGTACCTTTTATTAAATGAAAACACATTTTTATTTGTGTTTAGCAGAAGTTCTACTACCTTTAGTCATGTGAGCTTCAAACTTTCAAAGAGTTAGAGAGAGGTGCTCGGACATAACGGTGAAAAAAGGACTTTGTTGTGAAACTGTTACTACGTTAACTGCTCTAATCTCAATATTGCTTTATTGTAAAATACTGTAATTGATGTCATTGTTTTTGTGATGCCTCTTGCTGCAGAACAGTAAATAAAATATTGCAAATAAATGTTAAATTTTTCTTTTTTTTCTTGCAACCTTTTACAACCATTTTTACACACACTGTCTTGTATTGTCACACGAGTATAGTGTGCAGCCTTGTCGTGTGTGTGTGATCATATGAACACACACAAATTAATTGATGAACATTGACCTTTTAAGCTTAATATCCACTGAAATAATTACAACTGTAATACCTTAGAGTCTTTATCTGTAATTAGATCTGGGGTTTGAGGGGCTCTTCAGAGACACTGGGGGACCCAGGCAGTTGCTAGCTTTTCCAGGTAGGTAATCCAGATACTGTTTTATTATTATTATTATTATTATTATTATTATATTTATTTCTGTATAATTCCTAAATTGCTCTGTTATACAAATGTGCAAGCTTTAAAATTCCCTTAATAAATATAGAAATACTTGACAACTTGATTTGTATAAGTTGTGTCTGTGTACAATAAAGTTATTACAAATTCTTAAAAATACATTTAATCCATGTTCCTGGTTGAGAAATTGAGTCTAAATGTGGAAACAACCTCTTTATACACTGATCGAGACAGTAAAGCACGACCTCTTGTGGGCTGCAGAAGAAAATAATCTTTTTTTTGGGGGTTCCAGTGTATTGTACTTCCATGCTGCTGCCTGTCTTCCTTCCTCTCTCTCTCTCTCTCTCTCTCTCTCTCCTGCTGATCACAATGGCCAGACTCGTATGAAGGAGCTTCCTCTCAGCGCGGACGCGCCTCAATAAGCAGCAGCAGCAGCACTTCAACACCGGGAGACGCATGTGAGGACAAATGGCACACATCTGAGAGAAAATAAAGGTAGGTTAACGAATTTATATTCGCGATTTTGTGTCCATTTACTCCTCCCTCCAAAAAAAGAGCCTGAGACACAACCCCACATAAGAATTAATGATGAAGTTCAATGCTGTCGTCGCGAGATAAAAAAAAAAAATGGTTTCCCTCAATCCAGACAGATGTAACCTTCATCTTATGGTTCTTCCTAACCTGCATTTATATAATTTTTGCTCTCAGTACCTTCCATGTATAAATAAATAGACTGAATCAGCAGAATACGTGCGTAATTTGGGTGATGGTGATAGCTGCTTATACGTCCACACTGGTTAATGGGCTTTTCGGGATGAGACTGAAATTAGATCTATTTGTAACCGAAACTGCAGCTGTGTAATAGAGAAGTAACATCTAACATCACATCCTTTGCTCTCTTTCTCTCTCTTTACCTCCCAGACTCAGATTCTTATAAATGAAAGGACGTTTCAGATCAGGCTGCCGCTGCAGGGTGATGGTGTGTGTCGCCATCAGCAGCAGCAGCAGCAGTTGCAGCTGTGCACAGCTGGATGAGGTGTTAATACTGAAGCCGCTTCACGTGTCTCCTCTGACACTGTCTGTGCAGAGAAACCAAGTAGCACCTACAAACATGTATTATTGAACAGTGCTGATAGGTCCCATGTACAGAGAGGACAGTGTGAAGCATGGGAACCTTTTTTTTCCACTAAATGAGTCACCCCCTGGAAGCTATTCTCGCCATGAATGATCAAAAGAAAGTGTTTCTGGCAGTGCTTTTTGTCATTGTTCTCCTTTAAACTGTGTTTTCTTGCTCACAGGAGCAGTGAGTGTGTGTGTGTGTGTGTGTGTGTGTGTGGGAAGTGTAAGAAGAAATGGTGCTACCTTTCAGCTCCCTTTAGGCTACAGAGAAGCATTAGGATCCTACAGAGGGTATAAAGCTTGATGCATTGTGTAGCAGTGGATGTTAAAGCAGGAATATGCTCTTCCACAACCCATCCAGCATCACCTCGCTCCCTCTCCCTCTCTACTGTACTTTTACTTAGTTCCACATGAGCGGACCAGAGGCGACTAAGTTTGCATTCCAGAGAAGTGTGTCAGGTTTTAACTTTCTCCTCTTTCTCTGTGGGTGCACATGAATGTGTGTGTGTTTGTGCGTGTGTGTGAATGAGAAGCACAGTGGGAGTAACTGAGACTCTATCCAGTCACTCAAAGGTCACAGGTTTGCTCTCTGAACATACCTAACAAATATGTTTGTGCCAAGAATCAAATGTCAGGTTTGTCACAGCAAACAATGAAAGGGAAATACACAGGAAACAACCCCCTAATTAGTTTACTCAGCTTACTGGGCAGTGTTACTTGTGTATGAAAGCTGAAATATGAAGCATTTAGTAGATCTATAGAAACTGAATTTTGGTAACTGTTTAATTAAAAAAAAAAAAAAAAGATTAGAGAGTGTCTGCTGTGTGTTTTTGCACAGTGGATGTGAAATGTGTTATTTCACAACAACAAGCAGACAGACAGCTGCCACATCTGGCAGATTTTGGCGTAATGCCCTGTCAGCAAGGGCAGGGTGCACATGAAGGAAGGAAGGAGACGAATGGCATGAGGGCTAATGGGTGTGAGGGAGGGCACAGATGCCATGGTAACCAGGCCTCCTCAGCATGAGCTTTTAGATGAGCTATGAGGCCATTTAGGGTGCCAACACTGCTTCGAGCTTTGAGCGATTGTCAAATTTTGCATGAAATGTCCCAACAGCCAAGGTCATCGCACTAATATCCCATATTATCAGTTGATGCTACAAAGAATCATCTGACCTTTAAGATGTCACAGCTCTCAGAATAGAGACTCTTAAAAAATGAATCCATTATTCTACATGAGCATGTACATCAGAGTCTGACCATTGGTAATTACAGTAGCCCCCCTCCCCCCTTCATTAAACTAACAAATTAGTCCATGTTTGTTTTACATTAGTGTCACTTTCTGCCCTCGTGAGCGTCTTCTCTGTGCAGTCAACCAGAACAGTCCATGGCCTTGCAACTATGCTTCATCAGACAATGTATTTTTGACACAGTCTCCGTCACTGAGGACTACTGAGTTATTTATTTATTTATTTGGATGGACCATCTCCTCACATCTCTGACGCAGGTTTTGTTATTCCCGCATGCTTTATTCATAGTCGTACATTGGTTTGTAACTGATAGTTTTTCTTACCCCGTGGCTCCGATTTTCCACATGGCCTGGTTCACTATGTCTCTTCATGCTCGTCTCGTGGATGAGTGGCTTCTCTGGGGGGATCATCTTGGCCCACATACCACCTCCACTCATTCAGAGATCAGCACTCAGGGGGTTAACAGTTTTTATTCAAATCATAGGCTGATTCATTTAACCGTGCAGATGCTGGGTGTGATGAGAGGCCATTGTTTTCTCTTTGTACCCTCTCGCTGTGTCACCCCACCACAACACACACACACATAACTGCATCATACAAATTTACTCTCAGCAGGGGTGATTGATTATCACTGCTAGATGGGGCCTCCTGCCTTCAGTGTTGCCAAGGCAACAGTGGACGCTCCAGATGTGGGTTTTGTAGAGACGAGCCACATGAATTCTGACTCCTCTGTCAAAACACTGGTTTGTGTTTAAAATTTGATGCTGCGACATCAGCTTTGATGTTGCCAGTAGTATGCTCTAGCATGTCCATGTACATTATTTATTGAAGTCCTGCGTGTGTACACAGCTCCCGCTCCCTTAACATCATGTTTCCCTACTTTTAATAGTGAGTACATCAGTGACAAATGATGATGTCATAGTCACTTCCAGAGAAATTGTGCATCATTTTACATTCATATGCCACAGGTATTTTTAGATAAAAGCAAAACTATACATAATGGTAATGTTATTACATAATTTATATCCATTATATATCCTTAATGGAAAGTCTGTGGTTTCTTATATGCACCAGCCACATTTTCCAGCAATGGACAGTGGAACTAAGGAAAAACATTCATAATATCTTAATAGAAATCATCTACATTTCACATTTTCGTCTTTTCAACTGTGATTTGCAGGAAATCATCTCCATGCCATTGCGTGGATTCACATCCTCATGTGCTGAATGGGCTATTTTCAGTGTTTATATGCACCACTGGCTGCAGAGATAACAAACAGCCTGGAACCGATGAGGGGAGAATAATCCTAATTAGTGAAAGGAGACTGGGCGGCGCGATGGTGATTGGCAGGTGGACCGGGTGTCGATTGAGTTTTAAATGAACGGTCATGCATGGTGAAGCGCTAAGACATCCTAAGGCAGCATACATTAAGACTCTGGAAGTGAGTCTGACAGTTTCAGTGCAACACCCTGATAACAGGAAGGAAGCGTAGTTCACATATATACAACCACCATTGTTGCATTTTGAAGCTATGAACTGTACCACAGCTATCACTGAGGTCACTCAGATCATTTGTCTTCATTCTGTTTTACTTTGTGTGTGTGTGTGTGTGCATGTGCGTGAATTTGTAGGTTTTAGCAACCTGACTTCCAGAATTAAAAATATTGAAAGACTCACATGCTGTTACATTGCTAGTTAAAACTAGTTATACTGGCCTCTGAATAGGATGGATGATAGATGATAGATAGACAGACAGACAGAGGTGGCATTAAAAACAGTGTCATGTAAAGAAAATTATATTATGATGACTGTTTTTTTCTTTTAAGTACATTAAATGATTAGAGCCAGTAGTCACCTGGAGAGTATATCTAATATAGTATATCACTGCTGTGAAGTAAACCTTTCTCTCTCATCCCCTCTATCTCTCCATCTCCCAGGTCAATGTGGCTACTACAGCAGCTCTCTGGGGTAGTCGTCAGTCGTCGTGGATTCCTGAGGCTCGTCTCTATAGCAACCCATTCCTCGTCCTAAACGCCGCTGCCAACTCACCCTCACTCCGCCACAAGACAGGTCTCTCCTCATCCCTGCGGCCAATCACCGCCTCTGAACTGCGCTGGAATGGACACCGAGTCGACCCACTCGGGCTACTCCTACCACTCCAGCCGCTCCGGGAGATCAAACCGACACGGGTATGTTTCCTGACTGTCTGCATTTCCGCCAGACTGTCTGCTTCTTCACTGTTGGTTTTGCCGGATGACATGCTCTTACATCTTTCACCTCAAACCCTGTCCATGGTATTTTTACTGGAATGCTTTTGGTGCACGTTGAGTTTGGTGTGTCATGTTAGTCGTAGCTAAATAAATGAGATGAGAGACTAAAAAAGAGAGACAGAGGAGAAGCGAGTAAGAGATTGAGACTGACAGAGCTCATGGATTAGGGTCGTCACAGATGAGTGGCTCTAACCTATTTCAGTGATTGACATGGTCTATTCTCGAATCATTTTGTTCCTATCCTGTTTGTCCCTGTGCTCCCATGGTTGTCTTTTGAAATATGAATTTCCCTACTTTCCCACCAGCTTTTTGTCATGTATGACTGCATTTTTTGCATCAATCTATTAATTTTTTAATTTTTTTTAAATGAATCATTTTGTTCAAAAGAGATTCAAACCAATCAAATACATATTGTGTTTGTATTCTTTAACTTTCCCATCATTTGATAACTAAAATGTTTGAAAACCAAAATGTTTACTCAAGAAACATCCAAATGAATCATTTATATATATATATATATATATATATACACATATATATAGTACATTAGTTTCTGATCATATATTTATGTGTCTATGTTTCTGCTTTACGTGTTTTTGGTTTCCAGGGATCGAAGCCGTGAGCGGCACAAAGCCAGCAGCAGCAAAGACAGCAGTCGATCCGAGCGGTCCGTGGTCATCAACCCTCCCGACACACCATCCCAGGACTCACCGGTTCACAACGGAGAGCCGCTCCCCGGAGAACCAACGCCAGCCGCAGAACCTGGAGATGAAGCTCAGGTATTTTGATTCCAGGAACAAAATACAAAATACTTTCAAGCCACCTCTGCAGTAATCACAGTCCTTTAGAGTAAATCACAAGGCTCAGTAATCCAACGATGAACTCTGCACCATGACCTTATAAACTCGTCCTCATACAGCTGGATATCAGTTGCTACAGTGCCTGGTTTGTAATAATGGTGACAAGGGATCAAATAGGTCAGAGGATTAGCATCCCTCTTGTATGCCTGGACAGATTCGTATCCAGGCATAATGTGTTATTCTGTGTGTGTGTGTGTGTGTGTGTGTGTGTGATATTGGGTGTAACTGTCATGGCTGATAGCTTTAAAGCAGAGCAAATTGGTACTAGTCATCCCATAAAGCTGATTTCTGCTGAGCTCTGAAAGCGAAATAGGTTTTAAGTAGACATGTGGAAAAAAAACGCCGGGATAATACAGCTCAAGGACAGAGTGGACGTTAGCTGAGCCAACTCTACAGGGATTAAAGATCCTGCCAAATATTCTGATCACTGTTTAAATGTAGAGAAGTGGATCAATCTCTTTGGTTCTAGCATCATGTTCAACAGACAGATATGACAGTGGTGTCAATCTTCTCATGTGATTCTTAGCAAGAAAGGGTTTGGGTAAATTTGAATGAATGTTAAAGGAAAGTAAAAATAGTTATAGGTGTTTTTCTTCAGAGAGAGCTCTGCCTGAAGCTGTGTTAACAACAGGCTCTGACCTAGTTGAAATCTGAAGTAAGAAGAGAGCATTTCATCTTGTGTGTAAGAAAAAGACAAGTAGTTGAGTATGAGATGCCTACAAAACAGCGTGCTGCCTCACACTGATGTATATCTTAACATGATTATAGTTTTGGTCGTGTCTGCAGCCAGGCCATGAGAGGTCTGACCTATTTTGCTGTCTCTTCTCAGCATCCCCTTCTGTCGGAGCAGCCGCATTCCTCACTGTCATGTGATTGTCAGCTTGTAGCTTATGTCCATTGTCGGCAGCGTAACGTAATCTGCCTTTGTGTTGGGTTATGCCTCCAGACAAATCTGTCCAAAAGGCACACCGGCACCACCGTTACCATCACCACAGTCCTCACAAGCTCCCGTGGGGTATTTTTTTAACTTCTTTTTTGGGGAGAAGCTCTGGTTCAAAACACAAACAGACTCCATTGCACAGAGACATTCCCACAGACTGAGATTAGCCTCAACATCCAGCCGAACGCCACTTTAAGGAAAGCTGATATGAATAATCCTCAGTGTTTACACGCATGCCTATGACATAAGGATATGCTCTTGGACCACAGCTTCTGTGCATGTCTGTGTGAGTCATAGAGAGTCTGCCAATACTGTTACTGAGACTGTCCATGCTGCTTTGTGATAGTTAGACGCTGTGACTTTGTGCCAGAAGGCAGCAGCTTCAGTTTCTTCACAACGTTAGCTTTAGCTGCAGCAGAGCATATGCTGAAAGAGACCCACACTCTTATTTTAGCATTTCACGCTCTGCTTCTTTGATCTTTTTATCATGTAGGTGGTGCACCTACTCACAGCTACCACGCACACACCATCACCACAGTAAAAAGGAATGGGATGAATTGAAGGAAACCTGCAAGGCAATTTAAATGGTTTTGAATCACAGGTCTTATGAGTCATTTTAGCACAATACTCTCATCAACACCAGCGCAAATAAACCAACGTGTTAAACGTCATTCTAACCTCAACCCCGGCCAACGAGGCTTAGCCATTGCGTGTTGTTGCTGGCAGACTGTCTGCCGGGTGTATGTGTGAGCAAAGCTAATCAGTATGTTGTTGCATTGTTGTTGCTTTGTGACGTTGGAACAGGCCAAACCATAATCCACATTCACCCTCTGCCAGAGGAAAAGACTGCCAAGCAAACAGGCTGCAGTCTCCTCCTCCCTCTCTCCCTCTCTGTTTCTTACACTGTCTCCTCACTTTACTGTATATAGAGATCAGGTCTGATTAGTGTAGCATTAATCTCATAGATTAATCCTCTGAGATTTAATGGCTCGTTTTAACAGTGTATTAGCTCAGTCAATGATACACTGTTTTCTACCACTAAATGAGACATTAGCATGAAACTCTGTCTATACAAGCGCCTTAACAGATTGTGTGGGAGACTGGAGGCCGATGCAGACTATGAACTAATAGGGTGCATACAGTATGTTTAAGTGAAGTGGTTAAATTTGTAGCTCGTAGAGATTTTTTTTTCAAGACTGAGGCACACTTGAGGCTAGCTGTTTTAGAAGACGATCGCATGCTAACCACGCTGACACAATAAACTAAAGTAAATCTCTTCATCGTTCTCCTTTTATTCAGTTCACAAACAATAAAACTGTGCTGACGCCTGGTGACGAGTGGCACAGACAGTGTGGGCTAAGATTGTAAAATATATTAAAGGAGTATTTTGACGTTTTCTTGCCAAAGTGCTAGATGAGTAGGCTGTCTCAAACCACCCACACAAACCCACTCATAAAAACACAAATTGTCATTTTAACACTTTAGTTTACGTGCAAATAAAACACAGGAGATCTAGAGAACCTTAGAGTCGGTTTGCAAAATTCAGCTTTACATTTATCCTACAGCCACAAGTGTTTTATCAGTCTTTTCATCTGAAGCTCACAGGGGCAACTGAACTTTGCCTTGTTAATTTTGCTGCCAAACAGTTGCCTGACTGTGTGTTCACAGGCTTAGATCCTAATTTCCTTTTAGATTCATTAAATCCCATCTGTGCAAAACACATTTTCAGAGGAGTACTTTCAGATTAATTCAGATTTTGGGGGCAAGAAAAACATCAGTTTATGGACAATTCTGTTTTTATTGCAACTGTGAAACATTAACACCTCCTGGGACCCTTTGAAACAGAGTTAGTTTAATAAAGAAAGTGAGAAGAGAGGGAGGGGAGGAGGGGGGATGTGAGGAGAATAAAAATGAGAATGGACAGTAAATGGAGCTGACGTTACATAGCTGACCTCTGACTTCATACATTACTCTGGCAGACACATACCCCCACTTGTCTGCTATCTTACGCCCTGCAATTTGCCTGCGTCTCCCCCTCTTCTCGTGCTCATTCATCTTCTGGATCCCGTTGGCATCCGCAGCTCGTGTATGGCTCAGTTAATTGGCTGTGAACAGTAATGGAGGATGGAGGTTCATATTTATGTTGTACTTTGCCAATTGGAAATATGCAAATGCAGTGATTTAATATTTCACATTTTAAAGTTTGTATTCAGTGTCCTGGCTCTCCTGAAACGGCACAGTTTGCGGTGGAGTGTATAGAGAGGTGAAAACTAATGTGACCGTCGTTTCTCTGCAGGTTCATTGAATATTCAGGTCCACGTGGCTTCAGTTAGGGGCTTTACCAGGCTGTTTGATGTGCTTAGTTGCATGTGTGCGCACACATGTGTGAAGCTATGAAGGCTTTTCTGTTCAGCTTGTCAATTTTTCATCCCTCTTCTCTCTCTCTCTCTCTCTCTCTCATTCTCTGTAGCTGTAGCTTCTGCTCCTGTCACTGGCTCTAGTTATAAAATATATACAATACAGTGACACTCTAGGGGATAATGAATGGCTAATTATGTGAATTAATGACAGGCAGGCAAAAAAATAAATGGCTTTTTTAGCACAGACCTGTCATTAATTTATTCTCCCAGTGTTTGTTTTTGGAAGGATTTATGTTTAAAATGACCCCGTTGGTAAGGAAAAGGGGGAAATAGTGACTCTAATTTGCGATGATGGGCCTGGAGAGATTCAGCTTTTGTTGTTGTGATTCAGAGTGTGTGTGTGTGTATGTGTGTGTGTGTGTGTGTGTGTGTGTGTGTGTGTGTGTGTGTGTGTGTGTGTACCTTCATATGTCAACATGTGAAGCTTCCTGCCAAGCAGCACTGCACATCTCATCCTGTCATGCTATATTACTTCAATGGGTCTGTGAAAGCCTGACATAATGAGGCAAAACTCAAAGGAAATGAAATGTTCCTAAATAACATGGAAAATGGTCTGTGTGCAATATGGTTCCTCATGCAATGAAGGAGGTGCAACATGGAAATAGAACCATTGTTGTATATCTTTATATTCATCAGCTGTTTTGCCAAAATTGGTTTATCTATATTTACATGTTTTATTTACTCAGGTTTTAAGATATTTATTCATTATATTCAAAAAGGGTATTTGAAGCTGCATGTGTGATATTTTTATTGTCATTAATAAACCAAAAGACTGTATAAAATGTGCAAAGATGGATAGATAGATAGATAGATAGATAGATGGATGGATGGATGGATGGATGGATGGATGGATGGATGGATGGATGGATGGATGGATGGATGGATAGATAGATAGATAGACAGACAGACAGATAGATAGACAAATAGACAGACACACCTTTATATTTCCTCCTATTTCCTCTTTCAGGATGATAACTGGGGAGAAACCACCACCGCAGTAACAGGCACTTCAGAGCTGAGTATTTCCCAGGAGGAAGTAGTTGGACTAGGGAAAGGGATTCAGGACCGGACCCAAGGTTTCCGTCGCTATCTTCCTCTGGCTGTGGGTTCGTGCGTGGGGCTGCTGGTTCTGGCGACGCCCCTCGTCTTCCTGCTCCTTCCAGCTGTAATGTGGCCCGACAGACTGCAGGCTTGTGGTGCAGCCTGTGAAGGACTCTTCCTCTCTATCTCTTTCAAGCTCCTCATTCTCCTTGTCGCCATCTGGGCGTTGTTCCTCCGACCAGGCCGTGCCAGCCTGCCCAGAGTGTGTGTGTACCGTGCCTTCCTCACCACACTCACGCTCCTGCTCACCATGTCTTATTGGCTCTTCTATGGGGTCCGCATCCTTGATGCACAGGTGAGTTGAGAGAGTACCATCAGAGCATTAAACTTTGGTTTTCTTGCAGCTAAAGGAAAAGATTTATATCCTTACTTTAATGGCACTTACAAGAGAAAACATACCAGCATTCCCATTCTCCACTCTGTACATGAATGGGTCCTTTTTTATTGTATTGGGTTTTAAAGTGCCATTTTTGTTATCTCTTACAGTGCAATTATTTATATGTTTCATTGATTACATTTTTGTTTTGTTTAGCTCTGATTTTGTCTTGATTCTGTCTTGAAAACACATTTTTTTCA
This sequence comes from Polydactylus sextarius, assembly GCA_016801845.1. NCBI lineage: Eukaryota > Metazoa > Chordata > Actinopteri > Polynemidae > Polydactylus > Polydactylus sextarius. Next base: position 8,244,343 of record CM028912.1, on the reverse strand, counting down.
CCTTAGTGGCACTTCACTGTTACTGTTAAATTCACGCTAAATGAAACCAAAGAACAAGTTTTATCCATCAGCAGTTAATATTCTCTCTAAAACTTGTGATGTTTGTCTACGTAGGATGAGGACTACCACGGTATTGCCCAGTTCGCCGTGTCCCTTGTAGACTCCCAGCTGTTTGTCCACTACCTGGCCGTGGTGCTGTTGGAGCTCCGCCAGCTCCAGCCCTGCTACAGCGTGTGTGTGATTCGCTCCACAGACGGAGAGACGCGTCACTACAACATAGGACAGCTCAGGTGTGTATGCTCATTCACTTTAATGTGCATTATGTGTGTAAAATGTCTAAAGAAACACAAGATCAGTGATGAGCATAGAGATGTTAAAGGAAAATACAACATTTTTACATGTGAACGTGACCTTTTGTATCAATAAGACACATTGGGCTCCATTCAGTGGCACTTGGTCACAGTCATTACACTCCACCATGTTGAATTATGTGTGTAATTGGAGGCCCATGTCCACAGGGAAGACTGATACAGGCAGTAATTGAGTTACTCATCAGTCTTCTCATCTAGTTTGCTCAAGGCGGTTAATTGTAAGAGTTTTAGAGGGGGAGGGATGAGAAACTGCCGGACACAGGAACTCGTTTCATGGCTGTTGTACTTTGTTTCTTCTCTGGACAAGTGACAAGATGAGGAGACAACAGCACTAATTAGATAAGGTTTAAACAAACGGTATAAAACCCACAAATGGGTTTGTAATTTACAACCATCTTCTTGTTGTGATTTAGACTTTTTAGGATGGACAACAGGAAGTTAAGACCTGCGTAGGAGATAGAAAAAGAAAAGTATACACATTGTATTAACAGCTGCCAGTAACTTGAAGGGAGAACTGCACATATGAGTAAAAGCTGTATGAAGTTTTTGAGGCTCCAGAAGACGTTGTGTGAAATCTGATCAACTGGGAAAGATGTCTAAAAAAACACATACAGGGGTGTAGAGAGAAAAAAAGGAAGAAATTCTCTGTAGTCTGCTTCTTATCTCAGCTTCAGGAAAGATTTACTGGTTCTATCTCTGACCAAACTGTAGACAGTCGAGATACTTTGAGGATAGGTTTTGATAAGGAAGAAAAACATGTGGATTATATATAATGTAAATCGTAATCTTGCACTTTCTTTTTTTTTTTACAGCATTCAGAGAGCTGCTCTGTCCATTCTGGAGTATTACTACAGAGATTTTCCACTTCATAACCCAGCACTTCTGTCTGCGTCCAAGCACCGAGCTGCCAAACACCTGGCTGGGTTAAAGGTCTACAATGTAGATGGTCAGTTTCAATCATTTAATTCACATTTTATGTCACATTTCAGTTGACGTCGCCCCTTTTAGTGAAATCATTCATTCCCTACAGTCCAGTTTTCACAAAGATGATGTAGACTGGCCTGTAGTGTTCAACCAATAACGACTTGACTTTTTTATTATCATTTTGCAGGGGATTTATGCCTCTTTTAGACAGAAACGGTTAAAACTGACAGGACTAGTGAGTGAGGGAGTAAGGGAAGGACGCCATAAAAAGGTCGTCCTGACCGGTCGTCCTGATTGTGGAAACATGCTGCTCAACGCGTAGTTCAACAGTTAGCCATCTTACCCACAGGCTAATTAGCGATGTTTCCATGGTAACAATCTGTGATACCTGATAAATGGCGTTTCCATGGCAGCAATCAGCAACACCTGCTGATTATTGGCATCAAATGACATAAAAGAGCAAAACGTTGCACGTAACATGTGGCTTGTTAACCGTGAGTAGAGTTTTTGGTGACTGCGGTAATATGTTGGTATTATACAGTGATAAAGATAATAAGCTGTTTTTTATTGTTACACTTTTCACTAAATGTTCTCATAGCTGTTGAATTCATGTATCTGACGTCTGATTATCAGTTTGATCAGATTTGAGGTGTTGACTTTTTTTTTTTTCCCACCTCCATCTTTTCCATGAGCAGCTTTTAAAAACAAACTGAGAACATACCTTTTGGACAGTAAGTACAGATAAAAATTCTTCAACATGATAGCGCACAGCACTTTGTCACAGGAAGCTGCTAATTTCACGGTTCACTTGACTCCATCTTTACTGCACTCTGAGGCTTCAGTGCCTGACATAATGTATATATTGCATCCAGAGAAAGCACTCTGCCTCAACTGGAGCACTACGATGCTTTTGATATGTTTCCTTCCTGCACCTACACACACACACATGCACACACATCCTGGAATGGCACAAATTGCAGCCTGTCCTCCTTGTTAAAAGCCTCCTTCACTCACCACCCATCAATTCCCCCACCTATACAGCCCAGTGGATCTGATGATCTATTGCAGCGATGCAGGATGGGATATGGTGTCCTCATAGCACCTCCCATACACCCCACCCCCCTTTTCTATCAAAGAGCAGCGGGAAAGCTCTCCAGAGGGCTGTGAAATTTCAAGTCTTAAATAATTCATCAGAGTAACGTTCATTTCTCCACATACTCCCACATCTCTCCTTCCTCCCGCTCAGCCGGTCTCCAGCTCTGCTTGCTCTTGCTTTCCTTTTTCCCCCACCATCCTTCTTTATTACATTTTTCATTCACTTCAACCCCCACCCACCACCACTTTCTCTCTTTCTCATTCATAGCCATTCATAGTTGTTCTTCTTATAGCGTGAAAATGTAGGGCAGGAGGTTAAAGAGGCTACTGTTCACCCATATTTTCAACGGAAAATATTTACAATGTGCACATTATCTGACAGCATGCTTTACACACGATTGTTTTCATCTCTAAATTCTTCCTTCTCACCTGCACAGATACGCATATGCAGATTAGATTATCAATGATTCATATTCTTACCTAACCTCCAGCATTTATTCTCCATAACCTCCAACAAAACTGAACTAGATCTTACTCCCCCACAATGAAACCCCAAGACCTGTAATATACTGCTGTACAAGCTCCATTAGCTTTATAGGTTTGTCACGCAAATCAGAAAATTCACAGATCAGACAACTACTAAGGCCTTTGAAGTGCAAAATGATGAATATCTAATCCACCCCGCCTCCAACGCCCCCCAAATGAAAAGGCTGTAGAAGAATGTAGATGCTTCCAGTGGAAATTTCCTCTTTTCCCTGTGCTATAATTAACATTTTCTGTGACTGAGACACATGATCTGGCAGGATGCCCCAGATAAGTTCGAAAGATTAACTCACAGAGTTCTCAAATCTTTCTCAAAGGTCTGTGGAGTATAAAATGGGAACAATAAGTGGGTTGATTTGTAGTTGTTACACACCCTCTGCACCAATGTGACCTTTTCTTTCTCCGTGATTCAGATTGAGATACAGTCCATTAATCATAGTCTGGTGGGGTCTGGCACCACTTCCTCCAGCTCAGACTGATGTGACCGGTTTGTCTCCTCTCTCTCTCATTTTTTTTTCTTTGGTGCAGCCCCTGGGAACGCAGCAGGGGCTCAGCCCAGTAATGGCACTCAGTCACGGCCGACGGTTTCAGCTGCCACCAAACGCAAAGACAGTGCCCACAATGAGCTGTACTACGAAGAGGCTGACTACGAGAGAAGAGTTCGCAAACGTAGAGCCAGGTGAGTCACGTGGAAGAAATTACAGCTTGTCAGAGGTTGAATTGTTGATCTATGGGCTCTTTCAGATGTGCATCTCTGGGCATGCTGTAAAGGTGATTTCAAGTTTGCATGTTAGTCTTTGCCTGAATAAGCTCAGGAGTCTTTCTTTCATTTCTGTAACATCATAACACTGCTGTCAAATTAATATGAACTGCAACATTAAAAAAAAATACATACACAGAGACTTTATATACATTTTTTGCCTTGCCATTATGTTTCTGATGTCACTGTTCAGGCCAAAAGAATCAAAGAAAACCTTTCTACAATATTAATTGGACTTGTACTTGCACTGTAGCAGAATTCACTATTCAATACACAGTTAAAATTATTTATATTGGGATTCACAGCTAAGATGGAGATGTAGCTGTACCATTACATCCTCATGAATCTACAAGAAACACTCATGAACACCTAGAAGCCATAATTTAACAGATGCTGGAGAAAGCTAGCCAGTTGTAATATGCAACCTATGACTGAAAAGGGCTTAACAGCTGTAGTCTGACATGCTATATACGTTGCATATCGAACGGTATGGATTAAAAAAAACCTAAGCTCCAGAGCTGACAGTAAGCTCCTACTTTATCAGGCTGGTGGTGGCTGTAGAAGAGGCGTTCACTCATGTCCGGCGGATGAAGAAAGAGGATGAGCAGGCGACCCCCTCTGATATCATGGATGTGCGTGAAGCAGCTCTGGCTGTGTTTCCATCAATGGCACGTGCCCTGCAGAAGTACCTCCGCACCACCAGACGGCAGCACTGTCACAGCATGGAGAGCATCCAGAAGCATCTGGCTTTCTGCCTCGTTAATAACATGAGCCCTAAGGTCAGTTTGGATTTAATATTGATGATTCAATTAGTTTAAATTAAATTCATCTTATCCTGAATATTGAGGAATAATTGACTGTCTGTGTGTCCAGGCCTTTCTCGAGGCCTACCTGGCCCCTGGTCCAACCCTGCAGTACGGCCCTGAGCGTTGGATGGCTGATCAGTGGACTTTGGTAAGTGAGGCATCTGTCACCAGCAGCATAAAGGAAGGGACGGAGTTCCTGCTGAAGTGTCTTGACTTTAACTTAGCCATTACCATCAAAAGCATCCCTTACATCCGAATTACTGAGGAGTACGTCGACCCCAAGTCTCATAAGTTTTTACTGCTGCTCCAATCAGAAACTTCGGTTTAACACCCCCAGTGGACCAGTGCTGCTAATCTGGACTTCGAGGGCTGTTCCGATTTTTTGAAAATAGCTTTTTTTGTACTGTTTTTTGTACTTAAGTTTATGTTATTTTTCTCACTTAAAGTATCTGCATCCTTGTTATTGTCCTGGGAGACATGAAAGACAATAATAATAATAATGAAAATAAGAAAATAAGAGGGAATATGCTTGGATTTCTCTGTTCTGACATTTACAGAAGACAGTTCAGGTATTCCTCTATGCACTTCAAATGACCCTCGCAAAATGTTCTTCTTCCTTTAATTGCATGTGCCAGTGCGTGCCTGAGGAGGAGTGTGTGATTTAGGATGTGTGTGTGTGTGTGTGTGTGTGTGTGTGTGTGTTGAGTATAATACACCCAGGGTCTGTCTCGACCTGTCTCCCCTTTTTACCCCAGCGTAATTGTAGTCACCAGGATGTTTGATATAACCTGAACTCTTTTCAGCAAAACTTTCAGTCTTGAGCTATGTTTATTTAACTGTCCTGTATTAAAAATGTATGTACAGTATTTATATGTGAATATACTGTATCCCTCCACACTTTTATATCAAAAAACTGTGCTCGGTTTGAATGATTTTTTTTTTTACCTTGTCAGTCTGCGCTGTATTTGTGGAGACGATTGAACTGTAAATAGCTGGAGACATGTTTGTAAATGTCAGACAAATCACTGGAGTCTTTAGGACGAAATGCCAAACACAGTACAACTAAATACAGATTGCCCGGCCAAAAGGTTGCGAACAAACACATCTTACTAGTCATTATGTTTGTGTTTGTACAGTTAAGTGTGTGCAGAGTATGATGATCTTTTTGGACACGCCATCAGAGAGACTTGATGGTTTTTATATTTCATATTAAAACTGTTACTTTTGTGCTTTTTAACTGCAAAAAAGTCCTATAATCTGGATCTTAATTCATCAAATTATCACAGAACCTCTCTGTGTAAAGTAAATCCTGTCACCTAAGTGAAACATACTGAATGTGAGGTTCTCAGCTACCTAACATGACATGTTACATACATGAACACAGCAGATCTGACTTTCTCTCTCTGGGATAAAATCCTTATATGGAATAAACAAGCCCTTAACTCATGCAGGCAAGTGTAAAAAAAAAAAAACAATGAATAATTTAGTGTAAATTATCTCAATCTAGTGTCAGTATTTCTGCTGTCAGTATTCTGTCTGTGGACACTCAAGTGTCACACTACCGCCACCTATCTACCGCTACTGGAACTGGAGCTGTATGTGTGCATCAGATCAGTCGAAACTGTTGATTTGTATGAATATTTGATCTGTAAGTTTTTTCGATCTAATGTATGTGGGAGGCATGTTTTGTTGTAAATTTCTATTTACACACGTGTTGCTGTGGTCACTGACGGTGTAGTTTTGTTTAGGACTGTTTAGGAGTGTTGATGGTTGTAAATACTTAACCGACTACACATGTGCCTCAGTTATACATATCTAGGATCCGCTCAGTATATATGTGTACGTTTTCGAGAGTGCTTCTTCGTGTGTGTGTGTGTGTGTGTGTGTGTGTGTGTGTAAGAGAGAGAGAGAGGGTGAGAGAGAGAGAGACAGAGAGAGAGTGTGTGTGTGGGAAAATAATGAAAAAAAAAAATTTTTTTTTCCAAAATGTCCTGCAGCTGACAAGTCATAAATCTGATGTTGTCCCTGTCTTCTTTTATACAACAGAAAATGTTAAGTCACAGCAGCTGTGTCAAAGTCACATTTGTAAAAAAAAGAATTAATAAATATTTGTATTGACCTTTTCAACGTATTTGATTATTCTTGTGTTTTATATAATGTATATATATATATATATAAATTCAGTATGTCAATCCCTATTTTTTACTAGTTATGATGATAAAATAACACTTCATCAGCTGCATTTGTGGCTACATGTGTCATCTTACACAACTGTTTACTTTTAACAGTTTAGTTATTTCACTGATTATACAATAATGTTAATTTTAATTTACCTAAGTGTTAATTTTCTCACATATTCTGTCTGTGAATAAACTGAATCTCAGAGTGCAGCATTAACAGTGAAAACATTATTATCATTTTCTATGCAACAGTTTGAGTCATACAGCTGTGAAATACAGTGTTTGGTATAATTATCTCAATCCATTTTATATAATTTGCATTTTCCTGAAATTAAATAATAAAATAATGTTATCATTTATTAGCCTAATCAGTGTTAAGAGTATGATTAAAATGGATTTGTTCCAGAGCTGGAGTTTCTGTTGAGGCTAAGTCTGCTGTTTTAGCCTCTCCAATATAAACTATATGGTTCCTTATGATATTGTTATGTCAGTGTAGATTGTATTTTTGCAGAGAGATGAAGAGAAAACGATTGATCTCATCAGAAATGACGCGAGAGTGTGGGAATGCAGTTCAAAATTCAAATGAGCTGCATCGATACTGTGATGTCAATATTATCTCCCTGAGCAGCAGCTGCCCGCTCCATTAATCCAGATGAAGTAAACCTAATGAAGAAAAACAAAGTACCAGGAGATGAAAGAAAAGATTGGAGCTCTGCTATTGAAAATGGAGCGTGTCAGCATGTGGTCGGCTTTACAATGTTGAAGCAGTTATCTCTCGGGCAGGAAATGCATCTCCACATCAAACATTACACATTAAGGTGTATTACCTGCCTGAGCGGGGGGTGGAGAGTAGTAGTCACACTATTACCAGTCAGTTTGGTTTATTGACACTGATGTCAATGGGCCACAACTTTTGAAACATTTGAAACATGATCAGTGGCGGAAGAAGCACTTAGATCCTTCACTTAATACAACGATGTGACGATACTATCAAAATAAAAGTCCTGAATTTCTTTAATTTTTATATTTGTTTTATTTCAATTAAAAATTTTCGATTAGATTTTTTTTTTACATTTTATATCTATTATATTTTTTAATGTAAAGAGTAATTAACAGCCTTCACAGTATTATGTAAAATAATTTGAACATGTCGACAGTGGCAGTGTTTTATTATGAACAGTCATTTATAGATACAAGCATATCAATGAATGTCATTTGATTTGAGGTAAATGCCATGTACAGACATTTCATTATATATATTTATATTATTTTTAATCCGCAAACCCATTCCAGGCTTATTTACACTGTCAATAAATGACATTTTTTTGATTATTAAATATAGTTTTTATTGTTAATATCTTTATTATGGATATCAGCCACATATTCAGTACAAATTTCTTGGTATAAAGTTACTTTTCAGTTGTTTGAAGTCCATCTTCAAAAACCGAGGTGTCAAGATTGACTATTCCTATCAATTATTCATCATCATCGTCATCATCATCATCGTCGTCACTGTCGTCGTCATTGTCACTGTCACCGTTGTCCTCTTCATCATCGTCATCATCATCATCATCATCGTCGTCATCATCATCGCCATCATTTTTGTCATCATCATCGTCCTCAGTGTTGACTTTGCCAGAGAGCACATCTTCAATCCAGTCCTCCAGCTCCTGAGCAGTGGGCAGATCCTCCTCATCTTCCATCTCCATCCACACACTGTCGGCCTGTCACACGGACAAACACATAGACATCAAACACTGGAAACTCAAGACAACATTCACATCACATCAAACATCACCTCGCCAGGTCGTCACGGACTTACATCTGTAACATTGACTACTCCGATCTGGGGCCTGAACAGGTCAACCTTGAAGGTCTTCTCCCAGTATGGGATCAGCTAAGGGGAGTGAAAAAAATGAGGACATCAGACCTGTAGTTCATGAGATAAATATATGCAGAGACTGGTTTGAAGGGTTACTCACCAAGGGAAAGTCATCTGGGTCAATCCACACAATACTGAGGTCGGGTAGGTGAGTGTTGTCTCTGGCCACCTCCTTCAGGATCTCCAAGAACTCATAACCATCTGGAACAAAGTTACAGAACATCAATTGATCCAAATCTAGCTGAGATGATTGATGATTCGAATCAGTCTCTTACCAGGATCCTCTTCCTCTGCAAAAGCCACAATGTGAATACCCTCAATATCGTCCTCCTGAGAAAATAAAAGAGAAACATAAATTTCAAGTAACAGTTACGTGTCAAAATAAAACTAACTTTAAAGTCATCACTCACCCAGGTCTCGAACATGTCTTCTGCTCGTAGCTTTCTCAGAGTTGGTCTGATGGCACACAAACCATAATGGTCTTTACACTGTGTGTTTATACAATAGACCTCAGTGAGGAAATAGGTTAAATATACATATGCTGGAAGGATTTAATCCTTTGTTTACCTCCTGTGTTTGGTAATGAATTCCACCAGCTCCTCCTCAGAGTGCGGTTTGCCTGGGATGGTGACAGGCTCCTCCATGAAGGGTTCATAGAAATCCACCTCGTTCAGCTTCAGAGTCAGCTCCTTGGCCACCTGAAGCAGCAACGACAGATTTCACATTTCCTTTTTTCCAGATGAGTCTGTTGAATTGTTTGCATTTGTTTGTTTTTTTTTGTTTGTTTGTTTGTTTTACTTACAGATTTCTCAAATGTGGCAAAAAATTTAATGTAGGGCTGGAACTGCTCTGCAGCTTCCTTAAATGCTTCATAGTCTGAAAATAAAGGAGAACAGGGAGTGAAAAAATGAGGTAATGTAGAGTACACGGTGTTGTTTTGCTGCTGTAACAAGCTTGTGTTCCCTTGTTCTAAGGTTTTCTTAATAACACATCTGTTTGTGCTTTCTTTGGCTGTTGTGTACATGACATTTCCACATCGGGGAGTGGAAACAGCTGAACTTTGACCTCCACAGTTGGTGGGAGCATTAAGAGGAGGATGTGGCTGCAGCCCATCACCATAAGACTAAACTACTCTACTCTAGACTAAGTTCTTCCAAAGCATGTGAGTAGGGACAGGGCAGTGGCAGCTGTGGTAGAGCAGCAGTGGTAAAAATGGATCTGTAAATCCATGGAGATGAGGGGTTAAAATGCATGTTATAATGAAGGGCATGAGCCTCAGACGATGGGGCCCATTGCAGCCCCATTGAATAGGGTAGTGGGCTGTGTTCAAACAAAAAAAAAAAAAAAACATATTTTTTGCAAACATGTTACGTTGACAGTGTTACACACTCACGCTCAGACTCTTCGTTCTTGAAGTAACCAATGAGGCGAATGTCTTCTTCCATCCTGTCAAAGGCTTTCAGCTCCAGAGCGTTTTCTATCACCTCCACTGGCTCCTCCAGTAGCTATAAGAAGACAGAAAGATGACAGAAATGTTCTTGGGCAAGCTCTGGCAAGACATGTTAATTAGCATTAGTAGCTGGGAATTTACACTTAAATCAGTCAACTCACATCTAACAAAAACTCCACCAGGGTGTTAGCAGAGAGCAGTCCATCAAACTCAACCACCCGATCGTCCTTAAAAACATATACGCTGCCTTCTTCCTCCAAACCTGTGATTGAAGTAAAATTGCGCATCATTATATACAGCAATTGTCTTTCATGAGCTGCTGATCCAAGTCAGATACATGAAGCTAAATAAAGGTTGCACATAGGTCAAATACTCACCAAGTTTCTTTGCAATCTTTGCATCTTTCTGGGAGTCAACCATCCCAAACCCAATGTCCTTCTCCTCCATAACTTGAGCTACAAGCTGCAGCCAAAAGAAGAAAAAGAAAGCTCATTAGGGAGTAAATATTAAGAACTTGGGTGAATCCAATAGATGTAAAGAGAATTATTCATTCTTGGATTTGTCATATAAAGTTAAAATATTCACTGAAGCAGATTTTGTGGAGCAAAAGGGATCTGGTGCTTTACTGCTGTGCTGGGTATAGTCAAGCTGACAGAGGTTCCCTAAACTGCCCAGGGGCCATAAAGACACGGTTATATAATCATCCAGACTGTCCTGTTCTAAATATAACTCAAGAGTATGATTACTCTAGTAGTACAGTAGGTGAACTGATGGAGACAGGGGCTCTGCTACCATGAATAATTGTTACACTAATGGAAAAAGATCTTAAGATTAATGCTCAGGGAGAAGCTCCTAGGACTTATAAAGGTAAAGGCTCCCAGTAGGGCTTTTAACCGCTTGATGCACTATGTGTCTTCCATTTACATGTGGATTTTTTTGTTTTGTTTTTTATTTTATTTTATTTTTTTTTACATTAGTCACTCGTGTACACAGTTAAACTGGCAACAGTGGCAATTCCACTAAGCTACACTAGGTGGTGGTAATACAACAAGAAAAATAACTGTGGCAGTGAAGAAGAAATGCTAACAAGAAGACATGGCTGTAAACAGTGTATGGTGTATATAAATTATATCTTATGAAGTTCATGCTGTACATGCCGCATTCATCTTACATGGTTACTGTACATAGTGCTTTACTCCACAGTATCATGGGGCTGTGTAAAACAAGGGGAGCTAACATCAGGTCTTGAATGAGAGGGCTCAGATTACCTTCAACAGATCAAAGAGCAGCTCACCCTCAGCCATGTGTAACCGGAGATAGGGCCCATTTTTTTTCCTTCAGTATTTAACCATTTAATCTATCAATTATGTATCCAGCTGCTTTACTGAGTCTATACAAGGTCAAGCTCTTTAATTTTTGAGGCTTGACAGGTTCACAAAAGAGCCACAGTAGAGGAAGAGGCAGTTGTGCCCTTCATATTTATGGATCAAAAACACAAAACACATGAGTTCATGACCATGGCTATTTCTGACAGGAGGAGAAACACAAGGAGACATAGTCACATGCATCTCCACAGGACTGAAGTGCTCATTGAATTAAGCTTGACAACTGTGCATTCATAATGTGCATACATTTACACACCAACCTTGAAGAGACAACAGGCATCAAACCAAACTTAAGTCTCCTCTGTCCCTTTAATCTGATTCTGCACCTTCTCTACCTTTGTGGATTCTTTTCTTAATACTTTACCTCCAGCACAAGTTCAGTCATCTGGTGTTGTTTTTGCAGCTCCTTGTTATCTGGTATGGGCTCGTGGTAGAATAGGCAAAGCATGCTGTGCTTTTTCAAGGCTTTCTTGTAGTTTTTATCATTGATGTCTAGGACGCGGTCTTTCCCGTCATACTGTGGGAATTCCAGGCCCTTCTCGGCCGGGGCCAGAGGTACGAGGCTCAGACACGGGAGCAGGAAAAGCCACAGGGAGAGCATGGTCCAGAGCTACCACACAGCCCCCAAAAGAAAGAGTATGTTTTACTTTCACAGTTTAGAAGTGGACAAAGGTCACCAAAGCCCCAAGCAGAGGGAAGGAAATGTAGAAAATGCTGGAGAAAGTTTTAGATATAAAAAGTGGTCCGTGAGTGGTAGTTCTCAAGCATCCCAGGGTGTCCACAGAAATCCAGTTTCTAAAGCATCTTCAGAACCCACTAACTCTTTTTCCCCAGTGTGATCACTTCACTCTTTCTTCACGCTTTCTCTCTGCAGACACAATGGCAAAAGAGCAGTACTGTCGGGCCTGTGAGGTACTGAGAGGGGTGGATACCAAACATAGCAGCACTCCTCTCCCCTTACTCATACATGACAGGCCCATTTTTAGGAGAGACCAGTTGTTTGAACGCTAAAAATAAAATGGCAAGTGAGAAAAAGAGATAATAGAGGACAACACTCTGGGTTTTAACAGTTAGAGTATTTTGTCTGTATGAAGGAGTCAGTGATGTAGGAGAAGAGAGTTTAGCCCCAGAATTTGGAGGAGGGGCGGTCAACGTATTTTGAGATTTTAGGTCAAAAAAGCAAAGTGGTTGTGTGGTTTGGTGCAAGAGAAATAAATGGTGGTGTATTTTTAAGTGGCAGGTCATGAGACGTTTTGCCAACAGGTGTGTAAAGGGCAATTCAAATAATGCAGCTCTAGTGGTTGTCCTGCAGATGTAGTCCAGGTGTAATCTGCTATTTGACCATATTAAGTGAAATATTGATTTGATCTGTGTGTAATTTGGCTTTGATTGTTGAAAACATTTGTCCAAACATTTGTGCATCTCACAAACCAACACTGCAACTTAAAGATCTTTCTCTTAAATTTTATAGTGAATCATCACAGAGCAAAAGTTGCATTTCTATTTTTATCCTCATCTTTAGTTTTCTTCGTCTCCTTTCTTGTCTTAAATACATTTGGTCTGTGGCTTTTGATCGAGTCTCTGCTGCTCTCTGCTGGTAGAAACATATATGAACACCAGGACATGACCAGACAGTTATAACACTCCAACACCAATGCTTTAAATGAAAATGCTTCATGAAAATTAGCTGACAAATGACAAGTGAAAACAGATATAAAAGATAATTTTAAAAAAGGAGTGAAAGTACAAATGAAAATGTGAGACAATAACATACAATACAATACAAGAACCTTTCACTTCTTTTATTGAACAGTGACTGTCGCAACATCCACTTCTACATATATTTAAAAACGTTAAATAACATGCAGTTTTAAATCTATTTAAATGAACACATTGGGGACATTATGGGTGATCGTGTTTAGTTTATTTGACATTTGAAAGTCATTTTTCTAATGAATCTTTGATGAAAAACAACCAATGAGAAATTATTATTCCAGTGTTTGACCAGCATGCACAGTACGTACATGATCAGGCTCCAAAGTTAGCAATAACCTCACCCTGCTGTAACTGAGCAGTCCAGTCTTCCTTGATGTATTGGTGGTAGGGGTCATTAGAGTGCTCCCTCCTCTTGGATTTGACCGTGCTCACCAGGATAGCCACGATAATGAAGGCGAACATACCGATCATCACTGCCAGATACCAGATGACGTCCCTGAAGTTCTCCTCAGCCAGCGTCTTGTCTAAAGCATTCGCTGCAGCTGTCATGTTGCGCCTCCAGTTGTCAAGATACTGACCCAAAGCACCGGTCAGGGACTCCTCCAGGTGAAGGGTCAGATTTGACCATTCAGAGGCACTTATCTACTTGGATCGGAAACACACCATTATACTATTTTGAAAGCTTTAGACTAAGTCTTCAACTCAATTAACACAACATCAGAGACAACATCTTAGATTTAAGTAAGTAATTTATCAGAAAACTAACAAATATGTAAACATTTTATAACAAAGTAAAAATTATAAAGCTCCTAAACACTTGATTACTCATTGTAAACAGTCATGCAACAGGCAAGGAAAACATCAATGATAATTTAGCCAATGTGTTTCATTAATGGAAGTGTATTTTCTCAACAGATTTGATTCTGATTCAAACATTTCTAAAAATAAGATGGATGTGATGACGTACAGTTCTATTCTAATTAAAATTGGACCCCTTGTGGTCTAAACACCGTCGAAGATGTATAAAAAACTGTTCTAATTTTGTTTAGATTATTTTTAAATCCTCAGATAATGTAACCCAGAATACAACTCCAAAGGGGCAAATCATTATGGCCCAGATTGTTGTAAGCACAATTTCACAACAAACAATGGAAGAACAGGAGAGAAAGGTTCAGTGGTTTAAAATGATATCACCTTCTGCCAGGTTTTTGAAGACCACATGATGAAATTTATCAGGAGATCAGGAAACTTCAGAATGAGAGAAAAGTCCAAAATAAAGACGTCTGGTTAGTTTGAGTTGCAAAGTAATTTGCTCACTGCTTCAGAGGGACACAGTCAACCTCTGTTCATATTTTGTTTACTTTTATTTTATCTTTTCCACTTGGCTAAGCAGTAGGTTTTAAGTCTGTGCATATGTGTGCAAAGATACTGTGACACGACCTTCAAAATGTTAAGCATACAAAATATCTGATATCTCCTACAGGTCAGAAAGAAAAAGGAGTGCTGGAAGTCATTACAACCAACACACACAAACAAAAAAAAACATTCATATTCTAACATACATTTGCCCAAAGCAAATACAGGAAACAGAATAATCAAAAACTGGCCTGACCTCTTGAAAGAGACTAATTAATGTGTTTTTCAACTGTAATAAAATTTGCTCACACAGAGGGAGCACATTACAAGACAACTACTTTCTTACTACTTTGTTTCAGTATGATTCGCTCCAGAAGTTAAAGCCTTTTTGCACAAAGACCTGAAGTGTGCGGATTCTTTTCTTTAATTTTCAAGACAACTACTTTGTAGAAATATAATTTTATTCCTCCCTAGATGGCAGTATAATGCTACATATTTTTAGGTTACATTCACATGAACTTTCAATAAAATATGCCAATGATTGCTTCACTACCAAGTTAATATCAGTCATCCTCCAATCTTGTAAAACAAATAACTAAATGTATTTTTTTAATGTTTTCTTTGGTATGGTGAAAAAAATTAAATAGGGCTTTCATTTAAGATAATGTAAGTCATCAAAGGACACGTCAGATCAAGGACACTTTAGCTTGGTTTGCAAGACAAGTTTGAAACTGGATCCTGTGTTTGAAGAGGTGGTGTCTCTCCCCCCTCAGAGTCTTGTTGCTGGAGAGGAGAACTCCCACCACCTCTGATCAGTCCGAGATCATTTATGTTTTGTTATGAAGTACCAGCGGGGTTTTTTTTTTTTTTTTTTTCCTGTAAAGTAAAACAAGAGAATGGAACAGTACAAAGAGCACAAACACAATGACACACAGACACAATGCATAAAGAAATAAACCCAAAGTAAAATGGCCGAAAAACAAAAACAAAAAAACAAGCTGTTTAGGTGGTAAAATCCCTCAGACTCTTTAATTGTAAAATTAAAAAAAAAAAAAGGTTCATTATCTTCACTACAAATATAGAGCTCTTCTCATGCAAACCTACAAGCTGGTATCTTATATGCAAATGAAATGTGCAAATATTATAAAGGGAGATTTTGCATCGTAAAAAAATAAAAGTGTTTAAACTGTCTTCTCGGATTTCTCTTCTGTTTCTTCTCAGTCTCGGCTCAGTTTTCAGCATCTGCACATTTGAAAGTGTGACATCTCGGTAAGCTGATGTTTCACAATGTAATGTTTCTTTAAAACATCAGGGAATTTTCGCTGTTGGCTCAGTGTGATGAAAGAGTGTTACAACACAATGTGTGTTGAAATGAACTGACAGCGGGGGACCGGAACATCTGATGCTTTTGACAATAAAAGAGAGAAGATACTGCATCAACCAAAACAGCTCTGCTAAATTTCCTATGTTGTTACTGAGGTAAAACACAACAGGATATAACAGAAAACTCTTTTTGTAATAGACTATAAGTTAATAGATAGAAGATAATTGACTAATGTTTTATGGCTCAGTTATAAGATAACAACAAGAACAGGTTTTGGGTTGCAGTCTATTTAGTTTACTCTGTAGACCTTGTAGATGTGGCAACCCAAAAGTTGTTTTTATGAATGACTTAAACTGGTCTGTAAATCATTTGTGAATAATTTATTAACCATTGCTACTGTAATTGTATCTATAGTGGTGGATAATCTGTGTGGGTTACATGGTTCACCTGGTTCTCCAATTTAATCTGTTGATCCACCCAAACAGAATATTAAATTAAATTATAAGTTATATATTAACAAAATGAAATACCACATATGAAGGAGGTTGGGGTGGAGGGAGCTGCAGCAGTGAACAACGTGTCCGTGACTTTGATCAGCAGAGCAACAGTAATGCGGATTTACAACGTCCACGTTGCATCTGAATTATTATGACTGGATGTTAGTGACAGCATCACTATTGGCATCACAGCTGATGCCAATCAGCTGATAGAAACGTGTGACTTCAATGCCCGGCCTGAACTTACACGGAGCTATATATAATACAAATATCTGAGTTAATTCAAAGTACAAAAAAAAAAAAAAAAAAAACACTTCCCCTGAGAGTGATCAAGGTAAGCACAGGAAAAGCAGCGACTGAAATAACCACAGGCCATTTGACTTCATCACAAGGCCGCCTGGATTAAGAATCTGGGGTCAGAGACGGATCAGAGCGGTAACGGAAACCCTGAGGCAGCTCCGATATATGCAAAAGTGGGAGCCAGTGAACCATAAACCCCCTGCTGGGCTTGAATGTTACATTAAGTCTAAAATGCATATTCATACAAACACACGTCACATAACGTGACTACTTATTTATCCACACATAGGCAAGAACGCACCAATACAAAGCAAGCTCTGTGTTTATGTGAGCGAGTATGTGCAACACTGAGGTTATGCCTTTCATAAAGCATTAAGAATTATTCTTTGAGTCACAGGAGTTATCATATATGCTTATATAAACAAGTACAATCATTTATTGATTCAAGAGTTTTTTGTTGGTTAACCACAATAATCAGACACCTGGCGTTAATACACTCACACTTCTATGAATTATTATCACTGATGTCTTCCAGAAAATAACAAGTTTCAACAGCTCGTTATAACTTTGTGAATTCAGTGGTATATGTCATGTAGTAACTTGTTGTGATGGGAATCACTATTCATATCTCTTCGTTTTGTTTTGTTTGACCTTGGATGATACTACAACAGTACTTTTCCACACAAGCTTGTGAGGTCTCTTGGCTCTCTTGCCGCTCCCTCTTCCTGGTGCAGGTGATGATCGCTCCGTGTTATTTCATTAAGCAGCTGAGTGGACTCTGACCTAAAAGATGAAGCAATAAATACAAATCCAGGTCCAGGTTGTTTTTGGTTAGGGTCAGGGTCAGGGTTAGACATGAGACCATAACAAAGAGATGCCCAGTGATAACGTGACAGTTACATGTTAAAGTCACACTGTCTTCACCACGTCACAAGTTGCTTTGCAGCGCAGCTGTAATGTAATGAGGATGAATCCGTTACACACGTTCAAAAGTGACAATAACTTTCTTTAAAGGGCATTTTATGACCAACCACAGTGACAGTTAAATCCATGTTTTGACTATAAAAGAACCATTATAGCATCACTTGTTTTGCTGATAAGTTGTTAGTTAACATTAGCATGGATATTTGTTTCCCATGCTCTGCCTCAGCAAATTCCTCAGGCAACACTTGAGTCACAAAACATGGGCAGATAATTTCTTTGTTTTGTTAGTTAAAAATAACTCTTACACAAGACAGGTCATGTTAGGCTGAAACAAAGTTAAGTTATGAATCACTTTATTGATTCAAATCATTTTGTTCTCTTTTGACTGTATAATTTGATTATTATTATTATTATTATTTTACTAAATTAAGCTATCGTGTCTATTTTCGAACACTTTGGTACGAGAGTACGTAAATGCATCACCATTCAGTTCAGAGACGTCTGTATTAACAAACTGTTGACTTCAGCTTCACAGGATCAGAACAATCATATCACAATTGTTACTGTGGATTTTTATTGTCTTTTAATAAGTTTGTAGCAGAGGAGTAAGGTTGCCAGAGAGGCGAACCAGGGTAAAGCAAATTAAAATCTGAAACATAGCGATTCAATCGCCACTTGTGTTGAAGATTTGATCATTTATATAGAAAACACATTAATATTGCTGGTTGATTTACCTGTGTAATCAAAGAATAAAGGAAGGTTACGTTAGTTAGTGAGTTATTAAACATTTTGATCTGGTTATTCAACATATTCAGTAGGTGAAAACTGTTGTCATCTTTGAGTTGATTAACTAATTTTGAATCACAGCACAACATACAACTACTTTACTTTCTACTTTTTGTACATATATGCAAAACATGTTGGAAGGAAAATAAAGATCAGGATCTGAAGGGGTTAAGTAAATGTACTAGAAAGTTCAAAACAATTCATGTTCAATTTCTCTCTGTCTCTCCTATTTTGTTCCACTCTTACCTACTTTCTGTGGTTCTGAGTTCATAGTCTTTATTTATTACAGAGGCATGTGAGAGGACTGATAAGGATTGTTTTTGTGTAATTACTGCACATTATGACTGATAAGAGTGAGTACTGTTGATAATGTTTGCTTCTTGACATTATTTTCTGCCTATTATATATATATTTATATTTATATATATATATATATATATATATATATATATATATATATATATAATAAAAAAAACAGTGCTGCTTCCATATCAGCAGTTAATTAATCAGCAGTTGACACTTTGTGCACAACCCATTTGCTCTGCTGTTGAACTGTAAGTTGAAAATTGAGAATGTTGTTGTCAACGGTAAATGTGACCCTAACTCGTTTATGCTTCATTTATCTCATTCATCATGTCCTGGACACTGGTCTTCCTGCTGTTATTAGTAAAGCAGGTAAATATTTCCTTTTGCCATTGAAGCCCAATCCTGTGGATTATGGCCAGAATCCCAGGCATGCTGTCGTAGTTTAGGCGGGGCTGTGAATGGGGAATGACAGGAATGCATTGACCATGTTGTTTGCTGTATATTTGAAGAGTCACACCACATTCCCTACATGGCTGCTTCTGTTCTCATCCCATCAAGAACTAACAACAGTGATGTTTTTAAAGTTTCTGAAAGGATGAATACCTTTAACACCCCCACTTGGCTTTGAGTCAGAAAATCACCTCAACACCATCATATCAATTTTAGTTGTGGTGTTAGTTATGGTCTGAATAACTATGATACAATACTTAATACAATACTTACAATACCTAATTAATACTAATTGGCACTATATTATACTCCTCCTATACATCAATATTTACTGATGTACACAATGATTTTTAAGACTTTTTTAGATGCAAAGTGGAATTTACACGCTTCCTTTACATGTGAATGAAAAGATATGAAACTTATAGTTTTAGTCAGTGACACTGAATCACTGAATTGGGCTTTTTTTTAAAGTTTTGTCAACTTGTCATGGAAGATTGTGCAGGACGGCGGCACTTTCTGTTTGCATGTTGTCCCTGTCTGCCCACCAGTTTAGGTGAATTGACCATGCTGAATGTGATGTGAGATGTGAGTGTGAATGGTTGTTTGTGGGGGTAGAAGATGGTTGTGTGATACCAGATCAGTTTCAACTTATCAGTTCCAATAAGTTTCAAGTCTTCTTGATGTCACTATATATTAGGTCTTGGTAAATCACAAACCAAAATGATTTTCACGTCCTAAACTGAACTTCACAATCAGTCTTGGTCATGGCAATCATGGCTGTTGTTGAGAGACCAAAAGACATTAACACCAACCACAATCTGATTAGTAGAGGTTGTTATAGCGAGTAGAAAGCATGTCAGGAAGCACTGGGTCAGTAGATCAGCTCAGGGCATTTATGTACTTCTATGTATCGTACTTCCTCTGCTGAAAGATACTGACTGTGAAATGTCCCAAACAGTAAAGCCAAAGTCAAAAGGCTAAGTCACTATAAATACTGACAATCTATGAACAGGATGTCAGTAAACTATCTAGATTAGTCCTGCTTGATAAACCTTTAGGCAAAAGAATAGTGTCTTATCCTCCACAGAGGTCAAGACACTGATATATTATGTTAGAGGAGACTGTATATTATAAGATATGTAACAGGTATTGTTTGTACAAATATTAATATGTATATATGTATTTTGTGACCCTGTATGAAATATAACTATTAAATATTAAATAATATTAATATGAATTGACATTGTTACATTTTAAAAGCACGTTTCTTGTAGTTATTGGAAGATTATATAATGCATGCAGCCTAATTCAGCCCATCTAATAATATCATCATTTCAATTCTGCAAAGACATTTAGAGCATTTGTTTCAGAGTATTGTTTGCAGCACTGTCTAAAATAGACAATGAATAAAGGCTGGCCTGGATGCCAGTACTTTTCCACAAGGACAATATCATTAGTTTCCTCTTGGGAAAAAGGGAGGGTATGAGTTGACTGGAGGCTGGCGCGGGAGTAAGCAAAATGTGTAAGAGAGTAGAAATGATGTATGACACAAAAAACGACAACCATCCAGTGTTATCAATCTCTAACACTAACACAACAGATATTTCATCATCTATGCATTGATATGTAGGTTAACATCTGTCTAATTCTGATTATTCATTGAAGATGTAACATATAAGCTACAGCTAAAGTGATAAAGTGCAATATCATATCAAGCTTAGACGTCTTTTTGTCAGTAAGTCAGTTCACAACATCAACTGTAGATAACATTGGATGGATCATACTGACTTTGATTATCTCCCTTTAGTGAAATATCTCATATTAACTTTATGGATTGGCACAAAACTGTGTGTAAAACCATTTATCCTTGACTTTTCCTTTAAAATGCCACCACAAAGGTGAACCTTGTGGTAAATCAAGTGAGAACATTATTGTCATGGCACTAAGGTTTTACTTAGGCAGTAGCTAATAAGGTTACTTATTTACTTGCCTGTAAGGTATTTGCTTAAAAAAACAACTGTCAGGAAAGGCAGGTAATTTTCTAAATTTATTTTCTATAGCTACCCACACACTAGCCTTTAGAGAGCATGATGCATTTTAACTAGTTGCTATGGAGAGCCATAGGACATCACTGATGTGAGTCACTGTCTAAATGTGAATACAGATCACGGCCTCTAAATGCCAACCTCTGATTAAAGGGATGAGGTCCAAGGCCTGTCAGTGTGGTGCTGAGGGAATATTCTGCTGTTCAGCATCAGCACTCACTCAACAAAACAAAACAAAACAAAAAACAGTGTATTAATCAACACATAACAGGTAACCCAAAATGTTAAAAGTGTAATGGAGTAATTTGTAATCTACTCTTACTCAGTTATTAACAGTAATAAAAGCTACAAGGTTTGATCAATGGGATGAATAGATGAATGGACCTAAACTGGTAGTGAAGTGATTTGTGTCACTGATCACAGCTTTTTGATTGGTTGAATCTCATGCAAAGATGTGTGTGATTGCCCAATCCTCGTGTGGCTCTGAGCAGATTAATAAAGCCTTGCTGAGGTAATCCTAGGCAGCAATAACAGAAAGCCCTAAAATATATAGAAAACACTGAGTGTAAGGGTTACTTTGAATGAATGAACATCTTTATTGTCATTGTAGCAACATGCAATATAGAAAAAGTCCATGGAGTAACAGTTAAAAGTACAAAGAGCAGCACAAAGCATCCCTGATTGTGATGGATAGCTGTAAGTTCATGGCCGAACCACGTTTAAGTACCATAAAAGCTTTGGTAAAGAGTCTGTTAGTTCTTGCTTTTATAGTACTGAAATACCTTCCTGAGGGTAAAATGGTTCTGGAGGCATCTTATGACAGCAAGATCTGTCTCAATCCACATTCCTGTGATGATCCAGTGCTGAGCCTGAGGGCTGAGGACAGATGGCAGCAACTCACAACCTCTGAGGAAGATCAAGCAGAAAGGCTGGAAATGATGTGTCACCAGAGCAGTTTCTCAAAACACTAAAAATGACTAGTGAAAGTGTAACCAAGCGTGCACTTCAACTCATGTTTCCATGTGATTTTGATGATGTTGTTGGATGTTATCAGTACTGTAATAGCTGCCTCCACTTTAAAGTGGGCCTATGATTGGTGGCTGGATCTGTAGTTGGTCAATTGCTGGACTCACTGCTACACCTGCTGTGTGTCAATGCTGTTGAAGTTGTCTTCAATCTTTATTTTATACTTCTTGGTTGGTGTGAAACTGTATTGTGCCTGATCATCAAACCTGAAAGTGTTGTTACGTTCCCTCAACAGGATGTGGGTGATGTTTTCAACTAGTGTTGTATAAAGTATCTAAAAGTCACACTTTTAGAAGTACAGATACCCTACCAGAAATAATTAAAAGTCTTAAAGTATCTACTATTTACTGTATTTAAGTATGACAAGTAAATGTACTTAAGTAATGAAAATAAATTAAATGAAAGTTATCCATCCAACCCCCCTTTAAGATGGGGCCTATATTAACCCTCAGACATACTTCCTTACTATAAAACACTGGTCAGAGCAGCATTTAGCCCAACACGACACTGACATGTCCTTCTCCTGGTCTCTGTGATCAAAAATGTCCCACTTTGCTCTTTCAAAGCAGTCGTGGTCCAGTGAAGAGGTGTTTACTGGCCAAAGTGTGCTAGTGATGCTGCCCTATAGCAATTTTTAAAGTTAAAGTAGACCTTGTCCAGTGTGTTTACTCCACTGGTAGAATATTAAATGTGTTAAATTTGAGGACTGTCACTTCTAAATTAACGTGCCGGAAATCTCCAGCTATAATATGACACGTATTATGCTTATTGTTAATGCTTTTATACAGAGCTAACCTAGCATTAGCATCATTTGGAACGCGCAGCAGCAGTCGCCATGACAACAGTAAACTCACGAGGGACATGTATGATTCTGCAGTTAACGACTGCATATTCCAGGTCAGAATCGCAGTTGTTAATATAAATTAATTTTCTCCTCCTTTGCTCTAAGTCTTTGTCATTCACCCACTGGATACAGCTATCGAGCTTGCAGGTAGAGACAGACACCAAGTCTCTGTGATTGTAGTTAATCTACATAGTTAATCTCTTCTAACGGTCTCGGTTCGTCCATTTTTATTGCTCGTCATCTGATTGACCGTCTCCTAAACCTCGGTGGACTACTGACTCACCAGCCACGCTTTTGCCGCCTCGGTCTCATCTCTGTGCGGGTGGCGTTCCACAGAGAGCCGGGTGTCCTGGCTCTGACTTCTTTACTGTTGTGTGAACGGAGATAAGTAATTTCTCTGAGCCAAAAGAAATTACGAGACTGAGCCTTAGGAAATTAATGCAGAGTGTAGATATGATTCGCTAAATTTAACATATAATAAACCGAAAAAAGCACGAAGAGCTCTGGATTGGTGCGTCTATGGGCGCCGCCATCTTGATTTCTTGTGCAAACTCGGTGTGCATGGCAACAACTGTGCAGGTACATCACTGACAGCACCTTTATTTATAAGTTGTTAAATTAGTCCAACACCCATTTCCCCAAATTAGATGTGAAGACTTTTTTATAACATGTGTTTAACCAATAATCGTGATAGATAACTGTTGTAAATCTTTGCATCGCCTCAATAAAATCACCAATAAATTATAATACTGAGTGACTATTCACCAACTATTCCTCTGTGTAATATAAAGAACAAGTACACATTCATCTTTCGTCTCCACAGAAACTTTATTTTCAGTCTCTAAAAATAAGATCCATAAAAATAACAATGTATATTCTCTCAGAAAGAAAGAAATATTTTTTAAAGCTCTTTCCCATACAGCAATCATCTTGTCAATCCTCAATATGATATGCATCATTTATG
This sequence comes from Polydactylus sextarius, assembly GCA_016801845.1. Classification (NCBI taxonomy): domain Eukaryota; kingdom Metazoa; phylum Chordata; class Actinopteri; family Polynemidae; genus Polydactylus; species Polydactylus sextarius. The sequence goes on along the minus strand of CM028912.1, from coordinate 8,220,409 downwards.
CCTGACATTGATAAAGACTGGCCGGTCACATTTTGACAATTACTTTTTTTTTTTGGGCTGAGATCATTCCACATTTCTCCCAAATTACAAAATGAAATATAAACACGACATTTCTCTTTTAAATTCTGGATCGCGATCATATTTGACTGATTTAATTTGTGTGAAATTTATGAGGACAATCTATTAGACGAGTCTTTTTATTTACGTGGTTGAATGACCTTTTGACAACGTTGTGAGGAAACTCATCCAGTGCTGTGCTATACGTCTGAAATGTCATTTCTGCTTTGCATCATTATTCTCTGCTGATATGCTGCTAACTGAAAGTGTACTATTTAACAGAGCTGGTTTATTACATGGCTTTAAACAAATATGGTGTTTACTATACTAAAAATTTCCAGGATGTAAAACTGACTTTTGTGTTTTTTTTTTTTCCACTTTAACATTGCACACTAAGACACATTTGGTAGGAGATTTATAAAAGATGCATTTGAAACAAGTATAAATGACATTTCCGCACTGTAGTGTACTAAAGGTACATTGACGCACAGTAGATACACAAGAAATAGCGTACTATAGGAGAAATGTATACGGTTTGTGATCAAATGAGCCCTGTATTATATTGTGCACAATGTTGAACGTAACGCAAAAGACTCGACACACTTTTCAACAATGTGAAACATAAAACAATATATGCATAAAATATAAACCGATACAGAATCATGAGCATTGGTACTTGTGGCTTTTTTTTTTTCCTGTTATGATATAATAGTGCATTACAAACTGTATGTCGGTACTGAAATGTAACACATAATACAGCCGAATAAACGAAAAAGAACATCAAAAAACAGAACAACACAGCCGTAGAAAATGCAAAAAATACTAAAAGAAATTTGGTCATCAGTGCTAAAAATTGACAGTGGACAACCAATGGAAATGAATTAGTACCACACAATATTAATTTTGACTATTTCTTCTCTTCTGATGGAAAACAAAGTAAATCTTAATATAAAAGAATAGGCTTGTGCTTGTTTTTTCCCCAAGATCCGTGCTGCAAAGTATATACATATTTTAAATACCAAGTATTAACTTTAAGCTTGACAAAAATGAGTTTTGATGCAGGATCTCCGGCAGACTGAATCAAACCAATGAATATAATTATCTCCATAAACATATTGGTCAAATGCAAGACCAGCAGGGAAGCAATGCTTCATGGTATCTTAATATTAACTGTTGATTTATAAATGTTATATTGATCCCATCATAAGTGAGTCTGGGGCTATCATATTCTCTACAGCAAAACATTTGGGCATATATTAAGATAATTAGCTGACAACTTTGAAGTGAGCAGCAGAAATTTGTGCAAAAATAATCTTATGGTCTCTAACTTATAACTTAAAATACTACATACATATGTATGCTATAGTCACTGTCAACAAGTCACAGAATACATGTTTTTAAATCACCATACAAAAAACAAAGACAAGTACATATGTCAAATAAGGCAAATATTAATTTCACTTAAAGAACTACAACTCTTTAAAAAAAAAAAAAAACAGTAGATATTCTGAATGAGGGGTTAACAATAAGCGCTGTACAAAATGAACCAGTGCTAAATAAGCTTCAAACATAAAAGAGTAATTTTTTTTCCATGTGGAGAAGCTTTAATCATTTCAAAAAAAATGATTAGAATAAGCTTAGATCCCTGTTAAAGAGCTATAAAAGACAACTGTAAATATTACAGAGCTCCTTAAATCTCTGAAAATTCAACCGTTTGTTTGTAATAGCCCCCGACCCCCTTCTCACATATCTTCCACCATCGGGAAAAACTTCACACTAGTCTACATTAGTTCAACGTAGGGTTCAACTACAGTGAAAAATAAACAAACATGAAGATGCCCACGGAGCAGACGCATATCAGACCCATGTTGAGGAAAACTTTAACTCTGGGTGGCTCGTACAGCATCTCCGCAATGATTCTTGCTTCGTCCTGCGCCACTTTTTGCTGAGAGCTCTGTGATACGTCCTTATATCCACAAAACCAGTCCAGTACACTCATGCACCGGCTACTCTCCCCGTTGCCATGGCAGTCTTCGTCTGCTCTGTTCATCTCCATCCTTCCATTACCAAATTGTTCAGCTGGGGTGGTCACAGGGGACGTCTCTGTACTAGGTGTTGCAGGGTCATGGTCAGTGGATGGGACGAGAAGTTTGATATCTGCCCCATCTAAACACTTCTCCTTTCTGACATCTGGGGGCATTTCCTTATGGAGACTTCGATCACCATTACAATGGCTCTTGTCATTGAGCGTGTACATTTCTTCTCGGTCCTTTGCATGAACCTTATCAATGTTGCGGAGCCCCCAGACTGTGGTGGTACTAATCTGCTCCTTGTCTGGTGGAGAGGTGCAGAGGCTGACCACCACCGCCACCAGTCCTGAAATCCAGAACAGCCCAGCAGCAAAATACATGTAGTGAACATGAATGATGAAGGCGGGCCTATCATCCGGCTGGTCACAACGAGGCTGGCGGTAGATAAAAGCCAAGATCAGACGCGTGGTGCCAAGTATGAAGCCTGTCATGCCTCCCCAAAATGCACCTCTCTCGTTGCACCGTTTCCAGAACACACCGAGCAAGAAGAGGGCAGCAATTGGTGGAGTGAGGTAACCAGCAACTTCCTGGATGTACAGATATGTCTGCCCGCCTTGCATTTCAATAATAACAGGGACCCAGGCGATGCTGATGACCACCATGAGCACAACAAACATGCGGCCCACAATCAACAACTCACGCTGTGACGCCTTCTTCCGAACAGTTTGGTAGATGTCCAGGGTGAAGATGGTGCTGGCGCTGTTGAAGATTGAGTCAAGATCACTCATCAGGGCAGCGATCATGACTGCCATCATCAGACCCCTGAGCCCCACGGGCATCACGGCCATGACCAGGCGAGGGTAGGCAATGTTCGAGCAGCCGGCCTGAGAACCACACACAGCCATGCAGTGCTCTGGCCCGATGCAGGCGATCTCATTGGCAAACATGATGCGGGAGATCATTCCCGGAATTACTATGACAAACATGGGAAGGATCTTGAGAAATCCAGCCATGAGTGTAGAGCACTTAGCATGAGCAATGTTCTTTGCTGCAAGTACTCTCTGAACAATCACCTGATCTGCACACCAGTACCAGATGGATGCAGGAGTTTGACCAAGAATGAAGCCTGGCCAGGGGATGTCTTCATCCAGAGGACCTCGAAGAATGCGTAGAGAGTTTGGTTTAGGCTCGATGCGACAGGAAGGAGAATAGGTGAAATTTCCAGTAGCTATTATAGCAGAAACGTTGGGAATTGCCTGCATGTACTTAGTTCTGACACCCTCTAAGCCACCGACTTTGACAAGGCTGATGATGGTCAAGGTCAGGGCTCCACCAATCATCAACACTGCCTGAAGAGCATCGGTGTACAGCACTGCCACCAATCCACCAGTGACAGTGAGCAGCGCAGTCATACTGATGAGCAGAACGATAGACACATAAAGGTTCCACCCAAGGGACTCTTGAATGAAGAGAGCTCCAGCATACAAGTCCACAGACAGTTTGGTAAAAACGTAAAGCAAGACAGACAAGAAAGCAAAGTAAACCTTCAGCCTGTTGCCACCATAGCGTTTCGACAGGTATTGAGGCATGGTGTAGACTCCTGAGTGGATATACACAGGGATAAACACCCAGCCAAGCAGCTGGAGGAGTAGAAGCGCATTAAATTCCCATGCTCCGACAGCAAAGCCACTCGCTGCTCCTGATCCAGCCAGTCCTATGAAATGTTCACTGCCAATGTTACTCACGAAGAGCGATGCACCTATTACTATCCACGTCATGGAACGTCCAGCCAGGAAGTAGCCACTCACAGTGCTGCGATTGGCTTTCCACATGGCGAAAAAACCGATGACTAGCACCAGGACAAAATACAGTGCTACCACAGCTATGTCTGCTGCTTCCAATCCAGGACCCATTTTTACAGATTACGTAAAAAAAAAAAATCTGTCTTGAAAGTAAAGCTCACAGCTACTGGGATCCTTCCAAAAAAAAAAGGGGAATATAAATAGTCAAAATTATGGATTTAATTAATAAAAATTGAACAATGGAAATGCTCTGCTTTGGTTTGCTGTCTGGATGGAAGCTGCGGTATCCACCGTCAGTTCAAATTCACTAGATGTGCCTCGGGTTATCCACTGAGGTCGTTCTAGATTTAGAGGAGGATGTTGTAGGCCTCTGGTCTAGAAAAGCCTAGAGTTAACATTCCTGCAAGACAGCAAAGACAAAGAAAAACACCTCATTAGAGCCGTGATTTGAGAGGGATAAACAGCGAAAATAAATGCTTCAAAAGTTTATAACAGCCTGTCTGAGAAAAGGGGCAGAAACATAAATTAATGCCTTGTTAAAAATACTGGAGGGAGTCTAACTTAACATCATACTACAATTCATCTAAGTCACTGATAAAAAAAAAAAAAAAAAAATTTGAATCTGGCATACAACTCTACAAACCACAAAAAGATAGTTGATTGGCTTTCCAACTGTAGTATTTTTCCATTGCCAGTTGAGGTTTAACCTGCCTACAATTTCCAACTAAATCTTTTAAGCACAAAGGACTCCAGCTTGCCACCATAAAAAACTTCAAAGGAAGCTTAATAACATTGTATAATACATCAAGAAGAGTCGAGAAGGAACACAATGTAGCCAAAGACTATGTTTTTCCTGCATTAACCATCAAATGGTCAATTTTTTTTAATCTCTTGCAAAATAACAAACATGCCTGCACAGTCTTATTGTGTATTTGGAAAATGCTTATGAGAGTCGTTCTCTGGCACAAAATAGTAAAATTCCATTTTATGGTTGAGGTCATGAATAAACAAAGAATAAAGGGACACACAAGCCAACGGGACATTATCCAGTCACTCAAAATTACTATGACCAATTTAAAATTTCACAACCAAAATACATACACACACTTAATTCAGTTACAATGATATTAACAACTCTAATCCCAAACTGCTAACTTGAACTCAAGTTACCTCAGCCTAGAAGTGGAAACACTTCTCTTCAGTCATGAGTTATACACCAAGCATATATTAAATCATTGAGATTCAACATATGCTCATTCATAAAAGTGACATGGATCAAATTAAATCCTTGTGTCAACAAATAGTAATATACACTGATGTGTGAGCACATCTGTTTTGAATTAATGACACACAAACGCACACACACGGACAGACACACAAACATGCACTTGGATGTCTTGCCCCTCTTGAGGTTTCAGTCAGCCATGCATGGTAGAAAATAACCCCACGCCTTTGTCAGCATAACCAGGCTTTATGCATAAACATCTTCCTATAAAAGAAGTCTTTGTTCACATTTTACCATCTCATCATCAATGTCCATGGTTCACCAGACTCTGACTCTTTAGTACAATACTGTCATTCAAAAAGATGTAACTTTACAATTAAAATTATACATCATTACTTTCCCTGTACGCCAGGATCAACGGCCAAGATACCAAGGTATCACCTGAGCCACTTTCACTCATATTACTTCATATAATTGTCTTATGTATTCATCCAATTCCTGCAGCAGAATCCAATTACTATCTTTCACCTGTAGTATTGAAACTGGAGCCCGGTTCCCCAAAAGCATAAAAGATGCCAAGTAAAAGTATCAGTTACATGAATAAAGCATGACCAAACTCTGACTTAAATGATGAATATAGATAAATATGAAAAAATAGAAAAATATGAGATAAATATAAGTTCATAAAGTAAAGTTAAGAACTGCCGAAAAAAAAAAAGCAATTAGAGCCAAACTTATGTTGACAAACTTCTTTATGCCATGGCACAGGAGACTCATAATAAACTCATAATAATATCAATCCCAGGTTGGAATGAGCCACAGGTAAGACCATATGTCATGATGGAGACAAGTGGTATAATAAATGAAAAGCTGATGTACAGAACCAAAACAATGACACTTTTTTTCAAGGACAGATGCGACTGACAGCTTGAGACAACCTTTTGTGAATACAAAGAGAAGGCGACATCAGTCCAAGCATGTAGCGCACAGATGCACCTATCAGGCGGAGCGAAATTTCTAGAACAGTCGCTCATTCATCCCGCTGCAAAAATCTGCGCATCCTCCAGGACCTTGAATCGATCATTATTAGTCATCTTAATGGCTCATACGCCAGTATGTAACACAACAGACTTAACTATGACCTGCATGTAAAGAATTTCTTTCCTTCCTGGCTGACGTCAGTGTTAAAATATAGGCCAACAGTCACAACCAGTAGACACGCATCTGACATCAATCACTGATCAATGACACAAAACGATAAACACAGATTCACTGACAAAACCAACACTCACTTTAAAAAAAAAGAAAAAAAAAAAAAAAACGTGTGTAATAAAATGGAAAAAAAAGTCACTCAATCCTCATGTAGTCGTGTCACTTTAACTCACCGGCTCCAGTGTTTACATCACAGATGAACACTAAACATGTACCTTGTTTGCTAACATTAGCACACGCGTCTTAATGTGCTAAATGACGCTCCACGCCCCGGAGGAAGAGACGTGTCCGGTCGCTTCCTTCTTCACTACAGCGGTTCTCTCTCCGTCTTTCTTCCTCAGTACTCACACAATGCTCCTTGACAATTAACCTTAACAAACCCTCCTCTCTCCCTTATCTTCTTCACAGAGTCTCTGTTTCTTCTCCTTCACCAGGAGCCGTGTTGATGCCCCTTAGACAATGCCTCCTGTGCTGCTTATAGGCACCAGTTCAATTCCACGCCCCACACGTGTAGCACACTCGTGACGCGTTTACGTGCATTAAAAAAAAAAACGTCTTCTACAAAAGCTAATTATTCCGCACTCGTGTAATAACCTGCACGAATACGGCAAACCGAAGAATGACAAGAAACACATATATTCATTTATATTCAATAAGTCCAAACGAGAAACCGACGGCCATTTCAACACGCGCACTTCCACGCCCACTTTATTACAGTATCTGAGCTTAAACTGTTGGGAATCGAGTAATGACAGCTCTTCTAAACATAATCCATAATAATCATTGTGTACTAAAACTGCCATCTGTTTTAACCCGCTACACTATCAAACATATAACTACAAATGAATATCAAAATTCCAACCAAAAATATTGAAGTTGTAATGACTCTCATATAGAAACTTCTACAAACTAATCAGATTTTAGGATGACGCTTACAATCTGGATTATTGTAGAAATTGCCAACTGTTGCCTAAATTATAGTTTAGTTTTCTTTAATTTACACCTTTTTAATTACATTTAACCATCTATATCAATAATCAATCAATAATGATTCCAATATCATATATATATATAAAGTTATTAAGGAATGATTAACTTCCGCAATAACACATGTTTTCATTTTACTAGTGATCTGGCACATTTGACGGTATTTGTTGGAAAGCATCAGGCTTGTAATCATGAGGAAATGGTCGTCATTTCAGAACAATAGGGAACTAACTTGAGGCCAACCACCTGCATTGAGTATTATGTAGTAGTTGTGCCACGATTGTATGAGCATTATGGTGTTTCTCAGCCATGCTGGGGCAATCACTTTCTAAAATAATAATAATAATAATAATAAAACAACACCAATGGTATTATATGAAATGTGAGAGAAAATGCTCACGTCCACCCCCTTTAAAGCATAAGATCTTCATTCCAACCAAACAGGTAATCTTCTTCAAGTCTTTACCTGTGGGTGCGTCTGTGCGTGGGTGCACATCTTTTCATAGCTGTATAGAAAAATGTTGTTTAAGACTTGTGGTTAGAATTAAATGAAGTAGGGATTATACTTCTCTTTGTGTAAAAATTAGGGTTAGAGCAAGAGACCAACGTTTGTTTGTATAATGACTCTTTTACTACTATCATTTCTACAGCAAAAACAAGCACTACAACTAGATTCAATAATAATAATAATGATAATTCTGATGATGAGGATAAATGATGATAACAAAATCATATTTTGCACAGGACATACCACTTTGCACCCATTAAAAAAAAACAAAAACATAACAATAGCACACAAAATGCATAAAAATATTTGCTAGAAATAGTCCTAACAGTGGTAATAATGATTGTCAGGAGCAGCAGTAGTCAGATAAAACAGGTTTATAACACCTTCGACTTACAAAAAGAAAATATCCTGCCAGACAGGCACGACTATGCATAAAACAGGAGAGTAAATTTCCACTCCACTCACTCCCCTTTCCGTGAAGATTTGTTGGAAAATTCCATTCGAGTAAAACTACGTTACCCAGCATGCACTGCGCCCCGCGTTACGTAATCATTAGGCGACAGCAGCCGGTCGCTGGGAGACAGAATTGTAAGGCTCGTTGCTCCTTATATTTAATTATTTCTGGCCTGATAAAAACTGATTTAATCTTGTCTTTTTAATTATTTTTTCCCCCAAGATAAACTACAATGCTGTGTATTGTTGCTGAATTAATTAGAATTCATTAGACTTAGACTCAAACACAACATCTTGTCTTTATCTCAGTTAACACAGTTTAGATAATAAAAGTTAATAGATCGATAATGTTTAAAATAATGATTTATTTATGGTCTGTAAAAGATTTAAAAGATTATTAAAATAATTAAAGCTAAATCATCCCCTCTAATTGGATATGAATCATGGGCAGTAAGTATTTTGTTTATTTCTTTCTTTGTTTGTTTGTTTTTGTCATAACAAGTTGATTTATGCCACGAGAAATATTTTTTAATGATATTTTGCATTATGTGGTGTATTAGAATATAGAAATATTTGATATTATTTTTATCCCTGAACCTCTCTGACCACGGCCTGAGAGGAGTTGCAAATAAACCCAAAAGCTTTTTAAAACGTTAAAAACATGAATTTGTATCATGAGACAATTATAAAGCAATTATAAAATATATGAGTATTGTACACTTTGTACAAGAACCTGGAACATTAGGAGTATTTATCTTAAGGGCGCCAGTGGAGAACTGCTGCAGCACCAGGATGTAAAAACTGCAGCCACTTTGATCTGTGCTTGATTCACCTAACTTCTCCGCATTGAACAGTGAGTTGATCAGATTGATCTTTTGCAGGTCGGCCCTAAAGATGCAGTTTCACCGTGCTGTTTTACCTGGCCATCCTATTCCTCATCATCCCATTCAGAGGACCAGTGATGTGTAAAATGATCAGAAGGTGGGTTACAATGAGATGTTGTGATAAAATGTCAGCTAAGTTTAAGTCAAATGTAACAAGACAATAGATATTTAACACTCAGCCCACTGCACTGAGATACTGACTCCTTCATTTTGCCCTTTTTTTAAACATTGATTGTGAATTTGCATGAGCTAATACATTATATAAAATGGTTCTTATTGATAAAATGCTGTCAGGTTTGTTGGCGATTAACTTGTTACAACCTTGATAAGATTTGTTACATCAAGATAAAATCATCAGAACTGTTGTTATGTCAGTACTCAGTGTGTGTTTAGCATACATTATGTTTGGTTTAATGACTGTTCACTAACTAACATTTTATTGAATCTATTTTCTTGTGTTGTCTGTATATCTATGTCAGTGTCTCACACAGAAAAAAATTGCCTGTGCGTTGTGTTATTTCCAGCAGCCGTGTTTTTCCTTGAATGTATTTCATTTAACAATAGTTGGTTTTGACTGTGGTTGTTGTTTCAGCTGAAACTTTCAATAAAATCACTTAACAGAAAAGCTTAATATCCCCACTTGTGATAACATAAAGTGAAAGATTAATGATTATTGTGATCTAGTATTTCAGTCAGTAAAGAATTGCACACATTTTCTGCCATTCGTTGACCAGGATAAAGAGATGAAATGGTGAGGAAGGGAATAATGAGTTGCAGGATAACATGACATAATAAACATAATCATGTTTACACTTACCCTCTTGTCTCAGTGACGTGGGGCTTGTCATCAGTAATAACAATCTACTATTATGAATTAACCCTAAACAGGTACATATGCAACGCGAGGTGTGTATGAATCCCCATGAAGCCATTTAAGGACAAACCTCAGAGTGATAAGGGCTTGAATATGTACAGGAAAGAACCTGTCTTTTTTTTTTTTTTAGAATGTAGGTCACCCCACTTTGTTATTAGTACAAACACTGCATGTGTAAGAGTTGTATGAGACCAGTGAAAAACTCTGGCACTGACTGACTGTCATGTACAGCTCAGACAAACAATAATTACATGTATAAATCATTTTTTAATCGTAGCCACATACTATGTTGAGAAAACTTCTTCCACTCTGATCAAAGTTTTTTTTTCATTAGTACAATAAGATGTTGTATATTTTAAGTTAATCTGTGTTAAGTCTCTTTCCTTCAAAAAAGTGATTAAAAACCACAGGGAGGCACCACAGTCTTAATGAGTTTCTCAGTAAATATATGCCGTCAAATTAGATAGTTAGAAAATCAAAGTGCTCTCTCAGTGTATTCTCCTCCACATGCTGTACACTCTTATGAACGCGTGTTTAAGAAGATGTTTGAATCTTCATCTGGAACAAAAGGACAAAATGAAAAAAGATGTTTATGATAGTTATATAATATTGTAGAGAGTATCTAATATAGTGTATGTCTGAGTTTATCATGTTACTCTAGAGCCACCTGCAGGCAAAATGGCACAGTGTGGCAGAATCACTTGCAGCTGCAGATGTTAAATAAAATTGGGTAAAACTGCAAAATACATGTAAGATTTATACCAGTAGGTGAAGCTTTTTTTAAGAGTTAAGCAGTGGGTTGTAGGTAAATGATATAGAAATATAAATGAACTTTCTTTTCTTTAAATGAAAATACTAACTTTCCACTAAATGTCACTGAAATATGTTTGATAGTTTTTGAAATATCTCTTTAAATGACAGGAAAACAGACACACAAACAGAGGGAAAACAATTCTCTCAGCAGATGCAACAATAACCCCATTGTTTTCCCTCCCTCATGTCCAGCTTAGTTGTGGCTTATTAGAAACACTAGTGTCCTTGTTGAGTTCAGTATACACACAAGACCTGAACTACTAGTTTGTGTCACACATAATATGTATCTTTGTCATCATTTACTTAGCCTACTTCACAAACAGTAACCTTGGTGACCTGAATAACAGGTTGTGTGTTTGTGTAACATTTAAACTACAAATGTGTTTGTTTTAAGAGGTCATATTTGTCAATTCAGTCAGTTTTGGTAAAATGCAAAATGCTGTAATTAACCCAATGACTAGAAAACAGTCGGAGGACGACAAAAGCAGCACTGTCCAATAATAAAAAACATAATGGTGATAATGGTGTTAAAGTTTTGTTGAAGGATGAAGGAGGGTGATCAAGTGTGTAGCTGCTGAGTTTTGCTCAATAAAAAGTGTCATATTTTCTTGCAATTGCACAATGTGTTTAATAAATACGTCATTTTTCACCAGTTGGCCGTGTCCATAGAATGTGTCAGTTCATTCTAGAAAAATTGTTTTAACTGAATAAATGGTGAACCAAACCACCGAAAGAGTATGTGTAACTGTAGAGGGAATGAAGGTAAAATTTGCATATTCGACTCAGATATTAACCACACATTTGTGGTTTATAAATAGACACATGGTGGCTGTATTCACACCAGATTATATCAAGTTGTAGAAGTAGTTTTTTTATTGTGTTTTTCCTAAATGGATGAGAAATTCTGCCTTAGCTGCCAAGGCTAGACAGGGTTATTGGATGAACACTTTAAATGGTATTAATGTGGAAATAACAGGCCTCATTTTTAGAAATCAGCACGCAGGTGCTTTCCAAAACTATGTTTTCTTACCCCGTTTATATAAAGCATTTCTATTAATAGACATTCTTTCCATGGGTAAAAACTGTATTATGTCATTGAGTCTATAAAAAGATGCTCTCTTCTAAAAATGGTGCTGGTGCTGTGTGGATGAAATGAACAATTGTCAATTTGACCTAATCCCTTTAAGAAATCAAGGTAATAATAATAATAATGATAATGATAATAAACTGTCATTAAATAACTGCCAATGTCAATTGTGATTAGATTTGATGAAAGTTTTCTGTCAATGAATTACAAATACTTGTGTCCCTTTTTTCCCAGGAAGATTTTTACCTGAATGTTAATTAAATTTGTGTTACTTTTTTTTTTTTTTTCAAAGGTAGATACCAAAGTAAACATGCCCTTTAACTGAGGGTGTGGATGGATGATGTCAGAACACTGCAGTCATAAAAATGATTCAAATGTAGTGATACTTCAGGCAGGAAGCACCATCGCTCGTCTAGTTCACGTAGATTCAAAAACATTTTTCAGTGCAACACCTCCATCTACAGGCATAAACTTGCGTATACAAGCCAGCACTGTATGAAAAACCAGCAAATTATAATCAAGTTAAATAAATTTTCAAATTTCAAATAAAAAAAATACATAATTTTAAGAAACATTACATTTGTTATACAAGAGTGTTTTTAATATATAAAAATACAATATAAAAAAGTGAAACCTTCAGCCTGTGATTGCTATAGGAGCGTCTCCTATTCAGTCTGAGAAGATGGTCCAGGATTTAATTTGGAACAATAGATGTCAAGCTGTTTTTAAATTTAAACACCATAAGAGGAGTCATTGACATCCTACACATTTTTATTGTTTCATTAAGCGAGCTATGAAAATGAACTGCTAATATGTTGTAAAGTGAGAAGGATGTTTGTTGGGTGGAGAATTGTTTAATCCAACATGAAGATTATTGTGAAGTATTGGTATGATATAATGACATGCAATGTACATACATTTCATACTGCGAATAAAGAAAATCACAAAATAGATAAAATACACAACAAAATCTGCAAAAGAGACAAAAGCTTTTGATTTTGATTTGCCTTTTTCATGGAAAGCGCAAGTGCGAATAAAGTGAGTGAAAATTTATGATATGTATGTTCCATTTAAGTGTCTGATGAAAGCCACAAAATGGTGCACAACACATTATCAGGATCCTGAAAGCAGAACAGCTAAATGGATCACAACCATTATTATTATTGATTTTCATTTTTATTATCCAAATACTTGTCTGTTGATGCCATATTCTGATGCCTGCTATGAAAATAGTCAACAGTGCAGAAAGGAAACAAAAAGCAAAACAGAAGAAGAAGAACATCTACAACAAATAGATGTGAAATTATTCTTATTCATTAGAATATATTGAAGTCATAGTTTTCTGATAATTAAATGTGATATTCGTTTTTGAGACAAAGATGGAAAATCTATCTACACTTACTCAGGCACTGACTTACATTTTAATTTTTTTTTTGCTACTTTAATCTGCCAAATCACCACGTTGCAGAAGTTTATATGTTTTTTATGCCACTACATTTATCTGACAGATATAGTTACAAGATACTTTGATGAATACAAATTTACATGCAAAACAAATAAGATAAAATGTATTGCTACTGGTTAAACTGGTTACAATACTTAAACCGGCCCCATCAGCCAGCTACACACACACTCATACACCAGTGTGGTATAATAACAGTCAGTTAATTATAATATAATGTCATTTAATATAATAGTTTATGACTAATATGAGTCATTTGCTCTGTAGTGAGTACATCAAGCAGCATATTACATTTTGCTCTTAATAGTGGACTCTGATAAGACTTTGGATACAGGACTATGACTTGTAATTCAGTATTTTTTCATTGTAGTATTCCTGATTTAACTAAATTAAAGAATCTGAGTACACTCTCAAACACTGACACCAGAATCAGCCCCTATTATTTCATTGATCCTTTCTAGATTAATCAAATTGATCAAAATGTCTGCGAAAAGGCCTATTTGACAGCTAACTATGTCAGTTTGAATAGTTCAAAAATCAGTGTATGTAGTTAATAACCACACAAACACCTGGTTTGAACACCAGAATGACATTAACACTAAAAATAAAACAGTAAATGGGCAGTAACAAAGTACAGCTCTGTCAGAAATATGTCAGTGAGGTGAGAGGTTTGTAAACACTGCACATCCTGGACTGTACCAAAGCCCGGGGGGTAGAGAGTTCACAGTCATGTCTGCATCTTTATTTTAAAGCTGTGAAGAGAGAAACCCGTTTTTAATTCAGCTTCGGGCGAGAATGTAGTAAAAAAAACTATTCGCGTGTTGACTTTTTAACGACAGTTTAAAGACAAACATTTCCTTTCCACTGTTCAACATATCCCCGCCCCACCCCTCCTCTGTTAGGACTTGAACTGCGCCTGTCTCTTGTCTCTGGATCAGCTGAGTGTGAGGACTCACCCTCCCCGTGGCGGCCAACATCAACCCTGATCCTCTGGGAACAGTCTGAAGGCGTAGACAAATACATCCTCAGGACAAATTACAGCTTCACCACCTCCTCTTTTTTTTGGGGGGAGGGAGGTGGTATTTTTTTTAAAGCCATGAAATAGGCACCATGAGGACCGGACTTGCTTTGTTTTGAAGATAGTGTGCTCCGGTTCGTCCTGAGCTCATTTCGCATTTGGTGAGTCATTGATGCACCTGGTAGCTAATTTTGTTAACGGTTGTTTATGCTAACGTCTTTATTTACCAACCGTTATTTCCTATTACACTGTAAAATTAATTATTTTAATTTTAAAATGTGTAGAGACACATCTTTTAATAGCTAGCTAGCTATATATATATATATATATATTTTTTTTTTTAGCTCCGTTGTAGTGTTGGCTACAATTTGTTTAAGCTAGCTACATACAAACATATTTACTGTACTGATATAGCATTTAATCTCTGACACTGATGTTATCATCCGATATGTGGTCTGAGGTCGTGCAATTGCATAATATGCTCAGCACCAGGCTCCTCTGATGCTACAGTGTAATCGCAGGCCAAAAGCTGCAGCTGCCAGCTTGTCACTTGTCTACAGTTTTATCTTGTATGTACATTTTTCATGTGAAGTTAAAACACTGTCATATTAAAGCCTGTTTCAGTGGTGGTGTCAGTCAGGTGACACAGTGCACAGCTGGGATTGCTGTGTGTGTGTGTGTGTGTGTGTGTGTGTGTGTCATAATGTCCACCCTCAAAGTACACACACACTTACACACTCCTCTCGACAGTCTATAGAAATACACGTTTTATCTCATTGCTTTTTGTGCTGATACATACCAAGGGGAAGTGAGATCTGTGTGCTGACTTCTGCTCTTTGGCCTTCACCATTCAGTGATCCAGCTGTCAACTGCTTTAAGTTGGTTGTTTGCTTTAGGATCCTCATTTGCTTGATGGTTGCACTTTTGCAGAAGTAGATATGGTCTGAGAATAAGATCATGCTAATTGCGCATCTTCAAACTCCTCAATATGTGCATCAGTACTGTCGGTGAAGAGGTAAAGCCCTGCAGAAAGTTTAATCCATGGGGTCGGCGGGTTTGTATCCAGGGGTTTACAGATACTGTGGTCATGAGTCATGCATGTGTTTTTTTTTTTTTTTTTTAAATTATTACTATTGGTGAAAAAGACTTAAAGCACTTAAGTAAATGAAATAGGCTTATTTGAATATATTTTACAATAACACACATCAGGTATTATTATAATTATTATTATTATTAAAAGTCAAATATGGCACTAGTAACAATGCCCAAACCTTCTCGTCTTGAAAAGTTGTAGTTATAGTTTAAATAGTTTAAATAAAGAAATAGCCTAAATGTCTAGCCTATTTAATGACCAAATATGAGAGACCTGTTATCAAAAATAGTTAGTTTCTCCGTCCTTCATCACTTGGGAATTTAATTGTTCACCCATTGTACTAGTTATGTCCCCAATTGTCTCGTGCATGCAGTCTGTCTTCTGAACAAGAAACAAAACCACTCACATCCCCGTGGGTCTGGAACTGGGTTAGCCTTTCTCTGGTTTCTTTTTCTTTTTTCCTGCTCCTGGCAATGTGCTGCTGCAGTTACCAGTTATTAATTTTTTGCTGATTAACCTATTAATTGTTGTATAAACTGGAGCTAGGATTGAGAAATACACAGCCTGAACTTCTGTTTTTGAAGTCTTCACTTCAACTGAGCATCAAACAGCGCAGTGTTTAGTTTCTAAAGATATTTGATGCACCGATGTACCGTCATCCCGAGCACATGTTGTTGAGCTGGTCCACGAGTTGTAAAGCTCCTCTCAGCTCAGTCACAGGGATTCCAGATGTCACTGCTCCTCTAATCCTCCCTTACTACTCCCCCCACCTCCCATTTCTCTGTCTAGCTTTATCAAATACTACATACTCGCATATGCACTTAACACAGACCACTGTCTTTGCCATGTGCATGAAAACACACAGCAAATGCATTTATATCAGATTTTGGCCTGAAATAAGCTCATTTCTGTGCTTTAGCTCTTTCTACTTAATCCATATGGTTATATTAAGACACTGTTTGATGCAAACATTGTTGCTTGAGAGATAAACCCACAGAATTAACACCATCCAAGTCAACAAAGCATTTAAAAAGTTTTTACCACTTTTCTTTTGGCTTTATAGCCTGAAACTTTCCTGTTTAGTTCAGATCCAAAACTCTCATTGCTGTCAGTTCTAATTGAAGCAGACAGATTTTTAAGTTCTAATAAAACCAACAAAGTCTACTTGCACATTACCAGAGGTCAATCACAACTAGCTGGTGAATATCAGTGGAGTATTTAGTCACTAAAGAGACACACAATTCCCTCAGGATTGACTTGAGAGTGAATACTGAACTTGGATTCATCAGTTAGCTGGAAACACAACTCTAGACTAATGGTGTTGTTGCTGTCAGATGTGGAAAAGGGCATTAATTACCAACATCTTTGCAATAACAGCTTCATAAAGCAATTATATACCAATGTTGACCTAGTTTTTCCCCCCCCAAGAGGCCAAAAATGAAGTTAATGCAGCTTCAAATTTCACTGCGTAGGCCAAAGAGGAACAAACTGCATCCTCCTCATTCTTTGTGTCTGGTTCATTACTTGTATGTTTTCTAGAATACACAACAACATACATGCAGGGCCACAAAGTTTGTGTCACACGGACTCCTCCCTTCTCTGAGACTGAGACAGGTCAATGAGACAAACACTGACCAGTATGAATGAGGATATTTGTCTTCCTTCCCTCGGAGCTTGTGCATGTCAGTGAACAGGCTAAATGAGTGAACTGAGCTAAATTGGCTAATTTTATTTGCCATAAACAAGCCTCAGAGGCAGAGGGATATCCAACAGGTTGCAGACAGACAGATACTATTTCAAACCTGACTCCTCTTGTGAATTTGATAAATGTTCTGTTTTTTTCACAGACACATTGTGCTGAACATGCTGGGATCAGAGTGATAAATGTATCATGGATCCTGAGGAGTTAGAGCTACAGAATGACTACCGTTACCGTAGCTATGCGTCAGTCATTGAGAAAGCGCTGCGCAACTTTGAGTCTTCGAGCGAGTGGGCAGATCTCATCTCCTCCCTGGGAAAGCTCAATAAGGTACAGTGGTTGTAGTTTAAGTAGTTCTCTGTGTCCGTAGTTATAAGGAAGTACTCGAGCAGCGTTGTTGCTCAAGTTTTGCCTTTTTATTAGAGGCAATAAAGGTGCTGTTCTCCCTTTGTCGTACAGAGCAGATATTTACATTGGAGTGTCTGGGTGTTGATGTACAAAAATAAGTCCTTAAGAATGTGAGGGGGGAGAAAAAGTATTTTTGTCAGTACAAAGTCATTGATCCATTGTGTCTGTATGGGTTCATTAGGTTTTATCTCTTTTGCCAAAGTGCCACTCAGTGTATTAATGGTTTGGTTTGTGGCCAATCCAGTTTATTTTCTGTCCTTATTTTCTCTTTCTTTGTTTCAGGCCCTGCAGAGTAACCTCCGCTATTCACTCCTACCCAAGAGGCTGATCATAGGTAAGCGTTTGGCACAATGCCTACACCCAGCCCTGCCCAGCGGCGTACACCTCAAGGCCCTGGAGACCTACGAGGTCATCTTCAAAATCATTGGAACAAAATGGCTGGCCAAGGACCTGTTCATTTACAGGTAAAGATTCTTGCCAAATATTTTTCAGAGCTGCAAGGAAAGCGATCGTGAACACAGGTTTTAATAACTTGTATGTTTGTTCGTGTGTCTGGTTTGTAGCTCGGGACTGTTCCCACTGTTGGGCCATTCAGCCATGGCAGTGAAACCAGTGCTGCTGACACTGTATGAGCGTTATTATCTCCCGCTACAGAGGGCTCTGCTGCCCAGTCTTCAGGCTTTTATAACAGGACTCCTGCCAGGCCTTGAAGAGGGACTGGAAATCTACGACAGGTACACAGCATGTACTGTTTTTGTCAGAAGAAAGAAACGATCCCAAGAGAATTGCATCATTTCATCTTTCATCATATTGGATATGAACCCTGCAGATTATTTTGGTCGTACTTTGTCCCCCTGCTTTAAACATCTGCTGTAAATGAGGAACTAGAAACCAAATGTGTGCTGTTGAAACCTCTGTAAATAGTCCCCCGAAGATACAATTCAACTCACGTGGTGCACTAACCGTAGATAATCTAGGCCTAGAGGGTTATTAATACCTGTACCCACTCAGAACATTTGAATAAGTTATATCTTACTTATCCTTGTTTTCTTTGCTTATTTAGATTTGAGCCATTAACATTTCATTTTACAGCTTAATGCAAATTTGCAAGTTCAAACATTTGCACATGCTGTAACTAAAAAACAGAGCAATAACAGCTGAAGAAAAAACAGCTTTAATGTCTGTTTGCTTCGGGCTTATTTTCACGGAAACAACAGAAGCCACAATTTATGATCAAAAAGCAAGTTAGAAAGTGATTAAGGTATAATTCAAAACACATAAAAATAACATAGCTTTTCCACTTTGAATATTTACAACTTTGAGCTGATTATTTGTGGGCGAGTTGGTTGGTGCCTGACCAGTGTTGTTGAGGAGTTATTCTGATTAGAATTGATTGGTGTGACCACATGTCCGATGTTGTGTTGTGTTGTCGAGCACATATCAATAAATTTCCTCTCTCTTTCTCTCTGTTCAGGACTGATGCATTGCTGCTCAAGTTGTCTCTGCTCGTTGGTCAGCAGGTTTTCTACGGTGCCCTGTGGGGCAGCATGGTGGTCAGCCCTGCGGTGCGGCTACAGGCCTCGGCCTTTATAGTTACACATTTTGACCGCACACTCTCACTACGCCAGCAGGGTCACATGCTCGGCTACGACCACCGCATAGTGGTGAGTGTTTGCACACTAGTGATATGAAACATACAGTATTTAGTAAAGAAAATCTTCTATGGACATATTTAAATCATGCTTCAATTTAGTTGTTCAATCTGTTCAATCACCGTTTTTTGTCTTCTGTCTGTCTGTGTCCAGATAAAGGCGGTACGTCTTTCTTTGCAAGATTCAAATGTCCTGGTGCAGAGGAACATGCTTGAAATCCTGCTCTACTTTTTCCCCTTCGCCATATGTCAAGTAGGTTCACACAAACACACTTCTGTCCTGTTTTGTCTCGACATGTTTGATCCTAAGTGACCATTTCAACTCCTGAGATCACTTGTTAGTCATTATGCATTTCATTGTGCAAGTAACAGAGGTGATTTGATAGTCAGAAAGGCTTCAGATATAAATCTGTAGTAAATCTAATTATCTAAACACATAACATGAAGGTATTTGTTAATGGTGTTCCTAAACGTTTTGTTGTTGGTGTCCAAAATATTTAATATTTCTAAAGTTCTAAAGTCTTTGTCTCTAAAATAATTGTGTTATGTTAAATAACTTAACAGTTATTACTTGCTCTAATTTAATCACAATATCAGTGGTACAACAGTTAATTTCAGGAGCTAAATGTTATTGTGATTGACAGAATCAATGACTCAAACTGTAAATAGATCATTTAAGAAATAAACACGAGAATTATCTTGTAATTGTTTGCCTGTTTATTGCACCCTGTAATGACTATCACTTCTATCGTCAACTTTAACTGAATCTTAGTTTGAACATTGTGTGTAATTTGTATCAAAGACAACAACAAAACCTTTTTTTTTTTTTTTAATGAAAATATTGTGTGTAATTGACGTGATGTTTATAATACAGGATATCTTGTGTCATATCATCACTTCCAGTGTTTCCTGTTGTTCCTCAGCTCACTGTCACTATGTATGTCTTTGGTTTAGGACCCAGAGGAGACTTGTATTTCCCTGAGTGCCAAGGACATGGTCACAGTGGTGTCGGCAGCTTTGCTCACGCTGCTCCGCAGAGACATGTCGCTGAACCGTCGCCTCTACGCATGGCTCCTAGGTCTAGCTTCATTTATGAATAATGTCTGTCACACCACTGTTTGCCTGAGTCTGTTCGCGCACTAATGTATGTCAACATGTGTGTGCGTGTTTTCAGGCACCGACATAAAAGGAGAAATGGTGGCACCACACCCCACCCTCTCCACCACCACAGAGGAACATACATCCTTCTACTTTAACAACTACTCTAAAGATTTCCTTGTGCAGGTAACTCATGATAGCACACATCCACAAAACCAGGCCTAAGAAATACAAAAAAATTACATATATTTTTATAATAACCTGATCGCTTAGTATGCTGATACATTTTCTTGATAAGAATTAAACAACAAAATCAGCACCAATATCTACTCATGTTTCTACTGTAATTGAAAATACAGTCAGGAGCTCATTAGCTTAGCCTAGCATGAGGTAATGACTAGAAACAGAGGGAAACTGATAGCCTGGCTCTGTCCTGAGGTAACAAACCCACCTACAAGCATCTCTAAATGTCACTAGTTAAAACACTATATCTTATTTGTTCAAACTGAAAAACAGTGAATAAAGCAAACTGTGGTTTTATAGGGTTTATGTTCGAAACTATTTCTTGGAAAGCAGCTTGTCTTGTTGTCACTCTGAGGTCTCAGGCAACCCTAAGATCACATGAGAAAATAAGACAAAAAGCAAATAAGTGTATTTGCCAAATGATCTAAATAAATGTCTGAACTAAACAACCTTTAACAATGTCAAACCAGATAATCCTGAGTAAGAACAGTACATTTCAACCTCTATGTGAAATTGCAGTTTCATGCAGTTTCTTCTACATGTCATGTCTTAGTTGGGCGTGTCTGTTTGAACTAGTACTAATGTGTATTTGTTGTTTCTCTTATTCTCATCCGTTCATTTCTGTGACTTCAGGGTCTAATTAACATCCTTAAACAAAAGGATATGGAAAGTGACCCAGAGAATGTGATTGGATACCTCAGGCCCTTTCGCATCATCGTCAGCCTGCTGGATAAACCAGAGATTGGTAGGAAACACTGACTACGCAAAAGTATGAAAATGCTTGATACTTTATGCTCACAATGATGATAATTCCGCTCAGGTCCCGCTGTCTTGAGCAGCGTGTTGTTGGAGGTGGTGCGAGCCTTTCACAGTTACTGTCGAGCGATGCTTGGAGAGGAAAACATCACAAGCTCAGGGCTCTCAGGCAACCAGCTCGCTAGGTGGGAGTCACAGATAAGAGCACAGATGCAGTCATGTCTACTGTCGAATACATGCTTTATTACACATATGACAAAACTAGATGGTGACTTTAAGTTTGTTTCCCTCAAACAGCAAAATAAAAGAGAATAAGAATGCATCAGAGATCATAAAGACAGTGAATATGCTTGTGAGCTCCATGAACAGTGAATACCTGTGGGAGTACATGACACGCCGCTTCTGCGCTTCTCTCAGGTAAGATTAGTCGTTGATGTTACTGTTAATGATGCGATCACCATATGTTCTGCGTTACCTTTTCATGCTCATATCAACAAACAACTTAAAAGAAAGCGTTATTGTATTCTCCATCTTCCTCTAAGTGAGAACGATGACCCACCGACGCCTCCTCAGCAGGACTGCACTCATCCTGCTCCCACCGTCGCAGAGATGTCTAATCTCATCATTTTCCTGCTTGATGTTCTTCCTCTGGTAAACCACACACCCTCACCTGAACATCAGTAGTTCCCTTCACCTTAAAACTAAATGTGTGCAATGAAATGTACACAAGAAAAAGGCCAAGTGTTGCTCTATAGGTGAAGCAGGATATTTACTCACCACCTGTTAGTCCTTTGGTTGGTTTGATTCCCAGTTCCTTAAAATAGGCAAGATGCTGAACCCTAAATTAAAAAATTAAAGCATTATATTAAGACATGTCTAAGATTTTAAAAGTCGGAAATAGGCATAAATACATATAAATCGTCTTTTCTTGACATTTCTTTTCATTGAGCAAAACCACATCCCTCTGGAAGTCAGTTGCAGTTAGGTTTGAGCAAATATTTAACAAGTATTTAACATTATTTAACCCCAGTATGACTCATACAAACACACCTGAAGAAATGTCTACCTGTAAACAGAATGTATATGTTTGTTTTTATATTCACAGGAGCTTCATGCTGACATCCAGTCCCATTTACTGCCAGAGATGCTGGGCATCATGCTCCAGACCCTGCGCAGCCACATGGACTCTGTGAACCTGGAAGATGTCACACATGGTCTTCGTGCCTGCTTCAAAGTCCTTAGTAAAATCCAGATGCCTGTGGCTTATATGGACATTGATGCTGCAGCTCTCACAGAGGAGATGGAGATACAAACTCCAGAGGAAGAAGGCAAAAAAACACAGGTTAGACATATTACAGACTGCACTAATATGATTTTTAAAAAATTGATATTTAACTATATATCACATTTTAAATTACACTTTCTCTAGGACATTGAGACGGAGGCAGAGAAAGATGGCAGTGTTGGTCAAGATATCAGTCACCATGAAGATGAAGGGCTGACCAGAGATGGAGGTGATGAGGTGGAGGCTACAAATGGTGTTTACCCAACACTCAGGTCTGAAGACAGTGGATTGGGAATCAGTGCCTCACCATCAGAGCAGCATCTCCCACCAGGGATGGAGACGGTCACCAAGGGAAATGGACTTAGCAAAGACATCGACGGAGTGTGGAGGAGAGGAGGCAATGTTGACACAATGACTCTGTGTCTGCAGGATATACTGTCCTTCATAACCACACGGTAACTACTCATTGTCAAATCTCTTTCTTTCTAATGGCCTATTTTTTTCCTCAATATTTCCATCTCAATACTTTTTACCCCTTGTCACATTTCAGATACCTGCTGGTGCAGGTGGAGGATGTTAGCGGACCAGAAGAAGAATCTCAACCCGATCCAACTGCTGCGTGTGGGGATCAGAAATCTCTGTTGATCAGTTTAGGTGGACGTGACTTTAAAGACAAAGTGACTGGACTGTTTGCTCCAAACAAAGTTAAACCTCGTCCTTCGTCTGAGGCAGAACCCTCAGCAGCCCCCGTGGAGAAGAAAAAGGAACGTAAGCACATGGGATGTCTGGACTGGGCAGCGGGCTACATGCCACGAGGCAAAGCAGAGATCTCTGATGCTTGTCGACAGGCCTTCACCGCCACCTGCCACCTGCTGCTGGAGCGCACCACCTTCCCTGTCTACCTAAGTGAGGAGGAGACTCTGGCTCTCCACACAGACATGTTTGGACAAACAGGTCAGCTCACAGATGGACTGTATTCATACATCTGAGTTAACACAACTGTTACCACACAAACTAGTAACTAAAACATTTTTGTTTCTCTTAGGCAGTGAAGTGGAAAGCCTGCCAGTATGGCTGAGATCCTTGATGACACTGTGTTGCCTGTCCAGAGACTACAACATCCAACACACTGCAGTAGCCTCCCTGCTTGAACTTATTAACCACTCCCAGTCTTTGGCGCTGGTCATCCAGGACAAGCACAGACGCTACCAGATGTCGGACACGAACCCTCTGAGTGGGCGACTGCAGATGGTCACTGTGCCGCCCATCTTCCCTGATGTGCTACGGGCCATAGAAGAGGGCACAGATTTCTATCAGGTACAATAGATAAAAG
This sequence comes from Polydactylus sextarius, assembly GCA_016801845.1. Classification (NCBI taxonomy): domain Eukaryota; kingdom Metazoa; phylum Chordata; class Actinopteri; family Polynemidae; genus Polydactylus; species Polydactylus sextarius. The sequence goes on along the minus strand of CM028912.1, from coordinate 8,196,431 downwards.
TAATGTGTTTGAGAAGTGATATTTAAGTTTAAAAGTGATAATGTAATATTTTTCATTTTTGTGCTGCGATGCAGAGACTTTCCCAGGTTCTGTGGAGTCAGCTGGATATGGAACGAAGAGAGCAGCACATTTCCTGCGTTGATCTGTTTTACAGGCTTCACTGTTTGGCTCCATCAGCATCGATCTGTGAAGACATCATCTGCCAAGCGCTATTGCACAAGGATAAGGTGTGTGTGTGTGTTGTGTGCACAAACGTTGAACAATAATATGTCATCGTTTCCCGTTGTTTCCCTGACTCTTCTAGATGTTTTGGTTTAACTGGGACACAAACACACACTAAGATGTTTAATGAGCTGAGCAAATAAACCAACTGTTTGCTGTGTGTTTGTCTGCCCCAGGCTGTGAGACTGGAGGCACTGCATCGTTTCACAGTGCTATGGCACCTGACACGAGATATCCAGACCAGCAGGACCATGTCTCTCAATCGCTCCTTTGACCGGTTAGTATATTGATCACTAGTGGAATCTAGTTAAAAGAAATGGGGGATAGTCAAGACAAGTCAAGTTTATTTGTATAGCACCAAAATCACAAAAAACATTTATCTCAAGGCACTTTACATTATAAAATGGAAAAACCTAACATTTCCCACAAGCATTTGACAACACTGGAGAGGAAAAGCTCCCTTTTAACAGGAAGAAACCTCCAACAGAACCAGACTCAAGAGTGGGCAGCCATCTTCCTCAACCAGTTCGGTTTAAAGGCAAGAAAAAAAAGAGAAGAGAAAAAGGAACATGAGGGGAGGATGATGAGAGGGAGGGAGACCAGGAAGAGACATTTTATACTGTTACCAGCAGAAACAGGAGCAATAATAAAAATGAACACAAAAATGAAAAATCTATTTCAATCATTCACAACATGTTGTCAAACTAATGAAAACACAATCTGAAATGTGTGTGTCTCTCTCAGGTCTCTGTGTGTTGTGCTGGACAGTCTGACCTGCACTGATGGCTCAATACGTGCAGCGGCTCAGTGCTGGCTGGTCAGAGCTCTGTCCCTCAATGATGTGATTCGAATCTTGGAGCCGATTCTGTTGCTGCTGCTTCACCCGTCGACTCAGCGCTGCTCCATTCACGGCGTCAAACAAAATCTCACTGCTGGTGAGCATCTGTCAAGAATTTCTTTTTTTTGTATGTTTTATTTTGTTGTGCGTTTTATTAAGTCGATATGCTCTTTGTGTTAAAGGTAACCTAAAAGTTTTAAGCAGCAGAAGTCGAAGCTCGACCAAATCGTCCGTGGACACCATGACGACGGAGATCACCACCTTAAATCTCACCAGCATAGTGGACCGGGAAGCTCTGTGGGCTGAGTTAGACAGCGGTCCAGATATGACCAAACCAGAGGAGACAATAGTGGCATCAAGGAGTGAGAGTGAAGAGACAGAGGAGGAAGAGCGGGATAGAGCAGAGGAAGAGGAGGAAGAGGAGCCTGAGAGTGAACACACAGAGTCAGCTGACACCAGCGGTGCCCAGGTTTCCACAGAGAACTCAAGCTCTTGCTCGGCTTTGTACCGCAGCACTGAGGAAGGAGGGATGGTCAACGGCCTGCGGAGGGTGGAGTCAGAGCACACACAGGCATCTGACTCACTGTCGAGTGAGGATGAGGAAGATTTAGAGCTGGAGGCCATGGCCAGGTCTCGTCTGTTGAAACAGGAGCGAGAGAAAAGAGAAGCCATCGACTCTCTGTTCCGTCACATGCTGCTGTATCCTGTGGCGGGCGGCTGGCGCCATCTGCTCCAAGGCCTGACTCTGTTAGACAGCCTGCTGATGAGAAGCGCTGAGTGCCCTCTGATGGATGCTCTGTCTTCCAACTCTCTGGACACGAGCTCTGCGTCACATCTAAACCTGGTGTCTAACCTGTTACAGCGACACCAGCAGGCTCAAGATGGCAAAGGCTTCTACGGCTGCCTGCTCTCCCCCTCCTCCTCCCCCTCTGTGCCCCCTTCCCTTCTCACTGAACTGCTCGTGTCCCTGTGTCTGCGAATCCTGCGCTCTCATTACCCTTCCTACCTGAGCCTCGGCCCTCTGGACCTGCAGGGGAACAGGGAGGTTCAGGTGAAGAGCGTTGAGGTGCTAACCCGGATGGTGAACCAGCTTAGCTACATAGCACGAGGACAAGAAAACAACGGAGCCGGTCTGGAGTCCATTCGCAAACTCCTCTCAGAGTGTAAAGTGCAGCAATATGCTCTTCTTACACTCTCTGCCTCCATGTATATCACCCAGAGAGGAGCAGATAAGGGACCAGCCAGAAATATGGAGCTGCTCGATGAACAGGGAGTCCTGTCAGAGGAGAGCCTGGTCAATCTTGGATCAGGATCAGGACAGGAACAGTACCCGTTACAGATGGAGTTACTCAAACTCCTTCAGGCTCTCATTGTTCTGGAGTACCATGTATGGACTGGTGGTGCTGTTTCAGTAGCTGGAGCAGGTGGAGCATCCGGTCACCCCGGGGAGCATCGTGAATCCCCCACCGCCAGCACCCCTCTGGCTCGTGAGTGGCAAACTGCAATCCTGTTCCAGCAGTCCATCAAGGCAGCTCAGTACGTCCAAAGCCACCCCATCACAGCTCAGGGAATGTTTGTTTCTGCAGCAGCCAGGGCTCTGCAGCCGCAGTACGGCTATGCCATGCACCCCCACTGGGTGTCTCTGCTGTGCTCCTCTCTGCCCTACCTGGGCCGCTCATTGGGAATCATTGTGGCTCCGATTATCACTCAGATCTGCAGGAACTTGGAGGAACTGGTTAAACTGTACGAGCACGATGGAGGAAAGACAAATCAGAGGTAAACTGTGCACAAATCACAATAGTCTGAAAAAACTCAGTCTCTTTTAAATGATAGAAATTAGTTACTAACCTTTATAACTAGAATTTAATATGAAATAATGAAATATTTACAATGAAGACTTTTTCTCAAACACTTTCCCAATCATGGTCTGTTTAGGAGTTCTTGTAGTGTGTTTTGACTCAGTCTTTATATAAATTATACATTATAAGAACGTTTCAAGTCTCCTAATCATCGAAACAAAAACAATCTATTCTCTTCACTGTTTCTGATTCATTTCTGCTTAATTTATGATTTATTAAAGTGATTCCAATAAACAAAATTTAGTTTGATTTTTGAAATTTGATTTTTGTTTGTGTCCTCTAAACAGTCTGAGTGTTAGGAAGGAGAACATCACCCCTGACTACCCTCTGACTCTGCTGGAAGGTCTGACCACCATTACACATTATTGTTTACTGGAAAACAAGAAGGTGAGGAGTTTACACACACACACACAGATTTAAACTTCTTTTATTAATGATAATGTTAATACTTATTTTCCTCTGTTTCTGTCAGTCCCTGGTTGCCTGTGATCCCTTGGACGCCCGAAACGCACGTAACGCTGTGATCGAGGCTCTGCCACACATGCTCAGTAGCATGGCTTTGTTATGGGGCGTTGTCATGAAGGAAGAGCTTCAGAGACGGGCACCAGACTCTGGCCACAGCAGCAGACACAGTTCTACCGCCGTCTATTTTAAAAGCACCAGGGTGTGTGTTACAGATAGAGACCGAGCTGGATTGTTTATGTTATATATGTTTGTGGATCTTGTGATATACTTACATATTTTTATCAATGTGTGGTGTGTGCATGTTTAGATCCTACGGCAGCGAATACTGGAGTTCATGCTCCCTCTGACAGGGCAGTATGGGGTTCAGTTAATGGCTTCAGTGGGGGTTGTGTGGAGCAACAGGAAGAATAAAAGGAGACATAAAAACAAAGTAAGATTTGTAGTTTCTGTAGAAACAAAGAAAAGGTATGGACGTTTTACTTGATGGAGTCTTAACACTCTTGTCTTCCTCAGGTTTTACCTGTGGCCAGTGAGTCTCGTCTAACTATTGTAGATCTGGTGAAATCCCTGAACACGTTGCACACTGATAACATCCTGCAGCTAGTCAAAGAGGTGGTGAAAAAGCCACATCAGATTAAAGGAGACCAGGTATGCAAACATGTATGTAAACACAAAGATGTTCAAAAGTGCGTCTGGGAAGTATCTTCACTCATTACTACTTTATTGTCCTTCAGAAATCAAACCTGGTAGACATCCCAATGTTACAGTTCAGTTACGCCTACATCCAGACGTAAGTAGGAAAATACAGTACAAGGGTTTAATACAGTCATTTTATATAATTCTTATATGTTATACTTATATAATAATCTCTGTTTGTTTATGCAGTGTTCCAGCTCAGGCTCTGCAGGAGAACGTCACACCTCTTCTCAGTTTGTTGCGGGAGTCAGTTCAGCTCAACCTGGCCCCACCTGGCTACTTCTTACTACTGGGGTCAGTTTTTATTCATTCAGTGTTTGTTCAGTAATCTGATAAATATCTTTGACAGAATAACCTTAGCAAACAGTGTAAGGGAACAAACACTCAAACAGCTCATTCGTTCACAGATCAGGTCAGACAAACTCATAATCATTAAGATATTTTTAGTATATTTTTTGATTGTTTCTATATATGGATATGTTATATCCTTTTTATGGAAAATACAATATCAAGGGTTTTATGGTTCCTGTTTTGCAGAATCCTCAATGATTTTGTCAGTAGACTGACCAACCTGGACAATAAGAAGGACACTCGGGACCTGCAGGTACGATGCACGGTGAATTCTAACTCTAAATCATGTTGATATATGAGCCACTGTGTTGACATTTGGTGCCTTTATATGCACTGAAGTAACAGAGAAATCCGGTTAAACAGGTAGTCAGAGTGAATGAAACCTGCTTTTTACCCAGTTACTGAAATGTAGCAGGTTAGTTACCTGATTTTTTTCAAATTACAACAGCGAAATCTCACTTATTGAGACTTCTACAAGTCACTTAGTTATTTTATGTATTTAAAAATATATTTTTTTAAATATATATTAATATATTATGTATTATAGTTTGATCCAAATTTCAAGTAAAAGGTAGATCTGTATTGACCTTTCCTCCCATCCAGCCAGTTTATGTTGCTACTTTCAATAGGTCTTCAATCTTTTGTCTTGCACATAAACACTTGTGAAAAGCCAATCATAAACTCAGTTACCTGTAAACATGATTGATGGATCACAGTAAAAAGCCGACTAAATTGGTAACTAACATACATATCGAATCAGTCACTGATGATGACGTTGTTGTGCAGGAGGTGACTCAGCGGATCCTGGAGGCCGTAGGCAACATCGCAGGATCTTCTCTGGAGCAGACCAGCTGGCTCAGTCGTAGCCTTGAGGTCAAAGTTCAGCCTCAGGTGTGTCCTGAAGCAGTCGAGCCTGATGACGCGGACGGGGATGGGGAACTCTGCGGTAAGTTCAGACACATTTAACAAACATACACGTGCATCACTTGAGCAGCTGCGATACATCGAGAATATTAACACCGGGTTCTTTATAGTGCAATTACACCATAGTTAGCAGGTGACGGATGGAGACGGTGCGTCTGTTATGTGGTCAGGGGCTTTTCCTGGTTTTGCTGGAGTATATTTCCCTCTTAATAAGAAATGGTACCTTCCAATTAATACAAAATTATTCCGACTTATCAGAAAACACATGTTGCTCCATTTTGAAACTTAACACAAACCAGATTGCAGAAGAAACAACTTCCAGGTGCCTTACTCCTATTTTCCTTTCCAGAGTCGATGGCTCAGGCTAGCACCATGGTTTCCTCCTCCGCTCCCTCAGTTTACAGCGTGCAAGCTCTTGTCCTCCTGGCTGAGGTAGGTGCTCTGTGAGTTTTATGATGAGTTAACGGCTGAACATTAATGAGTTTGTAGTGTAACACATTTTCTTTCCGCGTAGATCTTGGCACCACTTCTGGACATGGTGTACCGCAGCGACGAGAAGGAAAAAGCCGTTCCTCTCATTTCTCGGCTCATGTACTTTGTTTTTCCGTACCTGAAGAACCACAGGTAGCTATTGCAGTTACATTAATGTTAACAGCTTTTAGAAACTTAACAGAGTTTGAGTTCGTCTAACTACCTTCCTCTTAACTTCTCCCATCTAGTGCCTACAACATGCCCAGTTTTGGAGCAGGTGCTCAGCTGCTGAGCAGCCTGACTGGGTATGCCTACACCAAACGGGCCTGGAGGAAAGAGGTCTTTGAGCTCTTCATGGACCCACTCTTCTTCACCATGGATGCTTCCTGTGCTCATAGGTTAGTTTGTTTGTTAGATCACAGTTTATTTCAATACAACTAGTCACCACTTGTTCCTCAACTAGGAAGTTAAGGAATATCAGAAGAAGAGAAAAAGACCAATACCGATTTTTGACTTCCTCTGTCTTCTCTATAGCTGGAAATCCATCATCGACCATCTGCTGACTCATGAAAAGACCATGTTTAAAGATCTCATGAGTGAGTACAACCTCTGCACTATAAAGACAAGAAATCACCCACACACTTTGGGATGTTTTTTTAAACAACCTGTTTATCTATGATGTAGGTATGCAGAGTGGCTCCTTAAAACTGTTTCCCAGTGCAGATCAGAAACCTATGCTACTGAAGCGTCAGGCATTTGCCATGTTCAGTGGAGAACTCGACCAGTATCATCTCTACCTGCCCCTCATCCAAGGTATAATCCTGTTGAGCTTTTGTGTGTTTATGTTTTATACAGACAAATTAAATTGTCTTTTTAACTATTATCTAACTCCCTTCTTTCAGAGCGTCTCACAGAGGGTTTGCGTATGAACCCGAGCCCTGGTGTTTTAGCCCAGATGTTCCTGATGTTTCGTGTTCTACTGTTGAGGATTTCTTTCCAGCATCTGACATCACTTTGGCCAATCATGGTCACAGAACTGGTAAAATCTCATCATCTGAGAACGTGGGTTTATACACAGGACAAAATACTGGACAAGTGTCAGTTTTAGTTATTGTATTTTTTTTTCAGATTCGCATATTTGCACGTCTTCAGAAAGCTCTTCTAACAGAAAAAGACGTTTCCAAGTGAGTGAATCTTTTATTCACAAAGTCCTGTTACACTGACATCCTGCTGACGCCCTCACTTAAAATAATTAACTGTTTACCTCTCAGGCTGGCTAAAGCGGTGCGTGGAGCCCTTGAAAAAAACGGAACAATGAATTTCTCTCAGGCTGATCTGGACATGTACCTGTCAGCCTGCAAGTTCCTGGACACATCCCTGGCTTTTCCTCCAGAGAAGATCCCACTCTTTCAGCTGTAAGAGTCCAACTTGAATTGAGAAAACAAAAAAAATTACATTTAAATGATCTGGTGTTGCGAGTATAATAAATATGAATAGAATTAGATAGTTAGATAATTTGTCAAGATATTATTTTCTGTCTTAACTTTTTCTGTGTAACTGCCTGTCCCACGTTCAGGTATCGCTGGGCTTTTGTCCCTGAGGTGGATGTGAACCGCTACAGTGGCCCAGAGACGGCGCTGATAGAGGGCGAGCAGGAGTGTATACCTCATGTGGTCAATGCACTGGAGCGGATACAGCAACGATATGGGGTATCAAATATCAGATCTTGTCATTTCCATGAAAAAGTCTACACTCTTGATTCTTGATTAGTCTTTCTGATTAAATGCTAAAACTACTGTTAAGTATTTTGAACATACATTCTTCAGGAGTAACACAGCTCCCTCTGTGGACCAGTTGACAGATATAAAAACTAGATGAAAACTACATACTACTACTACTAGATGAACCTTCATACAATTTGTATCTCAATTAAAAAAAAAAGTGTTAATGAGATCAGATCAGATCACATAAGCCAGGACACATAATTGAAATAATGAAACAGATTTGGTGATATTAACTATGATTTCCTGACTGTTTATTTCAGACACAGAATGGGCTGAGTGAGGAATCATCCACAGATCATCTAGAGTTTCCTCTCCTCACCCAGAGGTCTCTGTCCTCCATCACCCAACTGTTGCCTTTCCTTCGCACCCTTTGCTGTTCTTTCCAGAGCTCCAGCCACCTCACCCCCAACTGCCCAGTAGCAGACTACCCAGCAGCCAGTTCGGATGCAGTCCTGAAGAAGCTGGAGCACATCATTGAAGAAGAGTTCCTGGACTCCATGGAGAGTTAAATACACAAGCATGACGCTTTTATGAACCAAGTCCTCCTCTAAAGCTTTTTGACCTGCAGCCATAAGAGTGGAAGACCTAAAACAGGCACAAACAGTTGTAATGCTATTGTGAACTAGAAGAAAAAAAGGAAATGCTTTTTAATGTTTTAACTTGTCTGATCTTCATGCATATACATGTACCTCTGGGGTGTTTTCACACTGAATCTGTACTGGAAAAGCCAAGGGACTTTGATGTGGTTAATTCAATGCGCTTTTTTGAAATATCAGGCAAATTACTAAGGAATATTTCTCTCTCTTCTCATCCGCCTTCTCAGTTGCAAAATATTTATCCACTGACACTCTATCGTAGTGTCTACTCTCTTTAACTGGTTTTAAATTCAAATAATTGCCACTAAAATAGTTATTATGTTAAACTCAAAACACCCTGTTGTTGTTATAAAGCATGTACCTTATAAGAACAGTGGTTCCAGGAACGTTCTGTTTTTAATTTAATGCCAAATAGCAGATTCACTGTGAAGAACCTTTATTACAAAAGTTGGTTTTGTTCTTTCAGCTTTCTCATAACTGGTTAACAGCACTCTGTAGTACAAACATACATCCTGTATGAGAATGTAAAGACTGTGTGTCTGCAGAGGTATTTTCTCTTTGACTGTCATAAGAGTCATTTTGGGACCTTTACAAGTTTACGTTCAGAGTTTTATGAATAAGTTACTGAATGTGTTCCATGTTCAACAGGGAAACCCTTTGAAACATTATTGGGTGTCCCTCAGTAATATACATGCTTGCAATTTTTGGTGTTCAAGGGAAATCAGCCTTTCTTTGTGGTTGTTCATGGATAGTTTTTACAACTTCCTGTCTTTCTTTTTTTCCACAGTACTGAATGTTTAAGTAATTTATTTTGGATGTTTAAAGGACCGTTTCAGTTCTCTTGAATTAACAGAAGATTCATTACATTAAATATTAAGGTTAAATGTTGTGTTTTCTTTTTTGGACCTTTATTTGTTTGTTTTCATGCATTTGCATCAGAGGGAAATTACTCAGGAACAGGTGGTTCAGTGCCAGGTTTCTCCGACATACACATTGCGACATTCACAGGAAAAACACTGAACAATGAACCATGTTCACATACTTTGAGCCATTGCTCTTGCATTACGTGCCTACCATGTGTGTAGGTGTGATTAAAAAAAAAAAAGGTGAATGATTAGCAAACTGATAAAGAACAAGCAATAGGTGTAGTTTTCATTTGTCACCTAACTACAGATAAAACATTTTGTTTCATAAACATCATCCATATTACATAGGTTTCAAAACCTGCCTGTCCCACTTTTAAACATTCTCTATACCACTCTATAGATGTAGCAACAAATCCTTTAGTAGGAGGTGGAGGACACAGCCACAGAGGTGGATGTCTGGACTACCTTTCTTAACCAGCTACCGAGATCCAAACACCTATGCTTCTGCATCATAACCTGAAAAGACGACACTAGCAAACAAACATAAAATAATTTGATAATTAACTTTGAAATAACTCCAGGATGGCCTGGTCCTGTGAGCCCACACCCTCACCGGTTGTTACATCGATCCGAACGATGTGAAGTCTGGCATCTGTAGTTTATGGTGTTAAAGATGTGTCACAAAAGGTCAGTAACATTCACCCCTGTTGGTTTCAACATCTCTCAAACTTCCCCCTCTCTGTAATTTGTTGTGTATAATTGATTGTGTCAAACCAGAAATGACCATTTACATTTCCCTTCAATATTAAGAAAACTTCAATCACAACTGCACAGACGTACTTGATAAAGTGGCAGCTCAGTGTTTCTACAGTGTGAAATCAACAGTTTCTCCTTTCACTAATTATATGATTTAATTAGAGCGAAACCTGGAGTTCAAACAGTTGTAGCCTTCTATTATATTTTTTATTAAATTATTCTTCTTCAGCTGTTGCTGTTTTACGATGGGTTATAATTAAGGCAATGTGTTTGAACTTGTACTCGTGTGATCTCTGAGCCTAGATAGTTGGACCAGAGGAACACTATTAATAAATCAATAAATAAAGCAGAAAGCGCATTAAGCAGAGCAGTATGGGTATTTATTAAGAAAAGAACTGCTATTAGTAAATATATAAACATTTTTCCAGCAGAGCTTAAAACTTGTCTTACTTTTACCTTTTCAACACCATTGTCAGTTTCAAGATATTTGTCACGTAGTTATATTTGTGCAACAGTAATATTGAATCAAAGTCTTTCTCTTCTCCACTGACTCTAAAACTTCATACCTTCATTATTTTTTAATTGTACATAAATATATTTCCTGCTGTAACTGTTAAAGTTTTCCTATTGTGGGTCTATCAAAGACTGATCTAATCTAACCCTAAATTATTCATTGTAGATTTGTATTTCATTTGTTCTGATATTTATGACACATGTTGCAATCGCTGCATTTATTGTAAGTTAATAATTTGCGATGCTAGACAGCAATTTTTCCCAATATATCGTTGTTGTTATTAAACTATTATGTATGACTGAGACTCTCTCTCTCACACACACACATTAGAATTTGTCAAGAAATGGTGTTTATTCACAAAATTATGTCACAAAATACAATGTGTGGAAAATTTATGATGCAAGACTTTGTTCGTTTGACTATGAGTTCATGCATCATAGCTCTCAAGGACAATGGCATGTGTGGTCATGTATGACAAGCTGTATTTAGTGTCTTTCATGTGAAACGAACTTCCTCCTCTGACTTCCTTCCAGTGAAGAGACAAAAGTTTGTTTTTTTTATTGTTCTTATTGTTCTTATTAATCACAGGTTGAAGTTGCTGCCTCTGATTTAAGTTCTCTTGTTGATAGTAACATTTGTTTTTATGAATATTTATAAGTTTATAACTAATTAAAGTGACAGATCAACTCTAACAACGTCCCCGATTTCCTTATCTAACATTAAAAAAAAACATCGATAAGAAAGCAAAATATGCTTCATGCAATAAATGATATTTAGATTAGTTGTTAATGGGTTTTATCGAATTGACTGATGACACAAGCTTAATCTTATTGTTGACATATGTTCAGTCACGTGATCTGTGTCAACGTGGACTTTTTAAAAACAAAACAAAGCGATTGTCTGTGAGGTTGTGCTCCTTTTGTATTCACTATACCACCTGAGTTTTGGTCTTCACGTAAAGCTCTGCTTTGTTTATGCTCATTCGTGAGTGTGTCCAGATAATATGGGCGTGTTCTCTGACAATCTCTGACGGAATCTGTCAAACAACTGACGGACTGACACATCTCTGCTGGTTTAGTTTTATGTCTCCGCGTAATAGTAGTTTCGAGTCTTGTCTTGAATCTGAAATTATTTTATTTTTTTCCTTCTCGTTTTTTTTTTTATGACCAGCCAGGTTTGTCTGTGTATAATTAATACTGACGTTTAATTTTAGTGAAAGTGATTAGTTTTGATTTATTTTTATTATTTTTTTTAATTAACCGCTGATGTTTACTTTTCATTTTTCTTTTGACGAATGTGCGGGTGCAACATCTGGAACACTCTTTAGCGCCAGTTAACACCGGAAGCTGGACTGTGAACCGTTAGCTTTATTTTCGACACATTTTTTTTCATGTTGATTATTAGAAAGTAAACAAATAAACCAGCACATATTCGTTCAAGTTCAGCGCCTAAATTTTTGCCTTTTCGACAGTTTCTCTTCCTCTGAAGTTTCAACTCCTCCCATCTCCATCCGTGTTTATGAAAACATGGCGGCGGAAACAAATCGCGGTGTCCCGCTTAGTACAGTGAGTATATTTATTTTACCTTATTGCAGTATTTATGTTTTTTTACAGATGTGTGATGACTTAGATAAAAATAGACAGTGCGTGCACTGTCTGATGGAGCATGTTGACATGTCCTTTTACGATCGTACCAGGATCTAACGATAACTAACGTGTGGTGAAATCCGTGTTCATGGTGGGTGGGTGCAACACTTCAGTCGCGGCTACAGATGATTTCTGGATCCTCGTTTAATTACTACATTTAATTATCTTCAGTCTATAAACAGTCAAACCGGTCAAACAGATGGTTCAACCCCACGGCTGTGCACCACATGACATGAATGATAATATGAGGATGACTAATGAAGATAGTTGGACTTTCTGTGAAACGAAACTTAACTAGAAACACTTATAAGAAGCAAACTTACATTGATAAATATCTGCGACAATAAACACTTATTATTGTTATTGTCTCCATCGTTTGTTTATTTAGCTGGAGGGAAGAAAAAGCTTTAACATCTCACAAATGTGTAAGCATCACATGGCTATTTATAGTTTAACGACAGTAATAATAACTTAATGTATGTAGCACTTTTGTATACACAGAGAGCAGCTAAAGATGCTTAAATTAACTACTAGAGCAAGAAAACACTGCAAAAACATTGGTTTAAAATGTCTGTGTATGTAAATGTGTGTGTGTGTGTGTGTGTGTGTGTGTGTGTGTGTGTGTGTGTGTGTGTGTGTGTGCGCGCGTGTGCGTGTGTTTGTCAGGAAACAATGATCATATACGATCATATAAACTGATTGAAAATATATATATATATATAATATATATATATATATAATAAATATATAGTTACAACCAGTTATAACAGTATATTTGATAATAAAAGTTTATAATGTAAACGGTTGAACCATTTTTACAGTCGTTTTTACAGTTTAATATCATATAAGGTATAATGGTAAAAGCACTTCATCAAGGTTAAGGATACATCCACTGAATGATATTATATTACTATTATTATTATTATTATTATATATTAAAGATATTAATGTGAAAATAATCTGTTCTTCTTTGCAGCTTTGTCCCAAGTTTCTGCATACCAACTCCACCAGCCACACCTGGCCCTTCAGTGCTATAGCAGAACTCATAGGTGACTCATTTACAAATTAAATCAGATTATTTACCTAGGTTTCGCTTTTACTATATACTGATGGTCTATACTGTTGACCGTCCTAGTTTACCTCTACAGTTGAGATTCTGTGTACGTGTATGTACACATTTAATACATTTTTGTGTAGTTAAAAATGCATTTAAAGCACAGATCTCTGTCAAATTAAAATAAAGGGTCTCTTATATAAGATTCTCATTATTCCAGACAAAAAACCATCAAAGCTAATCTACGGCAAATGTTTGAATTTAATAAAAGCATAATTCATTTGGGTTTAATGAGGACATGAGAGGGACTAAGAGCTCTGTTTGCTTGAATGGTTTTGCGGCTTTAGCTGTTTTAACCACACATACTTACCAGATTACAGGGTCTGACTCATCATCAAAGCAGCCTGATTTGAATACTAGCACACCCTGTATATTTCAACAGATAAAATGATATAGTTATGTTAATAAGGTAGAACATTAGGACACTTCTTGGTATATGTAGAAAAGATCTGTATTTTGAGTCTGTTTTTGAGAAATTGGAGAAATTAGGAATTAAAAGAATCAATGTATTTTCAATAAAACAAAATGTAGGTCATACCATTGCTGTTTGTGCTTCATGGAATGAGAATACGTGACTGTTTGTATGTTTTAGCTGATCAAGTGATGAGGTTTCCTCCTTGTCTGTTGCTGTTTCACCAACAGCTTCATTATCACGGGCATGTTCAGTCAGTGCTGCCAACTGAACATCTTTGTCGTTAGATTTACCGATTTTTCAAACCTGTTGAGCCTTTTTATTACCCACCAACAATCAATCAAACTGAGTTTACATCTTTATTGCATATTTACTCTGTTGTCTAACAACAAATGCAACATGATATTATTGCACATATTTTATTTACTTTATTATGTTATCTGTCCTCAATCTCATATGTTGACCATATAGGATCAAGGCACAAACTTATGTTTTGATCTTATTTTGTAAAATAACCACTGTAGATCTGTGCATATTTACATGTGCCCTGTTTGCATCTGGGGCAGAGTTTAGCTGAAAAACTGCCCAAAAAAACTCAGTACACATGTGCAACATCGCAAAGTGAGAACTTGCAAGAATTTTCATTTGAATTTAATGTCCCTCTTTTTCTTACAGATAATGCTTACGATCCAGACGTCTGTGCCAAACAGTTCTGGATCGACAAGACAGTGGTCAAAGGAGAGGAATGCCTCAGCTTTATGGATAATGGAAATGGACTGAACCAAGAAGGGATGCATAAGATGCTCAGGTACAGACATTAACTCCTCTGTATTGCTGAAAAGTTTGATCTTTTTTGAACCTTTATAGAAATGGAAAAATCTATATTTTTACCAAAGAATATTTCTGTTTTTCTCTCTTAAGTTTTGGGTACAGTGACAAGGTTCCTGTAAATGGTGTAGCACCGATAGGTATCTATGGCAACGGCTTCAAGTCTGGATCCATGCGTCTTGGCAAAGACGCCATCGTCTTTTCCAAGTCTAAGACTATGTCATGTGTTGGGATGCTCTCTCAGACCTACTTGGAAAAAATCAAGGCTGATCAAATAATCGTACCGATCGTCTGCTTCAAGCAGACAGACACGCAGTCTGTTAATATCCTTTTTATTAAATGTAAACTCCACAATAAATTAATTCACATGTCACGTGTATAACGTATTTTACGATTTATTTGTGTTTGTATCATCATCACTTTAAATTTCACGTCATCCTTAACCTAAGCTTCACTCTCTGTTCAAGAGGAGCACAAAGCCAGTCTGCAGGACATCCTGCAATTTTCCCCTTTCGAAACATTGGAGGAGCTTAACACTGAGCTCACCGCCATCAGTTCATGTTCCACAGAAAAAACTGGCACACGGATCATCATCTGGAATCTACGCAAGTCTGTCTATGGTCCACGCACACATGTATTTAGAGGGTAATTTGCACTTAGCTCATACCTGTACACATGTCTTCTTTTAGGACAACTGCTGAAAAAGTAGAGTTTGATTTTGAGAGTTTCCGCTACGACATCCGAATTCCATCTGACGTCTATGAGGGACAGGCTGACATATCATACATCCCTGAGAGCGTTTACTCACTGCGGGTAATTGTGTTTTTATATTATTGTTTCTTCACTATGAAGTTTGACCTTCACTGTGCAGAATCATGTATATGCACAGTTTGATCATCTGCTGAGCAAGAGAAAGTTTCTCTAATCTCACCTTAATTCTGTGATGTCCACATAGACATGCTTGTCCTTAAAACATGTGTAGAGGGAGTTTATAAGAACAAATGAATTCAAGAGAGAGTATTTTGTATTTCACACACATACAAGTGCATCCCTCAAGAGAATATTGCTTGAAGTAATATCGACTTTGACCGTCATTTGTTTTCACCGCCAAATAGCTAATGATGAATTTAAATGGGGCCGCCAGCCAAACATATTTAAATTATCATTTTTTAAACACTTATAAAGCTCAAAGTAGCACTTCTCTTTGGCAGTAGCATGAATAGGGTCCCTACACACAAACTGAAAAGATGGACAAAGTTGATATTACTCTTACTAATTTAAAATTACTGTTAAGGGAAGTGTTTGACTCGTATGCTTGGTGAAATAGACCCTGGGTTCAAATTACTCTGGACTATCACTTTAATGACAAGTTTTTGGTGCGATCTTGTGTATAATTAGCAGTGCTTAGCCACTTTTTTGTAATTTTGTAATATTGAAATTTTGTAATTAATGTTTTTAATTGCACAAAAAATGTCCCAGTCCCAAGTCCCAGTATCTACCCAAGTAAAAATATCAAAAAATGCTTAATTTTCATTTTCACTTTCACTTTCACTAATTTTCAAACTGATTAATAATTGTGTTGTTTACTGGTGTAGGCATATTGCAGCATTTTGTACCTGAAGCCACGGATGCAAGTCATCATCCGTGGCCAAAAGGTGCAAACTCAGCTCATCGCTAAGAGTCTGGCCAGCAGCAGAAAGGACTACTATAAACCCACTTTTCTGGTATCCTTTCATCATATTTTGCTAGTTTTCTAAAGCTTTGCATTGTTTTGAGTGTATAAAAATGTGCACCCAAAGAGTCTGTGCCTCTGTTTTCAGTTTTCCTTAAATTTTTCTTTTAGCTCAAACGTATTCCTATCACTCTGGGTTATAACCCCAAAAGTAAAGACCAGTATGGCGTCATGATGTATCACAAGAATCGGCTCATTAAAGCCTACGAACGTGTGGGTTGCCAGCTGAAGGTAAGTTTCTGCCACTACGAGTTTGTTTTTTGAGTTTCTAAGTATTATCATCTGGTGTTTGGTGTTTATTAATTTTTACCTTTTACAGGCCAACAGGCTAGGAGTTGGGGTCATTGCGGTAATTGAGTGTAACTTTCTGGAGCCAACCCACAACAAACAGAGCTTTAATGAGAATGATAAATACAGGTAATCATCGATTCTGCATTCAGTCTGGATTATATTGGTCTAATTATTTTTATTATCTTGATAATATTATCTTGACCTTACTAGTCTGCACAAAGCCAGAGCCTTAAAAGTGACAGACAATCAAAAAAACGTTCTTACCTCGTCTTTGTTGAAGAACGGTCATCTACCCACATTCAGGAACATGCGAAGAAATTCTAGTGTAAGAAATTCTGAACGTCTTCTTTTCATAGAAATTGCTCTTATAAAAATGTCTGGTAGAAAATGGGTCAATTTCAAAAACGGATGAATTTATCTCACTGCCGCCCCATTCTGATTCTGTGAATAGGCCATAGCTGTAAAAAGGCCGTGTCGGTGTGCTGAAGCTGGCAAAGTTACATTCATTGAGTGACAGTGATGGCAGCTAATCAGTGTCAAGTGCTTGCATTTCATAATGAGGTTGCCAGTTAAGATGCCAAATAGGTGCAAAACCACGCGTTCAAAATCCCCCGCCCTAAAACAGCTTTCTGAGAGGTTTTTTAGGAAGCTTCTGAGGATTACAGATCCGACCAAAATATTATTGTGTTGATATCACATCACAGAACAAGGATCAAAACCCTGTTAAACCATTCTCTGTCACTTTTAAGCCTGCACTCATCCACAATTATTACAAGCTCTTACCTTCTGGCAAACACTATGCTGTGCCATGAGTCTGGACAGAAGTTCAACTCATTTGTTCCCACCACTATCACCCTCTTAAACAGAAATGACCCCTGCCCCCTTTCCATCCTTGAGTTGTGTATTATCTATTGTGTGTTTATGTACACGACATGTAGTTTTGTAAGATGGTCCTGTTTTTGGTTTTCTGCTGTGGGACAATAAAGTAAACCTTGACCTCGATATACCTTGAATATCTGTCAACACGTGGTTTAAAGTGTCTAATTTCTTCATACAGGAAAACTATGAACAATTTGGCAATTAAACTGGAGGAGTACTCGAAAGAAATCTGCTTCACGTGGAACAAAACCAATCAAGGCAGCAGCACGACACTGGAAGACGCCATGTCAGTACATATGACACTGTTCGGTCAGAATTCTATATACATGCTTAAATAACCATGCTGACCCCTGACACGCTCTGATACCTCACAGGAAGCGACCAGATCAGAACTGGGTGCAGTGTGACGACTGCTTGCGCTGGCGCAAACTTCCCGATGGCATTGACTGCAGCAAGCTTCCAGATGAATGGTTCTGTCGTATGAACCCTGATCCTCAATTCAGGTAACCAGAACATCATAAATAAAACCTTTTAGTATTTATAATATGAATACATCCTTATATTCCTCATATCTGAAAACTATGGATTGGATTTAGTTCATTTGTTCATTCAATCTCTATCTAATTTGTCCTTTCAGGAGCTGCCAGGTGGAGGAGGAGCCAGAGGACTCGGATGATGACCAACCTTCATACTGTAAAACTTATAAACAGCAGTGAGTTATGAACATCCATTAAAACACTGCCCCACCTTTATGCATAGATGTTTATTGCTGTATTAGACCTAATATTTCAATTTTAATTTTAATTTTTACAGAGAGAAGGAGGAAAAAAGACAACAAGAGCTGAAAAGACAAAAAGTAAGGACACATTATTTTTCTCCCTGCTGAAGATATAATAAGAATAAATAGATGTTAGGACATCATCCATTGTGGTTTGTGATTTTGTTTATCTAGGAAGAAGAGGAGCGAAAGCGCCAAGAAGCTCAGCACATTGCTAAGCTCGCCAAACAAAACAAAACTCTGAAACAGATACTGAAAAAAGTATGCTTTTTATCTGAGTGTGATGACTGAACTTCAAAAAAACCAAAAACAAAACATTGTCAACTTTTTAATTGTTTTTTTTTTTTTTTTTTTGTCAATAGACTGGCCAGTCCCCTTCCACTCCCACCACCCCAAAGAGCAGGATTAACACCACGTTACCACAGGGACGTGCTGCAAGGCCCGTATCCTCCTCACTCAGATCCTCCACCATTTCACAAGCTGGTAAAAAAATTACTACTTGTTGCATGAGTTAACATGAAAAGAGTTTGAAAGACTAAAAATGTGCCTGTTTCTTTCTCTGTAGCTTGCAGCCCGTCCAGCAGCAGTAGCCTTCCAGTGATTTCTAGTGTTCGCTCTCTGACACCTTCGAGGTATGATTTTTTTTTGTGTTGCTGATGAGCTGAAATGTATTGATTCCAGTTAATAGAAGAGATATGTTACCGCTATGTTTGTGCACTGCAGTGGGAAAAGACCACAGCCAGTTACTCCACAAATGACGCCCAAAAGACCTCGAGTAAACAGCCCTAAAAGAACCATCTCAGATAAACTCTCGTCAGTAGATGCGAGCACATCCTCCCCATCGCTACCTGCTGCCGATGATGATGATACCAATGATGATATCTTCATCCTGGAGGCTGAAAGTACGCCCAAGCCATCAAAGCCAATGTTTGATTTGAATAAAGTGAAGACAGAGCCACAGTCAAGTGGAAGCAGCCTGTTAGAGTGTAGAGATGATGCTGCAATGGATGTTGCCTTAGAAGCAAATGCTGCTGGACCAAGCTCCAGCGCAGCGGTGGGAACCTGTACCACCCTGGCGCTTCCTCCTCATGTTACCAACATAACCACACAGACAGAAGCACCTAAACTGAAGAAGGAAGAGGAGCCTCAAAGTCAAAACGGATGGGAGGAGAGACCAGGCCAGAGTACATCTAATGAGAACAGTACCAAGCAAAGTTCACCTGTCGGCACTGGCGTCTGCAGCTCTGACATTAAGCGAGAGAGCGAAACGGGAGAAGCGCCCGCCTTGCAGAACAGAGCGTCTCATCTTGACAACGACGATGCAGGACCGTCTTCTTCTCCACCTCATCAATCCAGCATCATTGAGGCACAAAAGCAACAAGACCAACTACTGGAGCTCATGCAGGCGACAGCTCAGGAGAGGGACAGCTTTAAAGAGCAGGTCCATGAACTTACCACTCAGCTGCATGAGATGCAAAAAAGACTGGAGGAACTGTCTCAGCTCAATGTGAAGAAGGAGTGCTCTCACCTGGCCGTTCAGACAGAGCAGGCAGACGGAGGGATTGACTACAAAAGTCTGTTTGAAAAGGCCAATAGCAAGATTGATGAATTGGTAAAGGAGAAAGAGGCTTTACAGGCAGCAGCTAAGACCAGGCCAGCTATTGGTGAAAGTCAGGAAAGGGACATTGATGAGATTGCGCTGCAGGTTGACCATCTGATCCGGGAACTGGATGAGAGAACCAGCGAGAGGAATAAACTGCGCTTACAGGTACATGTGGACATTTTTTCATGAACCCTTTTGTTCATATGTATCATGGATCATCTTTATTTATCATTCATACATTTCATTATGTATTTTTTTCTTATCTTGTGGGGTTCGCTGTTTTTCTACGTCATCAGATGGACACTCTGACACAGGAAAAGATGAAGCTGATGGCCAATTGTGAGAAGCTGAAGTTGATCCTGCGGGAGCAGCAGCAGCAGAGGGAAACTGCACAAAAAGCAAGAGCAACATCACAAAGAACCACTTCTGTACAAACGGATACAGCAGAGACAGAAGTGGCATCAACCTCAGGCGCAGATTCAAGCCCCAAAATAAACGAAAGGTTGGACTGTTGAAAATTACTCCTACAAAACCTTAATGATTTAAATAATGTTGTTTTATCTCTCTCTCTCTCTCTGTTCCTCTCCACAGTTTGATTCAGCTTCGGCAGAACATCGGGCGCCTGCTCATCACTTACGTGCCCGCTCTGGACCTGGGTCAAGTGAATTATGAATGTAATGTAATTGATGAAATCCTAGAACAAGTTCTGGCTGGTGTGGACTCTAGCGAAGCCATAGGACAGATGGATGATCCACAAGATTACTGAACACGTCATCAAATCCTTGAATGAAGACGTTGTGAAAATGTGGTCCTCGAGAACTTCAAGTTGGGTCTGTTTACAGAGTTGTTGTGGTGGTGTGGCAGCAAAACACAATCAGGAAATTTTAAAGGTGTGTAATTGAGATCAAGTGATCGGTTTCAGTGCCTAGTTCTAGTATGATAATGTAACGGGCGTCTGAACAGTGTGATCTCATTTCAAGATGAGAGATTTTATATTTATGTACAGTAAATGCAACTATTTCTTTTTTAAGAAAATAATATTGATAGAAAATAATAATGAAATGTTAAAGGCTATGCACTTTCTTCTTCTATTTTTTTGGTTAAATTAGTAATATAAACAGCTAATCAGATGTAAGCTCTTATTATATTAGTGCCATGAAGTCACAGAATTAACTTTTGTTAAGGTTTTCAGAATAAAATACCAAAACTTGTGATTGTTTTGAAAAAAGACCTGTCTGCATCTGATTCTGCTTCACAGTTAAAACTGATTGTTTTCAGTTTTTTTTTTTTTTTTTTTTGGTATTTGCTTAGGGTTTTAATATATATTTTGCAGAATATTTTTTTACTTAATTTCTTTGTTCTGTGATGACATGCTCTATGGTGCACTGTTATTTGCGTAGGTTAAAAATGCAAATTTGATTTAGATGGTCTTCTACCTTCTATGGTCTTCTCTTGTTTTTGTTTTTTGTTGTTGTTTGTTTGTTTGTTTTTTTTTTGTTTGTTTTACATCTATTAGGTTATAAACCTAAGGCACTGGTTTGTTTGCAGATTCAGGTTTTTGATATAG
Source organism: Polydactylus sextarius (assembly GCA_016801845.1). Taxonomy (NCBI): domain Eukaryota; kingdom Metazoa; phylum Chordata; class Actinopteri; family Polynemidae; genus Polydactylus; species Polydactylus sextarius. Next base: position 8,175,239 of record CM028912.1, on the reverse strand, counting down.
GTTATAATCAACATAAGCATGAATATTAATAAAAGAAAATGGTGAGTGTAATAGTGAACAAGCAGAAATTACATTCCATAACTGATGTAATAAATATGGAGACAAAAAACTCAAACAAACTATTTTTGTCCTAAATCAGAATCAGCTTTATTGGCCAAGTATGTGAACACATACAAGGAATTGTCTGCGGTTCATTTCCTTTGCTCCAATGTAATTTAAACATACAGCCATAAGTAAACAGTAAACATTATATACACAAATATAAACATTATATAAACATTGTATAGACTGTGCTGGAGGACTGCTGTATAGAATAAATAAATATTAGTGAATGTGAATAGTGAATAGAAGTGTGTTGATCTGTAAATCAATTATTATTTAATATAAAATATACAGTCACAAGTGACACAATCTGCCCTTAGGCATGTCTTTCATGTTGTGAAAGTGTCAGTCATCCTAGTTGAATTCTTCTTCATACACACACATTAAACATTGAGAGCCTTATCTGGTGTGATTTGTTAATGTTTACAGGGAGCAGTGCTGGTTATTCAGTCTTTACAGAAGCGACATTTTTTTTCTATATAATTAAATAATAATAAATGTATTTGAAAAATATTTTACTTCGTTTTCTTCATTCATACAATAAAACGCTTTTTCAAATCAACATTTTGAAAATCACATTCACATCAAACCTGTTCTGTTGTGAATAGTCTTTTTTTATTTTCTAATGTCGATATAATTTTAAAACCATATTTTGGGGCAGAACCCGTGGGTCGAACGTTCACCACTAAGCACCGCCTCTTCCGCGTTTTCGACCAATCACAGCAGCCCGGTCAACCGGAAGTTTTGAACGAATCGTACGCGGGAAATTACTGAAGTTTTCAGCTGCACAACAGAGCAGGTAAACCGCTACGAGACTGAATTTACAATAATTTAACTTCATATTATAAGCAAAGCGAACTCGCGTGTGTGTGATAGTAACAAACACACGCTTCTATTAAAGGTAACGCATGTTTATACATCTGTGTTTGTGAATTACGTTAGCCATGAATCATCTAATAAACCCGCTAAGTTTGTTGCTAACCGTGTTAGCTCCTTGTAGCATTCGTTTCTAGTTCAGTTTAACAGTTTTAATCAAATTATTATCATCTACCATCCTTCTTACCACGCCCTTGTTTGTCTGCATGTATAAATTTAATGACTGCTGTAGCTACAGAGTTGGTATCAGTGCATTTAAAACTGTATGAAATGTTAAATGTACATGTCTTTTTTTTTCCCTTTCGGACGCCGGTGTTGGATTTAAAGAAATGAAGGTGGTAACGTGTGAGATTGCATGGCACAACAAGGAACCAGTTTACAGTCTGGACTTCCAGCACAGTCCCGATGGACGCATTCATCGACTGGCCACAGCTGGAGTGGACACCACAGTCAGGGTGAGTGCAAAGAGAGAAAACGACACAACTGGTTAAAGATGTGATGAAACGACGAGTCTGAACAAGAATCAGCTCAGTGTCCCTGCAGTGTAAATCTCTGCACATGCATTTGTGTGGGAAAAGTGTGTGAGACATGTTACTTGTGCTGGAGTTGATAGTATGATAAACTGTGGCCCTTGCACACACTTTTGTAATTAAAGTTTAGTTTAACTGAAGACAATTCAATCATAACTACTTCAAGTTATGATTGTAGGTTTTTATTTTTTTATAATTGCATGCCACAGTCACGTATGCTAATAAGGTTTTTAATAACCCTCTACCCTGGTGTTGACGCAGCTGTGGCGTGTAGACATGGGTCCAGATGGGAAGGCAGCAGTGGAGTTTTTGGCTAATCTGGCTCGACATACCAAGGCTGTCAATGTGGTGCGTTTTAGCCCCAGTGGAGAGATGCTGGCCTCAGGAGGAGATGGTATGTAAAAAATCTTTACATCTGTTATTTTGAAGTCACCCATGTTCTTCTGGAAACAAACCGGGCATTTTAAAGTGACAATGACTTCTAGTAATTTTGTGTTTGTTCAATTTGGACACAGATGCAGCGATTTTGCTGTGGAAGCTCAATGACTCTAAAGAGCTTGAACAGGCTCCTGTATTTCAGGAAGATGAAGATGATGCTCAGCTCAACAAGGAGAGCTGGTCTGTGGTCAAGACACTAAGGTACACAGTTTGATCCCATCAACTGAAAATATGTCCGTCTTCATTATGATGTAACCACAATCATGGCAAAGACACAAACAATTAAACCTGGTTCAACTTTTGCTGTAATGCTATTAAATGTTGTCTAGTAGCACACTAAATTGATCAATCAATAATGTAAATGTGCCTTCCTAGTAGATTACTTTGAAAGGGAACTGTTTAGTACCTCTGCTTTCTGGATCATGTTATATCATCATCAGTATCTACCTGGAAAAACCAACATACATGTTGTTTGTGTTTTATATGTTAGACAAATCTTAACATCTTGATCAGCACTTAAAATCAGTAGGGTCACAATTAACAACTGTAGACAAATCATTAAAGCAACATAAAACAAGGTAATAGAAATAATTCAATAAAAATAACATTAAAACATTTTTTTAAATCAGGATTATGCTAATTATTTTGTAACAACATGCAACATATTAACAGGAGTATGTTTGTCTTGAAGTTTTACTATCTGATGTTTTTTTACAGCTGCCTGTTTTTTGCATTATAACAGTTAATGTTATGTAATTGAAAACTCAAAACCAAAGTCAAAGCACCTAACCAGGGTCACTCAGTGTCAGTGGTTGTTGTACAAACATTGTTTTGCTTCATTTAAAGTTGTTGTAACAGTGCGGTTACACAAAGACATTTGATTTGTCTTCAGGGGACACATAGAGGATGTGTATGACATCTGCTGGACACGAGATGGAAACTTCATGGTGTCTGGGTCTGTTGACAACACTGCTATTATGTGGGACATCAACAAAGGTTTGTTGTAGTCATAGTGACAATGTATGTGTGGTGTATTGTGTTTTGTTTCATCTGTGACAATAGTTTAATCATGAAAAAAGAAACACGCTGCATGACACACAGTGATAACATATCTCATCCTGGTTTTGCATTTATGATGTTTGCAACTGCTTTTGTGTTTTAGGGCAGAAGGTTTGCATCTTAAATGATCATAAGAGCTACGTACAGGGAGTGACCTGGGATCCTTTGGGTCAATATGTTGCCACTCTCAGCTGTGACAGGTACGACAACACCACACTGATCCAATCAATGGCTTGATAATCCTTAAATTATTTAAATGGTTGCTGTTGCTTTGCTAGTCACAGATTGTAGTTTGATGTTCAGTGTTTTTGTTTTCCTTCTCTTCAGGGTGATGCGTGTATACAGCACTCACACCAAGAAGAAAGCTGTTTTCATCAGTAAAATGAGCTCTGGTCCAGTTGCAGAGGGAGAGGTGTGTGTGAATGATGCATTTAATGATTGTTTTAAATAAGCTTCAGTGTTTTTCTATCAACATGAAAGTTCTCTGCAGTAAAATTAGAAAATCTGAGCCAATACTCACATATAGATGAAACTGTAATATCTTTATTCTTATCTTGACATCTTATTTTCTGTTACATTACACACACTTTCTCACTTTCTCAATTTTTCTGTGTCTCTACAGGCCAAACAGTACAGAATCTTCCACGATGACAGCATGAGGTCGTTCTTTCGTCGTCTTTCATTCACACCCGATGGGTCCTTCCTGCTCGCCCCAGGTACATGAAAAGCATTGTAAAAATGTAGCTTTTGACTACCATGTGTTAGGTCAACGCCAATGTTGTAATATCACAGTAAAACTAATTCACATGAAAAAATAAACCTTTTTCCATTGTCGCTTTTTTTTTAACCTCAGCCGGATGTGTGGAAATTGGGGAAAACATCATAAATACCACCTACATCTTTTCCAGGAAGAGCCTCAAACGGTAACTTTTATGTGCTGTACTGGAGTCAGTGTTGTCTATGTTAACTCTAGTAACCCATTAACATCTATCTGGTTTTTGTTTTTAGGCCTATCGCCCACTTGCCATGTCCATCTAAAGCTACCTTGGCTGTGCGGTGCTGTCCTGTCTACTTTGAACTGAGAACAAAAAAAGGAGAAGGTTGGGACATAAACACATAACTAATAACAACAACAAAGCCCTCTTTGATTTCCTGTATGATTTCTTCATTCCTCTGTATCTTTGTTTCACAGATGGTTCTGTCCAGACTCTTCCCAACGTATTCCAGTTGCCGTATCGTATGGTGTTTGCAGTGGCATCGGAGGACTCCATCTTCTTGTATGACACTCAGCAGACCCTTCCTTTCGGCCTGGTGTCCAACATCCACTACCACACACTCAGTGACCTCACATGGTTAGCTAACATTTCCTTCCATTGTTGTAATTGTTTGAATTGCTGAACAAATTTGAGATGGAGGTGATTCAGACCTCTTGAACAAGACGAGGACCTAAGAATCAATGTCACTTACAAAACAATGCAGTTTCTGATTATTTAAGAGGGACGTATGAGTCATTCATATGTCACTACTTCACTGGTGTTTTTTTCTGTTATTCCCGTTTAAGGTCTCGTGATGGTTCCTTCCTGGCAGTGTCTTCCACAGACGGCTACTGCTCCTTCTTGTCCTTCTCTCCCGGGGAGCTGGGCACTCCCCTGAAGGAGCCCCCGACATTAGAGATGTTCGTCCCAACCAGCGGTGTCGAGAAAAAGGGCAAGAAGTCATCAGCGGGCAGGACATCATCTCCTGTGTCTCAGCCATCAAACTCAGCCCCAACGCCTACGTCCCAAACCAGCCTTAGCAAAGACGCCCCCTCTGTCACCCCCCCAGAGGAGAAGAAGAGCACCCCTAACGCCAAGTCCAAACCTCAGCCTCGTAGGATCACCCTCAACACCCTGGAGGGTTGGGGGAAGCCCTCAACACCTAAAACCACAGCTCCTGCAGCAACTCAGACCTCAGTATCTGGAAGCACAAGTGCTCCATCGACTCCCCAAACACGCATCACCCCTCTCACTCCCACCACCCCTAAAGTCCCCAACAGTGCAGCTAACGCTGGTCCTACGACTCCTAAGGGTACAGCCAACCCGAAGGGGCCAACCCCCAGGTAACTATGATAAGAGGAGATGTCATGTTTGAATCTGTTAGCGTGAGGGAGAGGCATTTGAGAGGAATATTCATCACAATCTCCAAGGAAGAAAAGGGTAATAATGTTTAGTTAAAACAATTAAATCAAAGACAAATCAGAGCTGCCAAAGAATAAAATCAAATAATAATCATCAATAAAACCACTGAGAATAAATTGGTTTTGAGATAAGCTTTAAAACTCTGTAGATAAAGAGTATTCAATCAGAATGGCAGGACAGCAAAAACCCAATCTCAAAAAGTATTAAACTTTGACATAATCTCTGACATATGAAAGAGCCAAATTTTGAAATACCTTAGAAGTAGTTAGGAGAACTTTAAATTGAATCTTAAATTTGACAGGAAGTTAATATAGTAAAGCACTGAGGTTATATGGGGACGGTGAAGTTTAAGTTGGTAACTGTGCTTCAGCTTTAATTGAACTGAATGTCTTTTTTTTTTCTCCTCGACTTTCTTTTGCACTGAGGGGACTGAAAGTTCTAGTTAGTTAGTTTACCTGTGTGAAAACTACAAAGAATGCAGGTGCTGCCTCGAAAAAGAGTACGTATGGTAATTTATGAAAATACTTGGAACTATTCAAATGTGTTTTGACTGCAGTCAGACTGAGGAAGTAACTACAACAAGGCACACTGCAGCCAACCCCCCCCACCACCACCACCAATGATTAAAGTAACTAAGCTGCTTATCTCTAAAGATGGTACTAAAAACAAGAAAGCTCTGCATGGTCTTTACATTGGTTAGAATATTTTTTAATGTAATGGTTTGTGGATTAATCTTCTAGAAAAGCAGTAGAATTGTAAGTATCTGCAGTAGGATTGGGATGTTTTTGTTGTTTTGCATGTGCACAGGCAGCGAGAACAAAGCCCGTGTGGTTTTAGGGAATCGTTGGACCTCCTACCGACTATAAAATAATAATCATGCTGCCAGACTGTTTGTAGAACAATGGCAGGTCTGATCATGCATTATTATTTGCCTTGAGCCTGTAACTTGCCTTAACTAGTTTTACTAGTAGGCAGTGACTGCTTACTGGTCCTCTTGTGTGTTTGTCTCTCAACCATTTTCTGTTTGTTTCCAGGAGAGTGTCTTTGACTCCCGTCGCAACCCGATCTCCAGCTGTTGGTTCTCTCTTCAGCACTCCATCTTCTACTGAGAAGGCCAAACATGGTTAGTGAGGGGAACTTCTTTGGCTGTTGTGTTTTTTATGTTTTAAACATCACAAGAAAAGTTTGAGGATTTCAAAGCACATATGATACAGATGGAGGAATCTTGCGTTCTTATTGTGGATGCACCAAGCCAACTTCATCTTATCTTATCTTTCTGTTTTGGTTTCGATACTTCAACACTGGATACCTGTTAATACAGGCTGCCACTCATGACACCAGTGCTCTTTTACCCAAATTCAAAATCCATGCAACTTACTCATTTAGATCATTGTTTTATGAGACATAATGAGGCCAGGGATTACGGTGGCACTAGAAAATGAGTCAGAGGGCCACTAGACGGGTGCATAACTGCAGTAATAGCGGAAATAAATACTTTTCTAACGTCATAGATACAGAAACTGAATTGACTTTTTATGAGTCACCACCTGTTCCAGTCCATTCATTTAGATCATAATTAGTTGTGCTATAGCTGCGCTTCTATATAAGACAAATCAACACATCGCCTTAATGAAGTCCACTAGATGAGAACTCTACTCTTGCTTGGCACACAGAGGGTCTATGAAAGACTTTTAACCTATAAAACCTATAAAGTCTTCTGCAATATGGAAAAATCAATAAACGTGTACCTGTCAAAACAATTACTGAGATCTGGAAACAGTCATATTGAGACAGCACCATTCAGTTGAGGAAGAAACATTTTTTAATCCAAAGACACTTACAAAGACACACATCTTCAACTGCTTTTGCTTTGTCTTTCAAATACATTTGATTAACAAGTGAGTTATTTTTAAGTTTGTCAGTGAAGAAAACAACCGACACGATGGAAATGAGGCCCAATACTTGTAATAAAGTGTAATTATTCTATATTATGAAACAAATAACTGGAATACTTGTGCCCTGTCTCAAGTATTTCCATTTCACTGCAGTATAAAGGAGTGTGTCACTGAGCTTTTCACTTGTTTCTCCAGAACGTCCTTCTCCTCCCACTGATCCAGTTTGCCAGCCTCCAGAGTCCAAACGACCCAAGACCAGTGACCCCCCTACAAAGACTGGTGTCACCCAACTTCAGTAGCTGCAGTTCACTGGGAACAGACTGGTGCTTTACTTTCCAAAATACAGTACATACAGCTGAACGTGAGAGTTAAAGAAGCTCCCGTGGATCTAATTCCATAGTGCAATAGCACTGAGTTTGAGTTTGATAACAAATGTCTGTACAAATGATGTGCTGATGAACTTTTTCACCTCACACAGTTTAATCAGTTATAAAACAAACAAACTGCATTGCAGTGGATATTCTCTAGTTCCTTTTTTTTTTTTTAGTTGTCTGCTTGTTGTATCATACAGTAAACAGATAATGAGTTAACTACTATATTGATTTGTCTGATGTTTTAATGCTGAAGGGGTGTTGTTGTTAAAAAAAAAAAAAAAGTCTGACTTTCTTTTACAAGAACATGTGATTGTGAAACTAAACCTGTACTGCAAACCTGAAGAAAAAAGAAGAAACAAAAAAACATGCACTTCAAGGTTTAGTGTTTTGTGTTTATCATATGATGTTAAATCTTAATATGCTGAAGACATTTCACCAGCAGCTTGAATGAAAAGCCCAAAACTTTCAAGCATTTGAATTTCTTATTGTCTAATAAAGGGTGTTTCATATACACAAGATGTTTAAGTTTTGTTTTTTTTTTTGTTGTTGAATGACCGTTAACTGATGAATATTTCATCACAAACACACTTGTGTAAAACTGATGTAATTTCTATTTGGGGAAAATGGCAGAAGTAGCAATTATGTTATTGAATTTTCTATTTTCCACAATGTATTCAGGCCTGAAGCTTAGATTTTTAAGTCTAAGGTCAGATACTTTTGACTGTGGCCTCATTTTTTTTTGAATTATTCAGACAACCCTTGTGAAAATATTTAAGAAGCACACAACCCTTGTGAATTGATTTTTGGTTCACTGTATGAAGGTTCAAATGTTATCCATAAACTTGTGGAGAAAAAATGAAACCTTTATTTTGTTTATTGTTCCAAAAACCTGTCAAGTTTAGAGTTTATCCAGTAAAAAACCAAAGAATGTCAACTATTCCAAGGTTGATAAACCTCCCTAACTTGCATTAAAAAAAATCTAAAATGGGCATGACTTCACTGCTCTAAGTGGTTGCCTTCAGCATATCAGAATATATTTATTTTATTTCTCAATTCAAGCAGCCAATCTTTACCTTTGCAAAGTGTTGTACAAATCCTCCAAATACACACATCTCACCAACAGGAGCCTTGATGCTTATAACAAATTGTACAGATTATTCAATCGACGTTTGCAACCATTTTTTCTTATTTTAAACATCAGCCCTGGTTCATTCCTGATGTCTTCACCTGCCTCAAATGCTTTCTACCATTACAAGTGACTGAGATGTGCAAGGTCTGTGTTGGTTTCTTCACAAATGTAAAAAGCTTATGTCTGTATGAGTGTTGGGCTTTACTGTTATGTAATCTGTAAAAATACAGACTGCTGTCTGAGCAAAGTAAAGATTTTAAATTCTTTTATTAAATCTACATCACATCAATTCTGTTACTTTTGCATAAGTTGCTCATTTTCTCATCTGGAAGAAATAACCGTTGTTTCATTTTGATGGGAATTCGATATTATTTGACAGCATCATTAGATAACGACCATTTTATTTCAAATGCAACAATGATTAATACTCAATAATGAACATATAATACTGGTTATATATTGTGCTGTGTGTTCTCTTGTGTTATGATTGAACCAAAACCAGTGAAACATTAACACTGTGGTGCCATGTTTTAGTGGCTGACATTGAGAAGGCAGAGACAGCTAACATTTTAAACTGTAAAATAATTTATTGCGGATGAATAACGTCGGTTTAATTCCCTTAAATGATAAATGTGTGAATTTTTGCTCTAAATTTCATCTTAAATGTAAATATAGAGGCAGCCCTCTGGGTGTATCATGTTCAACTTGACTGCAAGTGAAGCAAACACTAGTATACTGGCATCGTGTGCGAACAACCAACCTTGATGTGAGGGGATGATAACTAAATGATTGACAGCTCTATCGGCCAATCACATTTCGTCTAGCTCAAGCTCTTTAAAGCTTCTGCTAATGGCTTTTGTCTGAAGGCGGGGAGGACTTGTCACGGTTAGGCTGCTGATTAGCAACAAACAGAAGGTTACGAGTTTGAAAAAACGGATTCTTTGACCACCGGAGAGATTTTACGGTAACGGCTGCGATATGAACTATATCGGGTTTCTAAGCGGAGCTTGTTGGGTCGCTTTTAAGAAGACCCGGTGGTGAGTTATAACATTTTCGGGCTGATCGCGGAGACAACCTCGCTTTTTAGGTCGTTGGAAGTGGCGATGCTGAGCTGATAGCTGCGTCATCATGTTGCTTCCGACTCGAGTTGGCGAAAAGAAATCTCAAGTTAACGCCGGAGGTGAGGCTGCCCGCCGTCATCCAGCACCGGAGGCCACTCCCGACTCCTGAAGTAGATGGAAGCCGGACTTGGCGCTGCGAGAGCCCGTGTGCGCGGCTCGCTGTGAAGGTGGTGACTTTACATCACTTGGGTGCATCAGCGTTGTTGTTGGCGCGTTACTCTCCCTGACTGAATTTATTATCTACACTTGAATGGACAGTTGGAAACATTACTATATTTTATTGTTATAAACACGTAGAAAATTATACAGAAATATGATCCAATCATGTCCCTAAACAGAAAGTGCAACTAAAGGTTTAAAATATGAGATGTGAGATTAGATATGTTAATCACAAGTGTGTGGATAAAGAGGAGTGATGACCCCATTGACAGTCAGGGTACAAAGCAGGACCCCTAAATTTGCCTGCTGAAGCAAAACAAGCTTTTGTGATCTATAATGAGGGACATTATGGTTAATTTCACCTGATTGATACATTGTAGCGTGCAGCCACAGAGCCAGGTTATTATCAGGGTGTTTGTTGGGGTTTATTTGGGGGGAGGGGGGTCTGTTGTCTGCTGTCACTGCATCCACGTGGACTTTGTAAAGTTTGTCCCTGTAGTTCACATTTTAAAAACAGAAGCTGTCAGGGTTTTATCATACTGGATAAAGTTGCTTTGATATCATCTGTTAAAATGGCCGGCGATTGCACCCACACCAACACTCACTACGCGAACTCTGACACGTTTTGTCCGTCTAAACCCTGGTCGGATGGAGACACGGAGAGATGTGCTGATATGGAGGAGTCTGTAGGGAAATCCTCTAAAGGGCGTGGACCCCCCGCACGGTTGTCGCCAAACTTTGAGGTGATTGACGGATTACTGTACCGCAAGAAGCTGGAGAAAGGTTTCATCAACTACCGGGAGGTTTTGGATGAGGATCGGAGACATGAGGCCATCTCAACCTTTCACCGGAGGCGACCCGGTCAGCGCCACCTCTCCCTGGAGGAGACTTATAAATGTGTGGCTGAAAACTACTGGTGGGAAGGTATGATCATCACTGTCTGTCTCACATCTACCTTCACAATACAGCATGACTTCTTACTACTGTGTATTCATGTCTTATTGTCAGGAAACTGGATTGAGTGATTGAATCAGACAAAGATCAAGAAGCCTAATCAGACATGAATGATGGCTGTTTATCATGAAACTGGCTTTTGTTATGTGTGACACATTTCACCTTGTGTCTTTCATCAGAACCGAATAACAGTGTTGCAAGATGAGGGGTGTAAATTACATGTTTCATCATGAAATGACACCATCTCCATTCTTTAGACAACAACACAATATTTACTGAAATAGCAGTCTGTCACCACATGATTTCGATTTGATTCAAATCAGTGGCCTGTAATCAATATAAGATGATATCATTAATACAATGAGTTCATATTTCCACATGAAAAGCAACTAAAATCCTTGATATTTTTGTTTCTGAGCTCTTTTAATCATATGAATGAATAAGAATATATTCGTTTTAATAGAAAGAAAAAAAATCAACATCCTGTCATTCACCCAAGAACCACATTTCTTGTGTTGAAGGCTTTTTTATTTATTAGTTAACTTGAAGAGCTCCTGATGACCTTTAAATATTAACATAAACCTTAAAGAAACAAATATTATATCATTTTAATGGTCTTCCCTGTTCACAAGTGTCGTTTGTGGCTTTGACTAAAGTTCAGTGTGCTTACCTTTTAGTATTGTAAAACAGAACTGAAACAACTTTTAAGTTCCCATTTTTCTACGTTAAGGCAAGATTTTTGTAAACCTTCACTCATATTTAGTGGCTCAAATAAGACCATATGGATCAGTGTTTTCATTGCATTGATAACGATTGATCGTTAATTATCAGATTGTTGTAGATGAGTGGATCATGTTACACCTTTAGTATAAAGCTGTGCTACAGATCCTTACCCATGTTTTTTGTCTCATATCACAGGGATGTACTTCCAGATCAGAGACACTGTCCTGGGTTGCCCAGAGTGTCAAAGCCAGCGCACCAAGAAAACCGAGGTAAGGACCAACCACAATCATCTGAGGCGTGAATGCAGAAGTTTTCACCCGTACTTCAATTTTTTTCCACACATTTCAAGTCACACTTTCTCACTCTCGTTCTCACTTGATCTTGCCCTCGCGCTTTTCTACTACAAGCATTGTCATTGCACGCTCTGTTCCTAAGATGACGAACTTCTGTCTGCTTCTGTCAGGGGCTCGGAGGGAGAGGATGCGTCACAAAGACGATGGCGTCACACAGCGGCGACGTCCTGAGCAAACTGAGGAGTCAGAGAGAGGCAGGGCTGTTCTGTGACATCACCCTGCGGACAAACGGACGGTCGTACTCGGCGCACAGAGCCGTTCTGGCGGCCGTCAGCGATCACTTCCAGGAGATCTTCACAGAGATGGACTCGAGCATGAAAGCAGACATAGATCTCACCGGTAAGAACAGATGTGTTCAGTTTGGGGGAATATGAAGACATGAACATTGGACTGAGTCTCTTTCCTCTCTCTAGAAAAAAAGAATTTAACTTCTCCATCAATATTTCAATCCTAAGCATCAATGTTAATTAGAATACAAGCTAATATTGACCAGAAAGAAGGTTAATAGTGCTTGTGTTAGACTTGTAACATTTTACTTTAGTGTACACTCTATTAGAAGTGACTATGTATTTGAACAGCTTTGAAACGCTCTCCTCCCACATGCCTTTCCAATATCAGAATCAGAGGTGCTATGTCTGTATTGTAACTTTCCAAAACCAACAATTCAACTATTCACACCTACTTCATGCATTTGCCTGGTTTGCCGAGGTGAGAAACTGAGTAGGATCTGGACTTTTTTTTTTCCTGTAGGTTTCCTTTTTCATTCACGACATACCAACAGACTTACTAAGCTGTGGTGGTTGGGGTGCTGGCTCTAGAAGAGGTTTTCCCCGTTCTCTATTTCCATTTGAAATTCTTTTTTTTTTTTTTTTTTTACTGTAAATGACATTCTTAATCTTACTTGACACAGAGACATGAGACCCTCCCACAAAACTTACAGATCGTGGAGGAATTTAATTGTTTCAGCTTCGTTGGCCGATATTTTTGCCTACTAGTTTGCTCTAAGTACTACAGTGCACAGATGAAGCCTGTCAGAGTCTTAATCAGAGCAGAAGGGAATTTAAAACTCTTGTCAGTGCAGTTGGTAACAATATGTTGTGTTACAGCTGCTGAATTTTGTCAAAACACGCAAAAAATTTAAAAGTGAACTGACTTAAAGCTCCACATTGTCTGTTCAGTTCTCAACTTTGAATCATCTTTTAGCTGTCGTCCCAAATAGTTTATAATATTTTATGTATCTTCACTTTTCTTTTAATCATAGAACCAGATTTTTTGTAACTACTCTGTGTGTCAGTTTTTGTATTTATAGATCAGTGTAACACTATGAAGGCCTTTCTGGAGAGACTGTCCACAATTATTATGATTTTTAAACAACATTAGTCTATAAACCCTCTCTCCCTCTGAAATGACTTGTCATACTAACTTCGTATCCTTATTTCCATCACTGATAAGTATCAAAGTTATAAATAAGTAATTTTCTTTTTAAAATGTCAGAAAAAATACAAAATATCCATTATGTGTCACTGCCCATGTGACATAGTCGCATTGACTTTTTTATCTGACTAGGGAGTGTTTGGCAATTTTTGGTCAAAAGCTATTAGTCAATTCTTGAAATAGTAAACTAAACGATTAATTGTCTAATTCTCGTAGGTCGAAATCATAATAAGAAATGTTTCAGTTGTGTTCTCGTATCTCTATGGATTCACCAGTGACTTGTGACCATGTGAATACTAAAATCCAGTAAACATCCAGTCACATGATATTTTCTGATTTTACAAGTTCACAAGGTTCATTTCTTATTACTCAAACAATAGTTTGCTGCTGAGGATACGCTGGTCATGTCAAGCAGTTCAGTTTTACGTCTTTAGTCACATTTTTTAAAGTCCTTTTAAAAATCAGTTCAGAATGTGGCATCTTCACTTTAAAGACGGTGACAGAGAATCAAAAACCATTTTTACCGTCGTCCACCCACACTCAGGAACATGTGAAAAGTGCTAGAAATTCTGAACATCTCCTTTTCATCAAAATTCCTCTTTTAGAAATTTCCGCTAGAAAATGGGTCAGTTTCCAAAAACGGTTGTTTGTGATGTAAAATGTATCTCACTGCCCGCCCACTCTGAGGCGTCCCCTTCAAAGGCGATTAGCTGTAAAAAGACGATCTGTCCGTGTTCTGAAGCCGGCAAAGTTATATTCATTTGAGCCAATCAGTGTCAAGTGTTTGCATTTCTTAATGAGGTTGCTAGTTAAGCCCAAAAAGATGCCAAATAAGTGCAAAACCACATGTTTAACCCCCCCCCCCTTTAAAAACACCTTTAAAAATTCATAGTTGAAGGAGCCAGACCCTGAATTGGGACACATCTTTGTTACACAAGGTATCATTCTTCCTGCTTTTTCTCTGCTCCTTTTTCAACTATGTTTTGTTGTTTTCAACACCCTCATCTCATTAACTTTAACTAACTGACAATGTTACAGCATCTCTAATTGCCAAGTCTCCCTTTTCCCCCTCAGGTTTCGGTGAGGACAGCCTCCTGTCTCTGCTGGATTTCTCCTACTCGTCCACTCTGTGCGTCCGTCAGGAGGACCTGCCCGAAGTCATCACCATGGCTCGTCACCTGGGCATGTGGCCTGCGGTGGACGCCTGCTACGCCCTCATGAAGGAGCAGGAACAACAACTCCATCCCAGCAAGGGCTTTACCTCAGCCTGTGCTGTTGGCTGCCAGCAGAGGGAATGCAAAAGGAAAAGAGTTTTGGAACTGGAGGACAGCATGAATGATGGCTTCAGTCTAATGCTGGATGCATCAGATGAGTCTTTTGAAGTTAGTCCCAGGCGCAATTTGCGCAGAACGACAAAATCGCAAGGTCACAACGGCCTCCCTCTGAGTCCCTCACACAGGATGAAGCTCATGGACTTCAAATCTCCCTCTTCCAAGAAAGCCACTATACCTCGACACGCCATAGCCAACCTTCAGTCTCAGAGTTACTCACCCAAACCTTCATCGAACACCCGCCTTCTCCGCTCTACTCCGGGCGCCGCCAAGGAGATTCAGAGGTTACTGCCTATGCCAGAGAGCCCGCGACGAAACAGAAAACCTCACTCGATCAATCGGCTCTCGTGCGCCTCCAGAACAAGGCCTGGTGTGGTGGTGTGCAGCCCTGTGAGGGTGAAGCAGGAGGTAGAGGAGGTTGGAGAAGATGAAGAGGATTATGCAAGAGCACAGGAGAAATATAAATTGATGAATGTTCTGGGGTTACAGAGAACCGCCCTCCTCCCGAGACCAGAGGATCTGATCGGTTGGAGGCAAAAGAAACGACTGAGGAAGCTGAAGGCCAACAACTATTCACTGACTAAAAGGCGGAAACCTCGCACCACGTCGCCAGGAATACCATACGGAGATGTGACACTGGCACTTCCCCTCTGTACCCCTGTTAACACTCGCCTCCTCAACAAGCCAGCAAAGGCCAAGGCCGTGGTTCCAGTCAGCACAGAGAAGATTACAGTAAAGAGGCGAAAGTCCGTCCCGAAACAAATCCCTCCGAGCGACAGGAGCATGCGAAGCAAAGGTGTGTTACCGGACATGTTCCAGCCTGTGTCCAGGTCTACCTTCGGGGGCAGAGAGCTCCGGCGCTCAGTGAGGAAGGGCGATAGCGTCCACCTCCCCATCCAGCAGCCTCCGCGACGTAACTCCAACAAACCTCTTGTGAGAAACACAGTCAGGATCAAATCAGAACCAGCTGAATACTCTATCTCAGGTCTCTCTTTCTCATCAAACAGCTGTCACGGCCACACAGCTCACAGATTCCCACCTTCACAGACATCACAGGCCAGAAATAAGGTCAGCGCAGAGACGGTCAAAACGCTGCGTTACAACAGCAGCCGACCAGCAGCGAAGGGGAAGCTTAAACGAGGCGCTGCAAGAGAGGCCGATAAGGCCAAGTGTAACCCCAGGGAGGAGGGGAGGAAAATGGGGAGCCAGGGGCTAAGAGGAGTCATGGACACTAGACTGAGAGTGAAGGATAATGAACCTGCCGGGCTGCCGTTTTCAGAGAATGGACCTCCACCGTCGATCTACAACCACCCTCTGTACAAAGTCATTAAAGAGGAGCCAGCAGATCTGGTGCCAGTTGTTGGACCTTTCCCCGATCCTCCATCACCAGACCTGGGTAAACGCCAGAGCAAACCCCCCATCAAATTACTGGACTCAGGCTTTCTGTTCAGCTTCTGTCGGCCAGCAGGAGGACCCATTGCGGGACTAAAGAAAGAGGAGGAGAGCGTGGATATCTGCTTAACACGCTCTGTGTCACAAGTCAGGGAGAAATTTGGAGCTGATGAGCCGCCTCACAGAGCGCTAAGGGCCAGAGCACCACCACCCCTGCCTGTGGTGAAGAAGGAGAGGGAGGAGAGGAGAGTGACCCAAAACAGAGTTCAGAGACCCAGAGGAAACTCCCAAAACAACACGCTTCATCTGGCCAAATCTGCTGGGTCTAAGGCCACACGGACCATGCCAAAGGTAGATGATGTGGGTGGTAAAGATGTTTGATGATGACAGGGATGAGTAATAACCAAATAACACTGCACAGAATGCAAATGTCGCTTTCTGTTATTAAATAAAATTACAAAATACGCAGGTTTTCTTTGGTGAATTATCTTTAGGTTAAGGCACAGATTCTTTACTTTTTTTTATCTTAAATATTAATGTCAACGCATAACATCATCTTCTTTTCTCCTGCTATGTCGTCTCTACAGCAACAAGGTAAACGCCTCGCTCTGAGCAGCAGGAACTGCGTCATGGTGGATGCCGTACGACGGGCTCGGCTAAAACAGCTCCGGGGGCCTCGTAGTCAAGCCCCAAAAGTCCCAAAGGCGGCTCACGCCTGTCTGCAGTGCTCGGCCACCTACAGGGACTGCGACGCCCTGGTCATGCATCGTCTACGGCACATCGAAGGCAAACACTGGCCCTGTCCGGTAAGAACCAACTTTCTTAAACAACCTAGAACCACACCAGTCTTGAGCAGATATCCGACACTCAAAATTTTTTGTCGTTTTCACACACTTCTCTCTGTAGCTCTGCAGCAAGACGTTCTTTCGACTAAGGAATGTAAGGAACCACATCCGCACCCACGACCCCAAGTTGTACAAATGCCGGAGCTGCATCATTGCTGGTTCCTGAGGCAGCTGGAGGTGTCTGTTCAGGCAACAAAACCTAGGGTAGGTTTAAAACAAAAACCAGAAAAAAAGTCTCATGAGCTTCGGTTTCAGAAAGAGAATATGGATTGCGGGAAAAAAAAAAAAGAATACACCAGTGCAATGTGATCACATATGTTCAATATCTGCATTGATTTTCTTTAGAGCACCTTTCCTATTTCTTAACACTAATGTTTGTTTTCCAGGATGAAGGCTCTCGGTGTCTCACACCAGCGGACAGAGCTGAAACCAGAGGCAAATGATCGATCAGCAGTTTGTACATAATGCATCCGTCACACACGAGCACAGCAGTCTTTGGAAAAGGCGTAATTACTCTGATTCTAATCGTTGCCGTTGCCAGTGATTGCTAATGTTATTTAAATAACCAAACCAAGGTTGCTGTTCCTATATTTGCGTTTCCATAGCTACAGAAGGTTAAACTTGAACATTACACTCAGGGGGCGGGGGAATGTGATGCCACGGTATAAAGTGATACAACATCACGGTTGTGTATAAAATGAAATGTAAAGTGATTGTTATAACTATTACTGCTACTTATTGTTATCATTATTTTTCTATGTATAGATGACTTTTGAGTGCACTTATATCATATAGCTTATGTTGTAAACCTAAGAAGTCGTGATAAAATTGAAGTTTTCGGAGTCCGCGGCAGGAATACTTGAAGTGTTGCAAACATCGGAGGGATTACTTGAAGTTGGAGAGAATCATGGGAGTGAGACAGTTTCGGTGGGTCTGTGTCCTTTGGTGTGCTAACTTTGAAATGGTTTTGACTAGTGTCTCCCTCCTTTCATATTGATCTGCTAGTCTCTCACAGTCCAGGAGTCGGGAATTTGACTCAGGGGCTGTTATGGTGACGTCACTGCATGTGTATTTGCAGGCCATTTGTTTTCCACTGTCTTTTCTAAGGCTGCCAATTTTAAGAAGAAAAAAAAAAAAAAAAAAAAAAAAAAAAAAGAAGGGAAAAGTGTCTCGTTTTTAATGTGAATTTCTGAATAGTAATCAACACAACTGTGTCATTACTGATGTTTTATTGATCTTTCCTTCACCTTTAATCCAAGACACCCTTGTTCTCCCTCCATTTCCCCTCCTACTGAGTAAATGCAATGTGTGCACATAAAGAGATGTTTCTTTCTCAGATTGATTTTAGAAATAAATGAGCTGTCTCTCGCTATCTGTTAAAAGACTGAATAAATTTTTGCCTTTTACATCTCGTTGTTCTTGGTTTAATTAAAAAAAAATAATAATAATTTTATCGCGTAAAGTGTAACTGAAAGAAGCGAAGGGCAGTCGAGGCGACTGTTAAAATGAGAATTCAGCCGATCGGAAGAACAAAATGATATAGTTGGAAAGTATTTTGAAGAAGAGCTGAGCTAAAATTAAAGCAGATCCTCCGTTGATTTGCTTCCCATGAAGTGATGTATTTTTATTTAGCAATTTATTTACTTTTTCAACAAGTATCTTATTTTTAAATAGCCAGTGTACAAATATTAAATCCAGTTTTTGGATAATTTAGTATTTTGAAGAAGTCATTTTAACATGTTTTAACATTTTTCACTATTGACAAACATGAAGATATTTGTCATGAGCAAGGTTGTAAGTAATTATTTTTCATTATTGATTAAATTGCCAATAATTTTGTTCCAACCCCTCCCCCCCAAAAAATATTCAGTTTATAATAATGAAACGGAGAAAAGTAGCAAATCCTCACATTTAAAGCACCAAAACCATCAATGTCTTGACATTTCAACACAACATCAACATAAAACAGTTATCTGATTACCAGCGGACCACATAGGCTGGTATCATTTTAGTTTCTTTATTTTTAATAATCGATAAATCAACTATTTGTTTATTCACTTCTAATAAAAGTAGTGGGACTAATGGGGGAAACTGGACTGTTTGATAGATCTGCAGTGGGTTCAGCACCACTTTAATCCAGTCAGGAGGAGGATGAGCAGTTCTGTCTGGGGGATATCGTGACCCGAGAGGAATGAGGAAAGGCTTTATACATGAATCACGTTTTTTCATCCTTTGTGACTGACTCATCTGTAACAAGAATAGACGTCTTTGTATCGTTGCATGTTGGCCAGTGAGATAAGATGATTCAAGACGAGCAGACTCAGGTTCTACTGATTTAAGATGATTTTCAGCTATTCGATCATGGCAGTGTTACATGTAAAATATACTGTGGTAATGTGTGCAGGTTTGTCAATTTTTGGATCAGATTATTATATTATAAAGGGGATAAATAGACCAAACTAATTTGACAACGCAGACGACCAAAACCAAAAGAGACAGAGTTTGGAGATGATTCAATCTGCTGCCAGTATAAAGGAGCATTTAAAGTAGAAGAGTGAACTGGGAGCTGAAGGTGCTGTAGTGAGTAATGAAGGTGGGAGGTGATGTCTCAGAGGAATATCAAGTTAAATCTCATCTTCTGTCATCAGCTGTGTCTGGACTGTGCTGTCTTTTCTTTCTTTCTTTCTCCATCTTTTACTTTATCTCCCCTGTTTCTTTATAATAAGAAATTAGTCTCCCTACTTGAAAAAGACAAATCTGTGAATTAAAAAAATGTATTAACAAGTATTCGACATGTATTTTTCCCTTTTCAGACTTATCAGTTCAGACATTTCCTTTCAACGATGTGTCTTGTGCTTTTAATTACATAAAAACACATTTTTATTCGCAGTGATTAGTCAGATCTTCAACAGACATGAGGAAAAACATCTGATTGCACATTAAGAGCATAAAACAAATGAAGAGCATTGCGGAAACAACACTACTGCAACATATTGTGCACAGACTAGAGGTACGTGTGCTGATTACTTAATATTTATTTTACGTTAGGTTGTATTCCTTTGTGGATAGGAGAATTCATGCTGAAATATTGAGTCTAATTTAACCACACCAGTTTGAGCACAGCTCAGAGGACACATGTTGAAACCTCAGCATTTGCACGCTCAAGTGTCTTGTGTGAGCGAGTTGCTGAAACCTGAACCGTTCTGTTGCTGAATTCAGCAGAGAAATCTCACTTGTATTTGTTGTAAAGTGCGCGCTCATTAGATCAGACACACGCAGCTCAGATTTTTTTTTTTTTTTTTTTTTTTTGTCTTATCAGCAAAAGCTGCTGTGATTTCCTTTATGTTACTTACTACTTATCACCACCTCTAGCGTATCTATCATCAAAATATTTTTGCTTTTCTCTTTTCCTGTGAAATCCAGTTTCAACTTTTCCGAGGAGCATGTACTGGAAGAGAAAATAAAACCCCTGTGTGTTTCTTCATTAGATCAACAGTACCTAAACTCAACACTAGATGACAGCCTACACAAGTTCATAACAATGGCCGCTGGGTAACAATAAGACTAATGCAAAATGGTTCCAGCCGAATCAAACCTCTCTGGAAACCTCAAGACACCCCTTAATGTGGAGGGGAGTATGTCGGAGTGAGGGAAAAGAAAGGATGTGGTTATTTAGTGAGTAGCAGAAAGCCTTCTGTGACTTCTTAAACATTAATTACCTTTGTCTTCTTGTGTTTAATTATCCCAAGAGCAGTCTTTGCATTTATAATTACAAAAACTGCAAGAAAAAAAAAAAAAAAAAAAAAAAGGTTAATGATTAGTTTAAACCTTTAACTCTCTGATGGTTAACACTGAGTGACCCCATTTGGGAACTGTGACTTTGTTTAAACTGTCTTTGGTTAAAGGAAATGAAAAGAAAGACGTAAGCAGTTCACAACTGCCATATTACGCGTGTAACACTGCCAGTGTGTAATCAGACTCAGACTAATGATAATGTGTAGGTGGTAGCATCAATGAATTAGAAAAAAAAAGGCCAAAAATGTAAGAATGTTTAAGTCAACATCGCAATACCATTAGCCTCAGAGTATCTGTTGCAGCTTATTATAGAGTTTAAACTCTCAGTGCCTTCACACTGCAGCATTATTCAGGGGCCTCGGTGTACTTTTTCAGACTCATAACTAACAGGGCTTACTTGGGTTACTCTTGTCCCAGCAACGACTGCATATGTAGGCTTATGTGAGTTTAGGGAGCCATGGAGAGAGTACGCCCAGGAACAGCTGACAATTTATGCTAGTGGGGCCCCCACATTCTCAGAGAGAGAGAGAGAGAGAGAGAGAGAGAGAAGGGGAGGGAAGAGAGGGAGGATTGGGGGAGAAGGAGAAGGAGAAGAGAAGAGGGGAAAAGAAAGGGTGGATGGAGAGGGTGGAAAAGGGTGAGGAGAGAGGAGGTTTTTTGGGAGCAGAGTAGACTTCTGGGTTGAAGGGGGTAAGAGAAAGAGAGAGTAGGAGAGGGAGGGAAAAAAAAGGGGGGAGAGAGAGAGAGGGGAATGGGAGGGAGGCTGTCTTGTTTGTAGCTTGTCAGCAATTGCTTGAGACAAGCTTCCCCTCCATGTGTGAAAGCTACTTGGCAGGAATGCTTGGGCTGTACCAAGTGCGACCAAGCGAGAGGGGGGTTCCACAAGAGGAACAGACCCGGATTGAGGGGGCCAGTGTGTGGCTGAAGTAATCCTTCGTCGGTGTCGGCTCTTTGATGTTGTATCTTTGTGGATGTGTACGTGTGTGTGTGTGTGTGTGTGTGTGTGTGTGTGCAGAAAGAGAGAGAGAGAGAGAGAGAGAGAAGGGAGGGAGGAGTGTGTGTGGGTGTGAATGGGGCTGGAGAGAGCTTTCTGTATGGATATGTGCTCTCTCTCCCCACCAGCAACAAAAGAGAGGGAATGAGACACCCCCTCCCTCCTCACCACCCCACCCCATTGCCCCCCCACCCCCCCATCCCTTCCTTCTCCTCCTCCTCCACCACCTCCCCAGCTCTCAAGAGAAAGAAAGCAAAAAAAAAAGGAAAAGAAGATGATGAAACCTGAAGTGGTCCTGCGGTGTGAATTGTGTGTGTGTATTCTCATGCATACACACACACACACACACACACACACACACACACACACATATATATATATATATATACACACACAGATGTTCGTAATGTGCATCTGCATATTTGTGTGTGTGTGTGTCTCCGCATGCATGCCAGTGTGAATAGCTTCTCCAATTTAATCTGTTTACTAACAATCTGTGTGTATCCAGTTTGTGCTATTTGTGTGCGTGTGTGTGTGTGTGTGTGTGTGTGTGTGTGTGTGTGTGTGTGTGTGCATGCTTTGAGCCCCGTCTGTGGGTGGGTTTCTGAATAAAATTGTCCCTGTGTGTTCCAGTGTGGCCATGTTATGTGTTTTCTCCCCCAGTAGGGGCTGTTATTGTCTCAAGAATGTGCATGTGTGTGTGTATGTGCATGTATGTTTGTGTGTGTTTATATGTGTGTATATGTGCATGTGTGTG
This sequence comes from Polydactylus sextarius, assembly GCA_016801845.1. Classification (NCBI taxonomy): domain Eukaryota; kingdom Metazoa; phylum Chordata; class Actinopteri; family Polynemidae; genus Polydactylus; species Polydactylus sextarius. The sequence continues at coordinate 8,152,801 of CM028912.1, read as the reverse complement.
CGTGTGCACAGGGTCAGTCTCCAGTAGCCTGTTGCTTTCTGCCTCTGACTGCTCTCAGCTCTCTACATCAGGAGGAGGAATGCAGACTGAAATGGATTCCTGCAGGATTCCTCTTCTCTGGCTTCATTATTCCCACTGCTGCCGTTGAACAAACACACACACACACACACACACACACACACACACACACACACACACACATCTTCTTGGCTGGTTTTCTGACACAAAACAGAAGATCCTATGACTTAAACTCACCCCCGATCTTAACGATGAACACACGACGAACATTTTTATTCCCTTTTCTCTCCCCAAAAAACTTGAACAACCGTCTTCTCTAAATAACCGAACTACAACTCTACCCCTTTATCTCCTCCCCTCTCACTCTCTCCCCTATCTCTCTCTCACACAAATGCACACACACACACACACACACACACACACACACACACACACACACACACACACACACACACACACACAATGTTGGCAGTCCCAGGATTTTATTTCCTCACTCATCCTTTGTGTGTGTGTGTGCGTGTGTGTGTGTGTAGCGGCAGTAAAGTTTGAGAACGTCCAGTCAGCAGCTACCGAAGATCAGCAGCCTCTATGTTACACAAGAAACTGAAAGCTCCTCTCATCCCTTCACCCCCCCTCTCATCATCTGTTTCCAGAGCTTGTGGTAAAAAAAAAATAAAAAAATGAATAAAAAAGAAAAAGGCATGGCTAAGAAATTGGATGCAATTTTAAAGTGAATTAGGCCGTGAATAATTTTCAGGATGTCAAAATGTATTGGGGTGAAGGCGTTTATGTAATTGGAGCGCCTGGTTCAGTGGTATACAGCTCAAGAGAGGAAATTCTTTATTAGGACTGGATTGCAACGCACACACGCAACCCATAATGAATAGACATGCAAATTCACAGATGTGGATGTTTGTTATGTGCACCTCCACGCCACACACCTGAATGATGTGGCTGATGTACTCAACTGTGCTGACCTCATTTACATGTCCTTCTGAGGTGGTGCACTGTAGAGAAGAGAGGAAAGAAGAGGAGAGGAGAGGAAAGCAGGAAAGAGGGTGAATGTTTGGTGAGTAGGTGATGATGCCAAGAAGAGGAGCTGTGTAAATGTAACATGGGGTAAGCATGAAGGACAGGAGAGGCTACAGAGGGAGCGAGGGAAGGAGACGGAGAAGAGCTAATAAATAGACGAGGAGGTAAAAAAAAAAAGAAGGGGAGGAAAATGCTAAGGAAGAGGGAGGGAAAGATGAGGAAATAAGGAAGGGTGAAGAGGAAGTGAGGGGTGGAGAAAAAGATGGAGTGTAAAAGGGTAGATTAAAGAGAGGGAAAGTTGAAAGGTAAAGCAGGCGGAGAAATGAATGAAAACTGTGGCAAAGCAAGGCAGGGATGGTGAGTGGGAGGGAGGGAGGGAGGGAGTGAAGGGAAAGGGAGGAGGGTTGATCTCTGGGGTTTGAAGCACATTAGTATTCATGGGGAAGAGGAGGCCACAGACAGCAGAGAAACAGAGGGACCAGACTGAGAGCAGCACACCACACGCACACATACATAAATACACTCACACTACACTGCATGTGAGCAAGTGCTCGCACCATCTCTCTCTCTCTTTTTACATACGTGCCCACACACACACACACACACTGACACACACATCTCTAGTCCGTTATGTGGATTTAGATGCCACTGAGGGCCTAACACCCCTCCTCACACGCTCTCCATCTTGTCTAATATCTCCACGTTGCACACATTAATGTGCATACGTGCAATTGAAAATCCTCCCAGGAGATGGTTTAGCGGTCGAGGCCTCTGAAACCGCATGAACCCCTGCTGGCCTCAGATCGAATCCCACTTCTGAAGGGTCTCTCTTGTGTTTTCACCGCTTTGCATCCTTTTCTCCTTACTCCTCCCTTCTACTTTGCTTTGTCAATAAAAAGCAAGAACATACCAGAGGACCGTGATGACGTCTTCTTTTTTTTCTTTTTTTTTTTAAAGAAGACCTTAACAGCCACTGTACAGCCTACCTACAGACGCGTATAGAGGACCAGTGGAGTGCAGGTGACTCATTTCACTGTGGGAGAGAATGGGCTGGGCTGAGCTCAGGGGAGAGGGTGGAAGACAGAAAAGATTCCTATCGTGTTGGAGGCCACTTGCAAAACACCGCTGACGGTGGCAGGAGGAGAGCAGAGAGAGGGAGAAGAGGAGGTGGAGGGAAAAGCGGCAACACTCTCCGGGTGTGCTATTCTTAGTCTCTCTCTCTCTCAGACTTTGCGTGTGTGTGTGTTGTCTGTGTGTGTGTGTGTGTACGAGCATGTGTGGGCGGGCAGGTGGTGTACAGCTGACAGTTGATTTGCTGTGACACCAGACACACTGGCTGCCTTGGACTCCCGTGGCCTAGATATCAGAGTCTCCTGGAAGCCCCTCACACTCTATTTCACACACACATGCATGGTCACACACACAAACACATACACACACACAAACACATACATATACACACATTTACTCACATGCACACGCTCATCTTTTCTTTTCCCCCCCTTTTTTAGACCTACATATCATTTTCCGATTGGCAAGCAGGTGGTTTCTACTGCAAAACAAAAACAAAACAACAACGAAACAAAAACTTAACCCGTTATAGGTAACACCAAGCAGGGGTGAGGAGCCGTAGAAAAAGAGAAACGGCAGCTAGAGACAGAGAAGCAGAGGAAAAATTGTGACGAGAGACATAAGAAGAGTGGGAAACAAGGAAAAATTGAGGGAGGGAAAAAAATGAAGAGAGGAGTGATAGAGAGCAGGAAGCCGATAGAGAGAAAGAGATGGAGCGAGAGGGAAGAAGAGAGCGAGATCCCATCATGTAAACAGTCTGAAGCACCGCATAGAGATGGAGGAGGCTGTTGCCATGGCGGCAGAGGCTGCATCCTTTTGTTAAAGATGTCACTCAGGGGGAATCAGGGCTAATGAGGAAGGACTTTGCGCCTGCGTGTGTGTGTGTCTATGTGTGTGTGCACACACAAGTGTTTAGTCAATGTGTATCTGAGCAACACGGTTTACTGGCATTCTGGAGTATCGTGCTATAATGGTTTTCACTTCAGGAAATAAAATAAAAAAAAGGAATGGATGATAGTGGGGAAAATAGAGTTGAGAGTGGAAGAATGAGCGGGGAATTAAAAATAGAGGAGAGCTGAAGTCAAGCAGGGGTTACACAGTCCATACAGAGAAATGTCAATGTCACTGGTGAGGCGGTGAACTACAGATGAATGTGTGTGTGTGTCCAAGTGAACTCCAATGAGACTTTAGGCGAGTGATGTGCGTGTGCATGGTGTTTGGTGTGGCACTGTGCTGCGTAGGTGGTTTGTTTTCTGTGCTCTTCATCACACTGCAAATTAGTGAAGAATCAAAGGGAAACAGGTTTCATTTAATCCTACTCTCTCAGTCCTTCTTTCTTTCTTTCTTTCTTTCTTTTCCCCGTTTCTCCCCCTCTTGTCTCTCTATCCTCGGCAAACAGCCTTGAGCCTCCCACAGAGTGAACGCAGACATCTGCCTGCACTTTCTCTCTCTCTCTCTCTCTCTCTCTCTCTTCTTTCCCCATCTCCCCCTCTTTCTCTTTTCTGTCTTTCGAACCAACACACAAACAAATACACATATACACACACTCTTGGAGCATTTGTTTCGCTGTCAGCGCCGTCATCAAAGAGAGTGAGAGAGGTCTTCGCGCCATTCTTCCATTCTACTCCATTTCCCTCTCTTCACTCATTTTTTCCTTTCTGTTCCCCTCTACCAACCCCCCCTTTTTTCCTGATCTTCCTCTCTTCCCCTCTCTTCCTCTGCCTTTATAGACAGGGATAAATAATTTGATCTGGAGGGTTTTGAAATTCCACCACTCTGAGAGGCGTGACGTTAATCTTTTATTATCTGCTCTCTCATTCTTCCTCTCCCTTTCTCTCCTCCATTTCTTTTTCTCCTTATCTCCCTACCAGACCCTCCCTCCCCTCTCCTGCTCCTGCACCCCCCACCCCCCAAGCCCGTCCTTGCAGTATTCTAATGATTCATATTTCACATCCAGTGCCTTTTCATTTAGCCTGTCTACACCGCTTCAGGGACAGCTACTCACGATCTTAATTGACTGAGGAGATAGACGGGCTGGGTAGGTGGCAGAGGCAGAGCCGCCATCCAACCCCCCAGTGTACACAAACAAATGTATATGTGTGAGGGTGAAACGGAGAAAAACACGTACACACATGCACCCTCTCTGTCCCCCACACTTTTCCTCTCTCTCTATGTGTGTGTGTGTCTTCAGCATCCTCACATCTGAACAAAAACACATCAATGCACGGGCAGGCATGCAGATTTGCACACTGTGGTAATTAAGCTGTCGATTTTTCTTAGGGTCAAGGGAGTGACGCAGGCAGAGCAGAGAAGAAATGATGATGTGAAGGAAAGGATGCTCAGATGAGGAGAAATGAGAGGACTCACTCCCTCCCTTTCTCACCTCTCTCTCTCTCTTTCTCCTCCTCCTCTTTCTGTCTTTGTACCCCCCCCAGCCTCACCCCACCCCTCACAATACACCCTCCCTCCCCACAACCCATCTCTCTGTCTGTCTGTGCCTGTCTTTGATCTCAGCCTCTGTCCCACACTGCATATTAAGATGCCCGGGCCCCTGTTTGGTATTCTGAGGCGGGCACTGGGATGCCAGTCTCCATATCCTCTCCTCGCTTCTCTCTGAAAGAGAGCAAAAACCCCTCTGTCTGTCTCAAGATGCTTATCCCGCTAAATGGGTCTGAAATAGCTGGAGAACAGGGCGGGGGAGCGGTGGTGGCGGCAGGGTAGAGAAGAAGAGAGATGCATGGAGGGGGGTGGTGGTGGGGAGAGAGGGTGGTAGGGGAAGTATTAGACACACCACAGACGGGTGGGGAGGGAGGGGTGAGGAGGAGAAGGGGAGGAGGAGTGGGAAGGGAATGGAAGGAAAGCAGGGGTAAGAGAAGCAGAGTGATGGGGCTGATTTTAGCTGAGAGGATAATTAAACGCTATTATCACAATGGGCCAGTAATACAGCCAGCTTGTACACAGAGAAGCCAGCCCTCCCATGTTTGCCTCACTAAAAGGAGGGAGGAAGGAATGAGGGAGGAGAGGAGAGGGAAGCACAGATTAATAGGCAGAGGAAGAGCAAGAGAAACAGAGAGCGAGAGAGAGAGAGAGACGGTAAAATAGGCAAACAGAATTAGAATAGGAGAATGAGTGGGAGAATTTCGTGGTGAGGTGATTGCTCAGTGTTTGGGATTAGCATCACTCTCTCTCACCCCTCTCTCTCTCTCTCTCTCTTTCTTTCTCAGTCTTTCTTTCTCTCTCTCTCTTCTTCTCCTTTCTATAAGCCCTGGGGATGGCACAGCTTTAGTTAAACTGCTCTATTAAACGGCGCCTGCTGAGAAAATCAAATTATAACTTCCTTTAATCAGCGAGTATCAGTGGCCCACACAGGAGCAGCCAGCTCTGACAGCACACACAGAGAGAGAGAGAGAGAGAGAGAGAGAGAGAGGGAAGGAGACTGTGACTGCGAGACCTGAGGGAGGCCGATATGAACCTGTCTCCCGTCTGCTTGGTTCCCATGGCAACAAGATAGAGTGAGGGTGAATATGGGTTGTGGAATGTCTGCATCTATCGTTTCCTCTCGGTAAGCATTCATACACAAAGATAGGCGAGAGGAAGAGAATACGCTCACTGAGTCAGGGCGTTCTTGTTGTTTGAAAGTACATTCACTGCTGTTTTCATCATCTGTGAGACCTGAGCACCTATGTACGTTTACTCAAGTACAATCCTGTCACACTTAGAGTTACCTCTCATATTTCAATGTTGCATTAAAAAAAAAAAAAAAAAAAAAAACATGAGATGAGATGGAAAAACAAGATGGTAATCATGATGTCTATAACCTTTTCGGTCGTGTTAACATGTTGTGCTGTCAGTTTTAGAGCACAACTGCCTAAAATGTACAAGCGCTTGATACTAAAATATCAATATTATCTGTATTTCTTTTTTATTTATGAATACAAACTGAAAATCTTCAAGTTTTGGTTTTTAGTTTTCAGCTATTTAACCCTAGTACCTCTGAAATCACTGCGACTTGATGAAATTAAGCTACAAAAGTCAAACGTGAAGGCTTTATACTCTATTCTAGTCTGTATTCTGATGTTGATAGAAGTAGAAGTATAACGTGAGGTATGATAATATAGATAATGGATGATATATTTTTTTACATGTGCATCAAAATAAGCAAACCTAACATCTTAATATAATCTAATATAGTTTTTTATCATTATTTTTTTGTCAAATGAAAAAAAAAACCTGAAGGCTTCTTCTTGGTTCTTATTGTCAATTATTTGCATATAGTGATTATAGTTATTATTGTCCTCATTTTATATTTTGTGTGTTATATTTGAAGCCCTCACACTTTGACGAGGACTGTAATCTAGTCATATACCACATTTTTAATCTGGTGTATCAGTTACCTCTCATATTTAGATGTTGTGTTTAAAAAAAAACATGAGATAAGATAAAACAAGATGGTAACCATGGTTTCTATAACCTCTTTTGACAGTGATTATATGTAACCAGTCCTGTCATGTTTCCAACACTTTCTCTTTTGGAAATTACCTTTGTATAGTATCAAATTGTTTTCCCGCTGACAAATATAATCACTACCTTGTTGGGTTTGAATGAAAGAAGCTGTATGTTTATGAACTGCACCGGAGTCAAAGGAAGGTGGTCGGGGTGAATATACTGTAACAGCAGAGATCAAGACTCTGAATGAAAGCACTTCAGTTGAAAAACAATGTGGTTTTGGTTAAATATATCTATCGCCTTTTCCTTATCTTAACCAAGTGCTACGAATAGCCATAGATTTGTTTAGTAATGCTGTATTTAATACAAGTATTTTCACTTTTTTTTTCAGTTCAGCATCAACATTTTTGCAACTTACCAGGCACGATAATTATTCTTCATTAAGTTAATAGAGAATACAATCTGGTCTGCATTATGTTTCCTTCAAAACATAATTTTGTAGTAGACAGAGCCGCACGTTTCAGATGTCTGTGAGTTATTAACAGCTCCACCAAACAGACATTTCCTCCTTAAACTTCTCAAGTGGTTTAATTTAAGTAAGTGTTCAAAGCCAGAAAAGACTTTATATTATTCAATATTTCACAAGACAGAAAAATACAAAAAAAAAAAGGAATATAAATTGCTTAACAGGACTTTGCTTCTTGCTTTGTTTTATTCTTCTTCACCCCATTAATCATCTCTAGACCACTCATATTTATCTTGTGATGCTTTAGCGTTGCACGACCTCTTGGTTGGGAATCAATGGACCAAATTACCAAATCATACATATAGATGTTAAAACTAATCTTATAATATATTAGTCTGTCAAATTTCTCTGAGATTTTGAATATATTTAACTCATAACACTTATATACTTTTACTTAATTAGGATTTTAAATGAATTGTCTGTGCAATCAGTATTTTTATGTTATGCTGTTACGCTGCTGCGTCTTTCACCACCAGACCTGAGCTCAGTTTCTGTTATAACCGTAAGGGCTTTTGCCATATGACCATAATGTACTCTTGCAATCATAAATCCTTCTCGTTAGGAGGCGATGTAATCGCTCTTGCCTCTGATTAGTCATTAACAGTCCAGTTAGTGAAATGGTGAGACGCAGGTGGGTGGGCAACTGCTTAGATCTCCAGGGTCCGCCTCGACTCGTTAATGATTGGTTAATTAACATTGTTTCAGTCCTCCGGCTTGTTTACACTCACCTGCCACGGGGAAGAGTCAGAAAACACTGCTGCAGGGGACAGTAAACAAGAGGAGGAGGGGATGAAAGACGGCTGAGCAAAAGGGGGGAAATGAGGTGAAATGATGTTGAAAGACTTTGTGTTTGAAACACAAATAGAGAACGAGGTGTGAGGCTGTTGAGAAGAGATCAGAACAAAGTGTGGATGACAGGATTGAGCAGAGCAGACCGACTGGTAGCATCTCAGAGCGCTGACCATCATTAGGGATCTGCAAGGCTGTGCTTGTCGCTGTTACTCATAGCAACACTGCATACCATGATAATAGGCTGACTGATGATTGGTCAGGCTGGCACACTGGTAAGTGACCTCACTGCTGTGTGAGTGAGCTCACTGTCTCAGTATTTTGATAACCCAGCCAGTCCTGGTGTTTTCTCAGCATCGTCAACATACCTGTTAATGAACAAACTCCAACATTACCAGTCTCTGTTGCTTTAGGCCAACACAGAAGCCCTGAAAATACATGACCACATTTCTTTAATCCACTACACCTCCCGTTCTCTCCACAGCTGCTGATCTGAGATTAGCTGTGTGCCTGCTTTATTGTCTTTTATTGCTATTCTTCATGTTGATTTGAGTTGCTGTCCTTATTCATGAAAAGCATTTTGCTTCCAACCCACCATCTTATTCTTCCTCTCTGTGTCTACTGTGCATCTCCCCAGCATAAGACTGTTTATCGAAGCTTTAAATAATGCAGATGGTAATATGATAAGTGAACAGTCAATGTTGGTGTCCTGCTTAAACACACACTCTCACACATAGATGATGCGTGTACACTCACACATGCAGGAGGCAGATGGGAGGAAAATGTGCACACAGTATACACAGCAACAAGCAGCACAGTGAATACGATCTCACAGTTGTTTTAATGTAACATTGGATAGGATCTGGATTTAGTTTTCCCGTTTCCAAAGTATTCTGGGTTAGTCGTGCCAGAGAGTTGCAGCGCTGGAGAGCCAGAACATCGACCTGAAGAGCTTTGCTAGTGTGCATGTCTAATGCAAGCCAGTCTGGGAATACTGCCAGTCTACTGTTACTCCACCAGTGGGGTTTATCATACACACATGCACACACCCACACACTTACACACAGAGAGATCTAGAGCGAGAGGGAGTGTATATATCTGTGTGTGTGAGTGAGTGAGAGAGAGAGAGAGACAGAAAGAGAGACAGAGCTTTGTGGTGTGTCACTGATCTCTCCTAGCATGCACAAACATGTCCAACGTAGCCATGGCCTGCTTGTCAAAAGTCACAAATATGCAGCTCTCATCCCATTATTTTGTGTCCTGTATACAGTATGTCATCCCACAATGCTTATTGCTGTAAAAGGCGTCAGTGTACAGCAGCTGATGCTCTACAGTCGTGTACATTAAACGCAGAAAAGTGTACGGACACGCTGAGACACAAGACAAGAGAAAGAAAGAAAGAAAGATATATATGCATAAAGTACGTTTGCTCTGATTTACCAGTGTACAAACACGCAAACACATGCATCAGTTTCATAATAAAATCAGTTTAGGAAATGATTAGTTTAGATTAGAGTGATCAATTAGTCAATTAACAGAATATGATTAAGTAATTTATTTTTGAAGCACAATTGCCCAAATTCAAAGGTTCTTGATACTAAAATGTCTTAGTTCTTTATAATTACTGACAATCTTCAGGTTTTAGTTTTAGTTTTTCAGCAATTTAACCCTCACACCTCTGAAATGTTGCTGCATCAAAACAAAGTTGTGTAAAACTTTGAGGTTATATATAGTAAAACCTAACAATAGCAATATTTTTAACCCTTACAAAACTAAACAAACCGGGGATCCTAATATAATCTAATGTCATGTGTTGTTTTAGTTGCATTAAAAAACATATTAGTATGGTTTGTACGGGCAAAAAAGCCAAAATAGCATCAGTGATCTAAGGGATACATGTTATTTTCAGCTTCTCAAAAGACATTTAACACCATTTACTGAAATTCTACAAACTAAATGATTAATCAATAGAAAATAAGTGTGAAGTTCATCCAGTACTGAAAAATAATAGTGAGCCGCAGGCCTAAACGATACAAGTATTGAACACAATACATGCAACTCTTATTTTGTGTGTGTTCAGTTCCAGTTTCAGTCGATGGTTATGAGCAAAAGAAACGCTGTTGCTAACGAAACCTGGAAACAAAACCCCTCTCATGAACCCTCAACAGCCATAATGCGCTTACGAATCTGTCCTTGTACACTGAAACTGTTGTATACACAAGAAACAGTGTAGATTGTCCTAATTTTGCAAAAAACATCTTCACTTGAAAAATGCATTAACACACGCACAGACACACACACACACACGCACACACACACACAATCAGGCCAACTAATAATGTGCTCTCTTAAACATCAATTCATTTAATCCCCAGTTGTCCTGATCATACATTTGGGTTAGTTTTGAAATGTATCTTGATTAAATATTGAGAAGGACCACTCTCACATTGCATGTCCTTAATGTTTCACTCTTCCTCTGAGGGTTGTGATAGTCACTCTGAGAAGGGTGTGTGTATGTGTGGGTGTGTATGTGTGTGTACTGAAGTCGAACATGAAGTGGCATCAGTCTATTTTTAATGTTATTAACTACTTTGCTCATCAGGAACACTGACGAAACCACACTGGACTGTAATGGTCTGGCTTAAAGGAAACATGGAAACGCGATGTCATAAAAAAAGAAAAACCTTGATTATTTTAATTCTACTTTACTTTTTATTGAATGGGTAAACTATGTACATAACCCTTGTTGACTAATCCCCGTAACACAACAAAATTTGTGGCCAAACTGAAATAAAAGAAACATTCCCCCTTCAGCAAATAAATGTAAAAAAATGCACAAATAAGGTCAAACATCCTCCGCTTAAGACATTGTTTAATAAAGATGGACTCTATAATATTCCCTATTCCCTCAAAAATACTTGTCAGTATTAATCAAAAACTGACTAACTACCTCCTAATACTTGAATTATAAAAAGGATGCTCTGACTGGCTAAAAAAAAAATCATGTATGTCTCTCCTTTCCTTGGTCATTCTGGGCTTGTTTTGTGTCACTTTGTAGTGTTTTAAACCTCTGTCATTATTTTGTGGTCATTTAGCATTAGCCTCCAGATATTTTGTGTCCCCCTTTTCTCTTCTGGTCACTTTTAGTGTCAGCACTGAATACCTGGATTGCTGATTTCAGCTGTTTGGACTGATACCACGGATAAATTATAAGGAAATGGGTTCAGACAGGAAATAGACCTACTCCTATTATGCCCAGACAGATAAACATAAAAACATAAAGACACACAAAACAATTTGTATGACTTTGGGAGCATTTCATATCCTCCTGTTGTCATTTCAAGGTCTTTTTAGGTTCTTTGTAGTGTTTTTTTTTTTTTTGTTTAACCCTGTCGTTATTTGTGATCATTTGGTATTAGTCTATAGATGTTTTGTGCCCCTTGTTGGTCATTTTGTGTCAGCTCTAAATACCTTGATTGCTAATTTCAGCTGTTTGGACTGATACCACGGATAAATGATAAGAAAATGAGTAGACAGGTAGCAGGTCCTATTATGCCCAGATGGATAAACATACAGAAACACAAAGCAATTTGTATATCTTTGAGCTCATTTTATATCTCTTTGTGGTCATTTTGAGTCTTTTTAGAGTTGTTTTGCATCACTTTGTAGTGTTTTTTAACCTCTGTGGTTACTTTGTGGTCATTTTGCATTGGTCTGTGGATGTTTTGTGTTCCTTTTTGGTCGTTGTGAGTGTATTTATGGATGTCTTGCATCAATTTGTGGTCATTTTGCATCACTTTTGACTTGTTGTGTCTCTTTATAGTCATTTTCTGTTTCTTTGTAGCAGTTTTGTGGAACGTTTTGAGTCTTATTCATGAGTTTTATAACTTTCAAACTGTAAGTATAAACAATAACTTCATACAGATGCCAGTGCCCTCTTTGACCTCTCGGACCCCCCTGGGCTGGTTCCCGGTAAGCCTGTTCGGTGATACCGAGGTGTAACAGAACTCTGTGAGAACTTCCAAACAAGTTTGGTGCGCAACTACTATCGAGTTTGTTTTAATGTGGAGAAACTAGGTGTGGCTGCAATAAATAAATAAAAAAAGGTGAGTTTTAAACTACAGAATAGATGTGTTTTTGTATATTAGTCGGTGTTTACCATGTGACACGGAGGAAGACAGTGGTGTCTCTGGGTTGTCCGACAGTAACGCTCTCACTGGCACACAGACCTGACCTAGAATTGCTACTTAGAATTCGGGCTAAACCATCGCGCAGAAACGGAGGGGGGGTAGAGAGAGACGACAGGAAATCTTAACTGGGATGTAATGGAGTTGGACCACTGGAAAGCTCGGGTGAAAGGGGGGGAGACACATTTCTATTTTACAATGTTACCGTGATAATGTTGTGATTTGATAGGTCTGTTGTATATATCCGTCGTTGGAGGAAAACGGGAATTAAGCTAACATTCCAGGTGAGTGTTCGTTTTTTTTCAAATCCAGGTGGAAAGTGTCGGTACCACAGCTCGCCTCCTGGCAACGGGCACACGCGGGTCCTCCTCCCGGGGACATCTCACTCCGGTATCCGTTCTTCTCTTGCCTCTGTCCCCGAAGGCTGGCTAGCAAAACCCACGTCGTGTCTGGCCTGGCAGACAGTTGAGCACCCTTTCTACGTGTAAATGCCGATTTTTCAAGCGCAACAAAAGCGGATTATTCACGATGTTTTCGGCATGGTGTAAAACCCGCGGAGAAATATTGGTTTTTACCCCATTATACTGGAGGACCGCCCGTGCTTCGTGAAAATGAAAAAAGGATACAATGCAGCATGCATGTTCTGCATTCTTCGGGAGTACCACACCGTTGGTATTGTATTTCCTTTATTAAAAATTTGCTTGATATGATTTATAAACGCGTAGCGAGATTATAGGCCTCGGCTGCTTGATTGTGTCGGCCAGCCCTATCATCTGCCGAGCGATTTAATTGTTACATTGTTAACAGAGCTAGCAGAACTTGAAAATGAACGTTTGCCTAAGGAGGGCCTGAATTGATTTATTTACAGACAACGCTTTAATATGAATCTCATTTTATTATGTGTTTTTTTTTTTTTTTTTTAAATGTGTGTGTGTGTGTGTGTGCGCGTGTGTGTGTGTGCGCTTGTGACCGACGTCGTTGTTCTCGCTCTCAGCCGCCGTCCAGTGCCTCCCTCTTCGGGGAAGACTTTGTTTGCGCTGGCCGAGGCTCCATGAATGCAAGTGCTGAAGTCCTCCCTTCCCCCCCAGTTCTCTGGCGAAACAGGAACAACTTCTTTTAGGAAAAAGAAAAAAAAAAAAGTTCCTGGAGTTTCAAGCGCCATGGAATTACTTTGTCCGCCAAGAGTTGTCCAGTGAGGCGCTGAGATTTCAGGAGGGGGAAGTCTAGTCTCTGTAGTTGTTCAGTGCTTTATGTTTTATTTGCAGAGTTTGAGCTTTGTAGATGTCTGTGTGTATATTTTAGGACGACTTCCTCGAGTAGGCCCGTTTGTGAGAAACTTGTGTAGCATTGTGGTGTGTGTTACCTTTGCAAGATAGAGCTAAGTATGTGTTCAGTCTTTTAGTTTTAGCAATCTTTTTTTTATGACTTTACTTGTGAGTTGGCGAGGAAAAAAAATCCACAGGTCCTATAGAGGGAAAAAATGTTAAAGTTAAAGACATCTGATACCTGGGAATTTTATGAATTCACTCCCCCTTGTTGGCTTTCATGACTGCATTCAGCAAAAGACTTTCAGTAATTTGTTTTTCTCCATTAAACATTTTTTTCAAGGACTCATCAAATTTATAACAAATGTGTGTCCTGCATTACACTGGCTCAATGCTATGTTGTTCTCGCTCATAATTGCAAAGGGAAAATCTCAGCAGCTTTTGTGCTCTGTTGCAGTTTGTCTTTTAGTGCTTTAGCTGATGCTGTTATCGAGAGAGACTTCAGAGTTAGCAGGTAAGGTGGGGTTTCACCGTCTTGTCCAAGGACGGTTTCGAAAGTCAAAGTCGTACATGTTAGTTGTTAGCTGAGATTGAACTGCAGACCTTCCTGTTACAGGACTCTGGGCTCTTCCATTGCTAGGCAACACTCCTGTCTGCCATGAACGTGCATCTGTTGCATAGTCTGGAAACTGTTTCATATTTATCTTTTTGTATGGTCACTGTAGCGTTGTTAACTTCTTAAGAAAAAAAGTCACTTTTTAGCTCCCACAGTTGATAATTAGGAGGAAGTCCTGTAGGATTCAAAGAAACAAGGAGGCTCTTGATAGAGAATCACACGCTATATTTTAATCTGATGACTAAAGTATAAATAAGTGTCTTAGTTAAAAAGGCGAGTATATGCTGTTACTCTACCCTTTAATGACTTAAGCTTTACGCTGGTTATGTCTTTACTACATGTTGTTATTGTCATTAGAGCACGTTGCTTTTCTTTGCCATTTGCTTGTTTTGTGTTTCACCTGATGAGCAAAGTTTTCTCCTTCTTTTCCAGGTGTGAATGACTTGTGGCTGTAGGGTGTCGTGAGTGGGCCAGGTTCCTGCACAGCCTCCGTGGCTGACTGGGAGGAGTCGAGTGGAGAGCAGACATCAGTGCCCAGGGGACCTGAGGCCTGGTTCTCCATATGAGGCCCTGCTGAAAGGGCAGGGGGGCTTCTGAGGTAACCCAGCTCAATTCTGGCTCACTTTTGGCGTTTCACACTTAATCACACAGTTTATATCGGGCATACATCAAAATTCGCATTGCAAATATAACTGTAGAAATCCTGTGCCAGTAAAGGCAGAAACTTGGGGGCTTTTAGTAAAGTCACTACTACAAAGTGCACATTTTTTGATTGTTTCTATGCGAAATTTATACATTTTTATACCTTTCCCTGAAAATTCTCACAATGCACCACATTTTATATGCAAATAATGTAATTCAGGTGTCACTATACCTGTCAGTAAGTGAATGAAATGTCAACTTTCACAGCTCAATGTAGAGAAAACCACATAGTTTCTAATTTTAATGGGGAGTGGCGAATGAATGAACAAAGGGTGATTTGGACACAGTCACGGTGTAGCAGTAAAATATTTTGTTTTCACTATATTTAGGCTTAAAAAGCCATATGAATAAGAACAAGACACACATGTTTTTCAGGCTTTCCTCACTAGCATTTCATGCATTTTCAACTTTTGTCACAATATCAAGCACAGCACTAAACACTACGCTCTCGTACTAGAAGATAAACTGGTGCCATAATTTGATATCTTAACACAGCAATGATGCAACAGTAACATGCCAGGCACAGGCTCTTCCTAACATCGGACATTATCTCTGTGACATTTATCTGTGAAGGTGTCTACATTGATAGCTGCATTTTGATGAGAGAGGCCTTGAATTGCAGAGCGGTTACCCCGATCAACAGCACTTGATGTTCAGGGGAATTGTCTTGAAGCAAAGGGACCTCAGAGCCGTGATGCTCTGGACCATCAGTGCAATGTTTGGTCTCATTCTCTGAGATGCACATGCTGAGGACACAACACGGTCAGCGCGCTCTTCCTGAGAATGCTGTGCACACTGTTTATTTATCTGCTATCTAATCCGAAGTGTGTTAACCAAAAACCACAGTGAGGTGAAGGATGTAGGGAAATGGATATTGATGTAAAGGGGTAAAGGATTTATTTTCCCCTCTGTGTTTTGGCCTCTCATGTTTCCATGCATGTGTTTGCTTCATGGGTTTTCTAATTAAAACTCTCAAGGCTTATGTTGTGTATGACATGCATGGATGTGTTTGAGGGGTGGTTTGTCTCATCGTCTGTGTAGTGAGTGGCTGGTGGCTCCCCCTCCTCATTCATACAATAGATTAGACTCAGGTATTTTTTTTTCTTTTGTTGCTTGAAATAATTATTTTCACCCTGTCGGCTAATTTAGATATTTTTTGTCATGATTTTCACAAACTACAAAGTATTTACATGAATGAAACAACAACTTCCCATTTACCTGCTGATCAGATTAAGACGTCCATTCACATTTGTAATTAAGGAATTTAGTTTGTCCCCTGAGTGACTCCTACAACAGTCAGGTCTTCAAAGTACACTAATTATGTAGTATTCCCCTGGGCAGAGAAAACATCGTATTTGGATTGTAACACATGTATTTGTCAGTTTTTTTTGTCTTGGTCTATCATCGTAGGTCTTGAAGAATACACGTGACTCGTTTGGAAGTTTTAAGTGATGTTGAATTATTGCTGTAGTGCAATAAAGCTGTAATCCAAATGCTTGATATACCACCACTAGGGCCTTCAGGGGAATTGAAGCACTTTAACAATACTAAACTACTGTACATAAAGACATGATGAACAATTATTTACGGTCTATTTTGACATTCCCCACAGAAAATAAAAATATGTTGGTGTAAATCTTAAAGATTCTTTACAAAGTTCATTCATTGAGAATATCTTTTGCTTCATTTTCTGGGGGGAAAAAAAAATCAATTTGTTGCCAAACTCATAGACACTGTTGTCTGTTGGAAGACGCTATCTCATCGCTCAGCTTATGAGTGGTTCAAACCTTCAAGACTTAACTTTCCATTTGATTAAAATATGAACGAAGAAGAGCAGAGAATAGATGAAGGTTCAAATAAGTATTTGATTTTTGTGGCTATTGAGTCATTTTTCCCTTGAGCAATAACGGTCAGTTGTCATGCCTTTCTTATTAATAGAAAAATGCAGTGACGTGATCTGATGCATTGGATTGGTATTGGTGCCTCCAGTGACTTTGTTAATTTGATGTGATTGATCCACAGTAAATACTGATTATCTTATGCTTTACATGGCAGAGACAAGCTGATAACGAGATAAATCGAGACAATACAGTAAAGTCAAAGACATAGATTAAAGCGTAATTGTATGTATTAAAATAATGTACAATAAATATGTTTCTGTTCTTTGAGAAACATTACACCAGCTATTTAAAACCAAAACTAGCTTTAAGATAGGTCAAATGACAGGAGTGATATTATCTTTTACCTGTTTTAAAGTTATTTTCACCTCAGATCATTTTCAGCATTATTAGAACAAGTGTGTCAGTTGTGTTTAGATAATTTGATAACTTTCTATGTTGGTTATTATAAACCAGCCTCATTACGAGGCATAGTAAAGATATGAGGATCTTATTTCTTATTGACTTTTAGGACTCTTAAAATCAGCCCAGAAGCCCTGATAGTCTGGTGTGCCTCTTCAAATGGTTTCAACTGTAAATGTGCATGTTAATTCCCAATATTTGTATTTCATATCTGTGGTGCAGGAGGTCTCGGCCTCATACGTGTGTTGGTGGGATTCTTGCCCATACAGGATCCTGTGGGATGTGTCTGGCTGAGTCTGAATGTACCTATCAATCTGCTTTCATGTTTTCTGCTGTGATTGACAGTCATGGCACAGACTGGGCTGCTCCTCCTGCTCCGTGAGGAGGGTCTCCTTGTCAGCGGAGCTGCCCTCAGGTGGAACCTGGAGGCCGACGTGACCTCCTGTCACCTCAACTCTTAAGTGCTAAAAGCTGCCACCAAGGACGAGATCCTCTCCAGCTAGTTGTTATTAGTTAGCCCAGTTTTACATGGCATGTAATGCCACATTTCAAAGCCGTAAAGGTTTTCACAGGCCACTAAATTAAACACATGCACCGAATGGTGACGGCATTGAAGAAAAATTCTTATCTGTCCGCTTCATTTTGGCCACTGCACCCCCTGGAATTTTTATTACTTTGATTTCCAACAATAAGAAAATGAGATTCCCGACATTCTCCTCTTTGTCAGTTGACCATAAAACTTGGTGCACGTGACACAATTCAAAGAACTCAGTTTTAATTTGAAATCAGCCTGGTAATTTTATGAGCCAGTGATGAGTACCTATCAATCAATCAAGTATCAAATTTTACTCAAGTGTTCTCTGACTAAAATGTCAAAGACCTAAAAGCTTCTGTTACGTTTAATCCTTTGTGTTCTTTGGTTAAGCTCCTGATGGTGTTTATGTGTCTGTACTTTGTCAAATGTTCAGTTTGTGAGGAAATTAGAAAACCTTCACAGAGCTGAATATTGTTTTTAGTAGTTAGTAATCCTCTAATCAATTAGTTGATATCGCTAATGTTTTAATTGTTCAAGATTTAAACAGCAAAAATAAAAACACCTTAAGTTGCTTGTTTGGAGACAAAATTAAACTCGAGTTGTTAAAGCAAAATAGAAAACAATTTAATTTTGCTCTTTGCTCTTGTTTTATCTGACCAAAAAAATAAATATTTATCAAGGATCTCAATTTCAATTGATTGGCCAACTGATTAATTATTTAACTGAGAAAATAAACAGTAGTTTAACCAGTAGTGATGATAATCAGTGGTTAAAGTTGCGTCATTTGTGTGTAAACCACAGCTCTTTTGTGTTAAGGCACTAATCAATGGATAAAATTAGAATAATCCTCTGTTATTCCCAATTTAGTCTTTTATTTTTACACATTTGTACTGGTTTGCTAATGAATTAAACCCAGATGCAAACATTAGCTTTATTGACTGAGTTTAATATTGTTTGATTAATATTTGATTTCATTTAAATGTAACTGCACTGCAGCCATTTTGCCGCTGGTTTGTTGACACTTCTGTAGCTCTCTTCACCAAGAGAACCAAAAAAAAAAAAAAATATATGAGGCTTGTTTTTTTCACATTTGGCTGCTTGTTATTTTGATTTGAACAATATTGTGCAAACATGTCACAGATAGATTTTTAAATTAGTAGTTATTAAATGGAACAATTGATTAGTGGCAGTCTATTTAAAAATATGTAGATGGATTCATTTAACATGGAAGTGTGTTGTAATACAAGACACTGGTATGTGTCTGTTGGAAAGATCAACAGGTTCCTTCTCTGCTTGTTCAGAATTTAGATCTAGTGATGTTGAGCTGGATGCGTCTTGTCAGTTATTTTGTTTACAATCCACTTAAGTCTTATCAAGGCTCAAGTCATTTACAAAAAAAACAAAAAACGCAGCATCCCAAATAGCAACACACTTTGTATTTGAACTTCAGTCATGGTAGTGAATGTTTTTGTTTGTGCCTCAGTAAATCTGTTGTACCTACTTCGAATGTAATGAAAAAACACAATTATGTGCCTCCAATATAGAGTGTGTAATAAATGTGAAATCTAGAGTCATTTGAGAGCAGCTGCTAGAGCTATAACAACCACGCTGAGGTGTGACAACAGGGTGTGTAACAACATTATCGCCTCCTCTTTCCTGAAAAAATAAAGTGTTAAGAGTAAGGGAGGAAGTTCACTGTGTCTCTTAACATCAGGATTAATTGGAATCAGGATTAACTGGCAGACTGCATTTTACCTGGGTCAAACGGGCAATATGGTGTATTCTTTCAGTGCATTACCCCTGGGGTAATATGCTGAAGGGGTCAAAATGTCTTGTTGTAAAGCATTCACATTTTTGAAGGAACCTAAAGGAGGCCCAGAACAGAAATGCATACAGCTCTGACTCATGGGAACAGTAGATGCCATAAAGTAGCCCAGTTTTCAGTGCTTCTCGGACATTATTAGGACAGCTAAGTACTGCCTCATGTGCGTATTTCTTTGTGCAATAGTACGAGTGTGTGTTTGTGTGTGTATATTGCTCTGTGCCTGTATATTTAATTGGGCAGGTCTTATCCAGTGTGTTTAAAATTCCATGGAAATGACACACCAGTGCAAACAGGGGTAATTCAGGGACACAATCTGGCTCATATTCTCTCCAGAGTGCTAATTTTGTTGTTTGATAGCAGAGAGGAGTTGGCACATGTGTCGTATACTTGGATTGTGTTCTGCTGTGAGTTACATATATATATATATATATATATATATATATATATATATATATATTTTGTTTTTCTGTTGTAATGCCAGGTCAGTAGAGATGCCTGAGCTGTGTCACTTGGTCCGGCAGACTGAGAAGCCAGTCATTTCTGTTGTATAGTGATTTTTTTTTTTTTTTTTTAAATGTTGAAAAAGAAACTTTGATCCAGCACATCTGAACATTTAATTACTGCCCAGTGTTTTTAAGTGCTCTGAATTGAGGTATTGCACAGCGTGAGTTGTATTGACTACGGCTTGAAATGTGGATATATGGTGTTTCTGTGCTGTTTGTTGCGAGGTTCAGTAACAAGACCTTAATGACACTTGTGCGTTTTTTTTTTACTTGTGGTAAGTGGGTAGTATATTGACAAGTGGCTTACAAAAAGCACCTTTTGATGAGTAAGTGAGTAATTCAAGTTTCCTTTACACTTCTCCTCAGTGGTCTGTATGGTCTCTGAAGGGCCTGGCCGTTGGGATTTCCCACAATGCTTTTGGCCACAGGGAGACGTCCTCCCAGCATGAGCAAGGGAGGAATGCAGCCCCAGTGTGGGAGCGACCGTCTGGATAGAAGGAGGGAGTCACGGACCAGAGAACACGGTCAAGGGAAGGGAGGAAAGAAGGGGTCTGCCGAGAGGGCAACAGCGTCTCTCTTAAGCAAATGGTGTTTCCGTTTGGCTTGAAACCTACTTCATGGAAAAACTTTGCATATTTGCTTTGTGCGTGGAGTGAATTTTACTATATACTGGTAATATCACTGAAGCTACTGTGCTTCACAGTACATTTTATTTTGCTTAGCCACAAGGAAAGCAATCTTTCAGATATTGTCTGTGTTCAAACATTTGTTTTGTGGAAAACCTGAACTCATGAGCATAAATTAGTATAAAAGAAGACCCAAGGCCCTCTGAAATAGAACTGGGGATAATTGGGACTGGATTCGTAATGTGGTTTATCTAAACAGACCCAAATGGAGACTGCCAACAGTTAATTGATGGCACAGCACGATGTGCCACCAATTAACAAGCAGCCGTACTCCCAAAACAGTAGCAATATATAATTTTCCCCTGTGCTCTACTTTTCTCTTGCCTCGAAAAAAAACAACAAAAAAAAAAAAATTCTCCCGCAGTTTGACAAGCACCATAATCAGAGCTGATGGCTAATTAGCTAGGATCCATATGTGTATTTGACACATTTATTTATAGATCCCAAGACTAAAGATACACCAATACACTGGTCAAATCGTGATATCGGTCAGTCTCCCCTTTGTTGACTATAATCAGCCTGTTGGTAAATTAGATTGAATTTATCAGTGGCCAATGTTCTGGTTATTTATGTTTGAATGTTTAGATTGAGACAGTAGTAGCAACATACACAGAAAGTACTGACAGAACACGGCTTTAGTATGATGTAGGAAGGTGAAAGGTGTTGTGTGCATGTGTGACTTGTTTTCAAATGTGGTAGTATTACACCGTCTCAGAGATGAACCAGGTTATTAAAGATTGTTTTCATGAATCTGTACAACAGGATGTGCTCACTCTTCATAGTGTAATGATTGTCTTTAAAATAATTGAGTTGTTTTTTGAACAATCTCTTTGTTTCTGTCCGAAATAGATAGATAAGAACAAAGCATGATAACATATGGTAATTTCTTAATCGTTCCATCCCTAACCAAGATGAGGGGGCTGAACGAGTAAAATTTGGTCCTGGTCCAATTTGGATCCGTGATCTGGTCTGTGATTATTGGTGTCTGAATTGACCTATGAAGACCTCTGCCGCTTCACAGTAGGGCAGTGAAGCAGGGATCCTCGTCTGTCTGGCTGTAGCTGCTGTCAGCATTGCTTGCTATGCTTGCTTGTGTTTGCTATTTGACCTACTTACATTTGTGGGCGCAAAGTTGTAATGTTTAGCAAAAGAGAACATGATTTAATGTTATGTTGCTCTCTTAAGATGGTGCACATTGAGTGATTGTACCAGCCCTACTAGCAGGGAGAGTAAGACTAGAGACCAAATCATTGCATCCTTGATGAAATTCAGTGTTATGTTTTTAAAGTGATTTTCTCTAAAAGAAAACTCCTCGTTATTTTTTACGCAAATTGATGTTAATTAAAGACTTGTAAAATACAGTTTACTAATAAACCCAAGCTAAAATGTGGTGTTTAATAATTGTACTGTAAAGTGTAAAATGTCATGAAACGTCATTTATACTGTGATATTTTTAGCAGCTGTAATCGTAGCATTTGATACTGGCACACCTCTGATTTGAACCTGTGCCTGTTTTGTCAGTGAAATAATGCCATATTGCTACCAAGTTACTGTGTTCCTTTGTCTGGTATTGAATGGAAAGGTGTGTGTTTCTGTGTGTGTGTGTGTAAACAAGACACACCCACTTAGCCAAAGATGCAGAGACACAGGACAGATGGACAGAGATGGAAGTGCAGGGTGAAGTGTGTGAGACGGAGATCAGAGCTGGCCGGAGTGCTGAGTGCCAGTCCTGCTGCTGGAGCTGGCCGCCACACATGGCACCGTGCCCAGGCTACGCCAGCAGATGTGTCACTAGTGAGTCAGCTGTGTGTGTGTGTGTGTGTGTGTGTGTGTGTGTGTGTGTGTCTGAGACACAGACACCCACCCATACTCTCTGTGAAGAGATCGACTTGTGTAATAACCCCCTTCCTCCTACGGGTATATCTGTATCACACCCCTCTCCCATCCTCCTGTTTTCATTGCCTCTTCCATCATTGTGATGGACACGGCAAGGCTTCTGTCATCACGATATGATATGACAAAATGTGACATTACACACATGTCGCCTCCCTGGGGATGGAGGGGCATCGTCTGCCGACCATAGGAAATGATGAACCATGGATGGTGGAGTGGTTAGGGTTGTTGTTGAAATGCAGGACGGACATATCAGCGGAGACACAGCTGAGACTGAGGCTAAAGGGGTGAGCGAGAGAGAAAGACTACAACAGAATACAATAAATAGAAGAGAAAGCCTGGGTGGAGAATGATGGTGATATGTAGGTATTGTACTTGGGGAGTAGTTAAGAGTTCAGAGAATGAGGAAAAGTCTTAAATGTTCGTTGTAAATGTGGCCCGACAGGAGCTTAGTCATATTTGTTTGAACGTCTGTTCTGTCACAGTAGATGTATTATGTCAAATGTTGCGTCCGTGGCGTCAGTGGTCTATCTTTAGTGACATTCAACATTCCTCACATTCTGTGTGCGCCAAGCAAGTCAGGAGTGCTGGTGCAGGGTGTGGCGTGTTGCTTTCAGGAAGTCACCTCAACAGGTGAGCGTGTAGGTGTTTTATTCAACCAGAGCGACGTGGGATTTTTTTTAAAAGATGTGTATTTGCTTGTTGGGCAGCAGGAATCTTAATTCTTTAAATATAGATGTTCTTTGTTTTGTCTGCTAAGCTAATACTAATGCAGCCTTGTAGGAAATCTGTGCTAGAAGAGACCGAGAGTCTTTATATCCTTATAGGCAGATCTCACCACTCGGCAGCCATCTTGCCAACACCACCTGGCAGCTATTCTGGGTTAACAAGACCAGGAGAGAGAGCCAATGAACACTAGGGCATGATGACTACATATACAGAATCTCCAGTCAAACCTGATAAAAATAAAAATAAAAAAAACACTTAAAAGTTTGGCAACTTTTCTCCCCACAAGTCTTCTACTACATGTGCAAGATTTCATGACACCAAATTCTTTTATGTCTGATATTGAATATAAATGAATGAAGCATTCATCACAAAGTACATGTTTGTTTTGATACGCTCTCGTTCAATTCGTGTCCAAGTCCTGTCACATCAGTTGAAAGTGACGTGAACCTCACACGTGCAATTCTCTGTGTCAGTGCAACAGTGAAATTTGCCTGATGTTTCCTGGTCATCTTGTTTTAGTAAAAACGGATGATTGGCTTCTCGGGGGAGGGGTGGAATATGGTCCATGCAAACCTTCCACTACTATCTGATATTCTATTGATCATGATTATTAAATATACAGTATATGATTGGTAGGTTAAATGATTAAAGAAATAAGTCAGCTGTAGCCAGACTTAATTATCGGATTGTTGTGTAAGGATAAAGACATAATGGATATGTGTTCGTTCAAATTTGTACAAGTGAATCAGGTTTAAAACTTGCCTGCTGGTTATTTGTGTTCACTATATTTTTGATGATTCAGTCCTTCAGGCTGTCACCAGGTGAAATTCTTCAGTCATATCACAGGAGTAACACAAGAAGTAAACACACGTACTAGAGCCTTCCAGGAAAACTCGACTGTTGTTTCCAGCTTTATCCTGTTACACTATCTCTCAAAACACTGACGACAGAGTTAAAGCATTCAACCAGTAAGATTTCTGTAAAGTATGGAATTTCAACGTGCCATTATCCCATAATTACCACCCGTGGCTTCTTTTCAACAAAAGTTACTCGGCTTGCCTCAAGATTTGTATTTTAGCCTTTTCAGAGCAAAATTTTTGAAATAGTTTGACTCAGCCTTTGTGTGGAAACAGAAGATTTTAATATCAAAAATGACCACAGTGTTGCATTTTTGGACCAGAATTTGAGGTATAATTTGAGACTAGAAGCTTACCTCAGAAATATCAGACTATGAAATCCTATTTCATTGGGTTTCACTTGCAAAGCTTTGACTTGAGACTTCATACGTGGCGATTCGATTTGAATGAATATTGGGTATATGTCAGTTGTGTCCTTGTGTAAAGGCTTTTCTGTTTGTGAGAGCTGTCTGCAGCTTCTTCAGACGGCACAGTTCCTTGCTGATGGTAGTGAATTTTTGTATATTCTTGCAGAAAAGTGCAAGAAGGCGTGGATATAATGTTTCTGATATTGCCCTAAACATAATAATGGGCTAAAGAAATTCTTGAGATGGAGAACGAGCAGACGGAGAGAGGGTAGGGGAGCTAGAGAGCGAGAAAGAGAAAGCAATACTCTATTGTGACTGAACTGCAAAATGGGATTTGCATAAATAAGACTGAAACATCAGCAGGCCCTTTTTACAGCCAACAGCAGGGCTGAGATGAGGGAAGGGAGATGGGGTGGTGTGTGTGTATGTGCGTGCGTGTGCGCGCGTGCGTGTGTGCCCACCCTCCACCCCCACCTTTTAAAAATAATGTTGCTGCAACACTGTTGCATTAAGAATTGAATCTAGTCGTCTAGGTTTGTGACAAGGTCAAGGTCCCTCTGGTGTCGATCCCACTTGTTACCAGTGGAGTAAACCAGTGGACACTACACTGGTATAAATCCCTCCATCTTCCCCTTAGAGGAATTTGGGTGACGTAGCCGAGGAGGGTCTACTCTCTACACTGCACTCAGCCAGCGTACGGTGGCTGTTACATAAGCATGAAATGAAATGCTCCCTTTTAGTGCCACCCGCATCGGAAAACCCAAATCTAATTGAATTGAACTATTTTCTACCCTCTTTTCATGTGGAACCTCATATTTATATCAGAGGCAAAAAAGCTCAATTTTTGAGTCTCATTATACTGTTTCCCCATTAACTTGGATGCACTGCAGCTCCTCGCATGTGCTCTGATAGACAGTTCAGCATCTTTACTGGAGATAGAGGGTGTGAAATCTGTGAAATACTTCTATTTTGCTTTGGTGTGTGTGTGCGCGCGTGTGTGCGCGCATGCACATGTGTGGTTGGCTGCAGCGTGCATGTCTGGTGTGTGTGTATATGTGTGTGTCAATGCATTCCTTATGACAGTCATGTCAGCAAGGTACCCAATTAGTGTCTCATTAGCGTGCAATTGGAGGGAGCAGGTGATTGACAGGTCCTGCTGTTAGTTTCTGTGTGCGTGCACATGCTCGTATTACACACGTTTGTGTATGATTGGGGTTTAGGTTTAGATAACACCTCCTTGAGGGAATACATGCTCGTTAGGGCTGAATGAAGTGCGAGTCTGACTCTTTGACACAAGTGCAAAGAACGTTCAACAAACTGCAGAGATTTTATAATGGATGGTTTTGGTGTTTCACTCAGCTGGGTCAAAGCTCTTTTAACCACAGTCACTGCACATCCACATCTATTCACATCAGGCAAGAAAAAAAATAAGAACTTTTTAACTACACCTAGAAACCCATAGTAAAGCAGCCACTATGCTTCAAGTGATGTGCCCCTTGGATGATCGAGCAGCATTTCTTGACATGTGCACAGCACAACTGGTGTAACTTTTCAAAATGCCAGTTTCACACAGTAGTTTTAAGCTTTCACACGTCTTCCATCATTTTTGTATTTATGTACAAATGAGTCGCCAAATGGTCTTAACCGTACGTATGACACCTGACTTCGTCTCATCTTTGGAACGGCTGTGAATACTTTTACCTTCAGATGTAGCTGGATGACACACGTGAGCTAGTTCATATAAAATATACCACAAACATTAACACTAAGCATTAGCATTTACTTAATGTCTCATTAAAAAGCAACAACAGCAAAACAGGCTGTTAAAGTTTTTTTTTTTTTACATCTTGATATTGCTCTCACTATGAGTGCATTTTATTGTAAGTCACTTTAGACAGAAGCTTGTAAATGTAGCACATGATAACGATGTCTGTATGCCACTTAATCCTCACTTCTCAAGTGTTTCTTGAAAGGAGTTTTCTCAACACTCTTCCCTCTTTTTGTTTTCCCGTCTTCAACAAATGTGCATGCGTACAGACGCGCATGCTGTTATTGACAGTGTTTTTAGTTCAGAATGACTCCCTGGCAGGTCTTTTCCATCGTGACATGAACAAGCCAGCGCATCACTTTGATGAGCAAATAACAGTCAACAGCACAATCAGACTTTGACACTCTTTCTTCTCGACTTCCCTCCAACATCATCTTCGTTCCCATAATCTGAAGGGGAGGGAAAAAAAAGCTCTTGTGTGAAAGTTCAGTTCAGAGTGGTGTACATCACGGCTGCACAATTACTCATGTATAATTGTGTGTTGCGGTTCTTCTTTCCACAGTTATGTATCAAAGCATGTTGTATCGCAAAATAGAAACATGTCATTTCACTTAGAGTGGAGTTCTTTCAAGCACTTCTGTTGTAAATAAATACGCATCCAAATCTAAAAGTTCAACAATCAATAATCAGCCCTTCACAGATTCTATTCATGTCTCACAGTGTATATTTTATATTTTAGGTTTAATTTAATCAGTGTAGTTTGGGTTCACAGGGCTTCTCTCTTCTTTGCCCCCCTCCCTCTCACTCTCCCCTGTTCCTGCGTTGGAGCCAACCTCTGCTCGTGAGCAGTAGTGATCTGTGGCCCCGAGAGTTGTAAATCACTTCTCCTGTAGACCAGGGAAAGACGAGAGTGTTGCTGCTGTAGCAGGAGTCGGTGTATTTGTCTGGTTCCCAGTGAGACCCCCTCACCCTCCCTCCCCTTCCCCCTCACCCTCCCTCCCACTCCACCTCCCTCTCCCCAGGGGAACTCTGGAGCCAGTTACAATGTTGAGTGTTTTGGATGAGCTCCTAAATATTTTCAGGATGACAATGTAATCTGACTGACTGGGCCGCTCTCTCTCTTGAACAGGATTCTCATGCAATTCTCGTGCTCACTCACCAAAACACACACAAACAGAAATACACAGTGGTTGGTTTGGACCACAGCACTACCTATCCCACTCCACCACACTTCATTGTTTGTTACACTTACAGCTTAGTGTTGGTATTTGCGTAGCTAACGTGCACATCAACAACACATAGTTTTGCTCAGAATTTCCTAAACTGCATTTTAGGGGATATTTACTCAGTAGGACATTTTATAGTTTTTTTAAAAAAATGCACTTGTCAGTGCTCTCTAGTGGACAGAGTATGTAATGATGACACTGTTTTTCAGTTGACCTCACACATAAATACCTCGCTTACCTACTGGCGATCGTACACACTCATACAGCATATCTACACTCAGCCAATATTTGCGAATTCATTGTAAAAAATTCACAGAGGGTTGAAAGGGTGGCTGATTTTAAATTGGCATAAATTTTGTTCTTAATATGCTTCAGACAGTTGTTCAATACACTGTTAATGTCTGCTGTTTTCCACTTCTCATACAAAATACACTGATAAATAGTGTAAATGAAGACAGTGCTGTAAAAGAAGTTGCTATGAATGTTTTAATATTTAACATATACACCTATACATCTGTTTTCAGCTGCTTATCCAGGGATAGATATGTACTGTGAAAACTAATCACTGTAAAGCCTTTTGTTTTATTATTAACAACTGTACCACCTACACATTGACACTGAAATGATTTTGGGTGGAGTGTTGCTTTAAGTTTGGTCAGACTATTGCCCCCTTTTTCAGTTTTGTTAAGTGTCTTTTTCCTCTCTTTTTCTCTCAACAGTGTGCCCAAGGGCCGTTGAAAGCCCCCTTGGGGGAGTTTCATAAATACACACTGAGCAAGAAAAGACTCCTGGACTATTGTTATTGTTTTTACACATTTTCTCTCACTCACACACACACACACACACACACACACACACACACACACACACACACTCACTCGCACACACACACACACACTCACACAGACAAGGACATAGAGAGAATGTTGGAGGTCCAAGAGGAGAGGCCAGCGGCGGCAGGTACAGCAGCAACACATTTCAGCAAGAAGGAACGAGGGAAGAAAGAGCGAGAGGAGGCCAAGGACGGTCGGGGAAACCTCTCCAATATCGGGAATCCTGTTCCTGGATCAAGGAACGTGCGCGCTAAAGCGCCACTCTCGCACACAGGCAGTCCTCACCACGTCATCACTTCACCCTGTTCTGTAGTTCTGGGACCCCCATCAATGCACTCCAATAGGCTAAAGAACTCCCCGTCCACCAACACACAGAGGTGAGGTGAAAACATGTGGGTCTAATTTTGATGACTCAGTTAAACAGTGCTGTGATGGAAATAAGCTTGAGTGTGTATGCAAGACCCCAATGATTGTTTGAACAGCGTAATCAGCCAAACACTGATCTGAATGTTGATTAAAACTGTGTGTTTAATCCAGACTGTCTGAACAGCAGCACAGAGTTTTTGACTACACAACAAGCAGAAATAAAAAAAACACCTACATTATGTTTAACAGATTCCTTTAACGGCTGCATAATATTGTTATCACCAGTAAGTGACAATAAATCAAGACTTTATTCTTCAGTGTTGTTACACAACACTAGCAGCTGATGACCAAACCGCTTCTCTCCACATCAACAACATGTGAACACATTTAATTGTGGAAGCACACGCATCTGTCCTGTACATAAACCTGTTTCAAGTAATTTTAAAAATCATTACACAGTCTGAGAAATGAATAAGTATTACCCAACAGTATTTATTAACAGTTTGGAAGCAGAAAATACTAACATTTAAGTCTGAAATCAGATACAAAAGGGCTACTTAAAAAAATGCTTATGTCCACTTTCTGTAAAAAGAAAAAGAAAAAAAAAAAACCTCTTGTAGTCCAGCTAAGTACTGTTGCTAGTTTAAGTAGTCGAGTGATCATTGCTTCCCTCATTCCAGCCTTTGGTATGTTGTGAAAACACTTGAATATCTTACCAGTTACAAAGGTGTATAATGTGCTGACTTTAAATTTTGAAATAGCTGATCAGAAGCAAGTTTACAGAAAACTCCAACCAGCATGCTTTTTTGTCATTTTATTAATCCCTGCGGGGACATTTTCACCATCCCAACTATTTAAAGTGAGAAACCATTTCTAAATCCAGTGGTTTGGTTAGTGGCAGAAAGCAACAAGCACATTTTTAATGTGGGGGGAAATCAGGCCACCTGAAGGAAAACCCATGTAAAAGGCCATGGCCAAGGCTGAGACATGCTTGTTTTAAATTGCCTGTGTCAATGATCTAGTTACCATTTGGCCATGGCAAATTGTTACCAAGTGTGTGTGTGTGCATTGTTTGTGATCAACAGTGAAACTAATGGGATTAAATGGACACAAACCTGAGTGTGTCACTTTCGCCCTACTTAAGTGTTTTAGACAATGTAGGGTCGTTGTAATGCAGATCTAAGATCAGCTTCTCCACTCCATTATTTTACCTGGAAGGTCTTGATGTGTGATCCAGAACTGTTCTAGGGTCAGGGAGTACACTGCTTGGAAGTTTTCCCTGCTGACTCATGGTTCTGGAGCCTCGGGAAACGGCTGCTTGGACTGCCAAATTTCTGGCTTTGCCTTCTTTTTCTACTAGCTGTGTGTCTGCGTACGTACATACAGTGTGCTAGGCTGTGGCTGTGCTTTTTGGACATGTTGGCATTTGTTTCAAGCTACTTGTACAAGTGTGTATATGTGTGTGTGCGTGCGTGTATGAGCGGGAGAGAGACAGAGAAAGAGATTAGGGTGTGGTAAGGGAGTTCTCTGCCAGTTGGATGTGTCCTGCTTGCCTGAACTGAACTGCGCTCATAACTAGTAAGCAGCAGTCATTTGTAGATGGCCTGTGTCTCTACAGTCTGTTCCTACAGCTTTAACTCTAAGCACTGAATTCCCAGTACCGTTAACCTAAACTTATCTTCCTAGATATGCCAGCTGTTGGATGTCATAATTACATAGTGTGTAGCGACTGCTAGGAAAAACAACAATAACGGTTTCCCTTTGGCCTTCTCTCTACCACTTCACCTGGGTACGTTGGGTAACAATGGCACATAAAGAGGAGGAGAATATCAGACTTAACGGATAGCCAGTTGCCTGAGTATTTACCACTCCTCTCTTCTAGCCTGTGTCCAGTTCCAGAACATGATTACTGGGTACCTTTACTTCAAGCCCCAGGCTTTATGCTTGAAATGCCCTATTTTCTCCATGTTGTGTGTAGTTAAGAGAAAACAAGGTCAAAAATATATGTAGGAAGATTAGACTTTGTCAGTGTCTCATGTCAGTTTTGAAATTAGCACCATTATAATGAAATGAAATGTCTTTTGTTCCTTTACTGCACAGTGTACATGTCTTAATGTGATATTTTCTTGTCTTATTGTCTGTTAGCCCTAAACCTAAGACGGAGGCCATGGTACGATCACCTCCCGTCATGTCCCCCTCCACTGCCGCCCAGATGGACTCTAAAATGCCCAATCAGGGGAAACCAGGGAGCACTGGCAGCCAATCACAGGCTTCACCCTGTGATCCCAAGACCTTGGGCACTAAAGGGGCTCAAAATGTGGCAGGGGGCATGGGGCTGAAGAATGGCCAGGGCCTGACCTCTGGTCCAAGTTCCAAGGTTAAAGTCAAAAGGGAGAGAAGCACCTCAGCGGAGTCGTTTGAACAGCCAGAGAGCGGCACACCCACCAGTGAAGAAAAAGGTAAGAACTGCTTAGCTGTCACTCATTTTGGTCGAACTATTTAATATCTAGCTGGTAACTGGTGTGAGATGTTATCAAATCGTCCTATTCACATGCTAAAGTTGGTCCTATGACAAGACAGTTTTAAGTTAAAACTCTGAAAATATTTTAAATCTTATTTTTCAGTCTTCCAGGATGGTAAAAATGTTGAACTATGTTCAGCATAATTTATGCATGTTTTTACTAACTAGGAGTGGACAAAGCCAAACAGACAATGTCATTGACTGTTTTTGTTTGTGATTAATGGAGATCTGTATTAATTGCAGCCCATGGTTGGTTTGTCGCATTTATTTTAATGTGTACCACTTAAAATGCTGGACATAATATTTTATTTTCTCAGGTAAACAACACAAGCTGCCCAGCAACAGTTTGACATATTGCAAAATACACTTTGTAGTCCCTCATTGTCAGTCAAACTGAGAGTGCTAAGCTCACTGATGGTTGTGTGTCTGTACAGACAGTAGCAGGGTGAAAAGGATGTGCGTGGCAGAGAGGCGGCAGCCGTACAGTGGAGCTGACTGGTGCTCTGGGGAGAAAGTGATGAAGATGACAAAGGATTCTTCAGTAAGTGTGTTAACGTGTGCATCGAAGCATGTGTAACAGCCCCTCCACTGATCATCTTGACTTATGACAGCTCCTCAGTAAAACTTCATTGCTCACAAGCCTGTACTGGTCCTAAAGCCATGGTTTTTCCTGTTGTCTTCCTGTAGACTGTAACTCCAGTGATGTGAAGCCCCAAGACTCAGTCACACATTCTACCTCCAATGCCGGACTCAGTCGCTCCTCCACACCCTCCCACAATGCATTGGGAGGCCCAGGCTCCACAACAGAACCTGCTAGTGGCCAGAAATCAGGCTCAAAACTTGTTTATGTCTTCACCACGGAGATGGCTAACAAGTAAGGAAGCAGAGTTATCATTTGTATCTTTTTGTACCTCCCAGCTATTGTCGCACACACACACACACACACACACACACACAGATATATGTTTTACATTATTGTTTAATTATGATTGATGATTAGTATTTACAGTCTAAGTTATTCAAAGTTTTAAATATTAATGTGTTTAAACTAATTAAATCATTATCTCATATTTTTACATAAGCAAAACATAAACCCACAGTGGAACCCTTTGTGGAATTGCAGTTCAAAATTAAATGAAATGACTAACAATGTCAATCGCCTAAGGGGGAATTCTGTAGCCCTGTCATCAGTGGCGGTTCTTTGATATTAGTTGCAGATGTTTGTGTGTATGGCTCTAAGATACTTGCTTCCCATCTCCTCTCCTCATAGCCCCAGCTTTCCCAGTTATAGCCTTAATCTATCTTGTGTATCTACCCAAGAATGTGTGTTTCTTAATGGGGGCATACACTTGGCTTAGATTAATGCTGTCTTTTGGGAATTTGAGATCAAACATGTGGATGTTTGGGGAAAGAGTGTGCAATAGTTTGTCTAGTCAACTGACCTTGGGATTACCTTCATGGTACCAGCTAGTCCTCTTTCGTTCAGCTCACCATGCACATACACACATATATAAACTTATTGTGTCCATCTGATTACTGATATCCATCCATCTGCTCTCTTATCCTCAGGGCAGCTGATGCAGTTCTAACTGGTCATACAGAAAATATCATCGCCTTCCACATGAAAAACATCTCCAACAACAAGGACAAAGCTCACCTCCTCCTGGTAAAGACATACACTGACTTTTTTATTACATACACAACTTATATTAAATAACGTCACGTGAGTGTCAAAATGTAATCCCATTTCTGCTCCTCTCTGTTATAGAACAATGCAGCAAGCTCCCTTCGAAATGACTCCAAGCCTCCCCAGCAGCCCCCATCTCATGCCCAAGATCAGAGCCACCAGCCTGGATCAAAGCCGTCCTTACCTGGCATGGCAGAGCCAGCCCCACCGCAGCCTTCAAACCAAGGGAGCCAGTCTAGTGTTCTTCCACAGGAAGGCTCATCCACTGCAGGCATGGAATCCAAAAATCTTCCTGGCAGTAGCCCCAGTAACACCACGGCTCCAGTTGATCAGGCCCCTGTAACCCAACCTGAGGCAGGCCTCAACCCTCCAACGGCAGGTGAAGGAGGGCAAGGGGCAGGCTCTAGTGGTTCCGGTCTGACGCCCCAGCAGCAACAACAACAGCAGCAGTTAGCCCAGGAGCTGTTAAACATGGAGGCCAATACAGAGGGTCTGTCCCAAGAGCAGCTGGAGCATCGACAGCGCTCCCTGCAGACCTTGCGAGATATCCAGCGCATGCTTTTCCCTGATGACCGTGATGCCCCACCAACTGGTCCCCCACAGTCTCATGGTGGTCCCCACGATGGAGGCCCTGATGGTGCACCCCGGCGGTCCGAGCAGGGCCCCCTACAGGCTATGATGGCACAGTCTCAGAGTCTTGGCCCACCAGGTGGGCCAGGAGGCCCTCGTCCACAGGGTCCACCCTTTGGCCCACCCCATGGCCCCAGGGACATGCCCCCTTTTCCACAAGATGAAATGGGCCCACATATGGGGGGTCCAGGGGGCTGTGGAGAAGGAGATCAGATGACCCCAGAACAGGTGGCTTGGTTGAAGTTACAGCAAGAGTTTTATGAAGAGAAGAGGAAGAAACAAGAAATGCAACACCGGCCACTTCCCCCAGACATGATGATGCACCCCCATGGTCCTCGTGGCATGATGCGAGGGCCACCACCTCCTTACCAAATGGGCCCAGGAGAGATGTGGGGAGGACCAGGTGGTCCACCAGAGCACTATCCAGAACGCATGGGCATGGGCCCCGGCCCCAGAGGTATGCCACCCCATATGCAGAGGATGCCTGGCTTCTCTGGTATGATGAATCCTGAGATGGAGGGTCCCCCAAGGCCTGGAATGGGCTGGCCTGATGACATGCCACCCCGGATGGGAGATGCACGAGGCTTCCCTGGAGGACCCGGCGGAATGTTTGCTGGTCCAGGGGGTCGTGGTGAACGTTTCCCAAATCCTCAGTCAGTCCAAGAAGCAATGTTCCACCAAGGAATGGGTGGAGAGAAAGGTCTCCCTCCTGGGATGATGATGGACATGCAAAGGATGATGGGGCATCAGAGAGGTGGAATGGAACCAGGTAATGGCATGGGTATGTTTCCCAGAATGCCTGGTGATGGTCCTATGAGTCCATCATCTAGGCTCCAGGGAATGGGAGGCAGAGAAATGGGGCCTGAGTTTGGCATGGGTCCTGGTCCAGGACCAGGACCTCATATGCACCCTTCCAAACTACGAGATCCTCCCATGAATATGAGTCCAGATGAGATGATGAGAATGAGAGCAGGTGGAGGGCCACCAATGGAAAACATGGGTCCACAAGGCAGGCCCATGCAGGGTCCTGTCTTCCCTGAGCAGGCACAGCCCGGAGACTTTCCTATGGGCCCTGGGAGGCCCTTCCCTGGGGGTCCTGGAGGAATGAGAGGTCCTCATGCAGATCAAGCCTTTGGTCCAGAACACAGATCTACACCAACAGGAGGTAATGGCCGTATAAATCACCTCCCCACTGGTGGTGGCCCTACACAGGGTCAAAGGGGCCGCAAACCAGCAGATCTGAATGTTCAAGCAGGAGGGGGGAACTCTCCAAGTGTCAACCCACTGAAGTCCCCACCTCTGAGGCAAGTGCAGTCCCCCATGATGGGCTCTCCCTCTGGAAATCTTAAATCCCCTCAGACACCGTCCCAGCTGGCTGGCATGCTCACAGGTTCCACAGGCCCCAATGCTCCTCCAGCTCCTCCAACTTCAGCACCAATGAAATCCCCTCATTCCATGATGGGGTCAGCAGGTGCCTCTCCTGTTCATATGAGGTCTCCTTCTCTTCCGAATCCCTCCCCAGGATGGGCCTCCTCACCAAAACCACCCATGCAGAGTCCTGGAGTGCCACCTCAGGGTGGCAAGCCTCCCCTCAGTATCACCTCACCAAACATGATGGGGAATATGGAGCAAGGTACACCGTCCTTTCTCACCTTTTTTTGTGTTCATTAGCACCCACGACTCTGCTTCTTTAAATATATAACACTGCATTTTTTGCAGCGCATAATTATTGAAATATTTTTTATTTATTTGGAAAAGGAATAGCTACTGACTTTTTGTGGTGTTGATCTCAGTGATTGTTTATATCACATATTAGACTTTGTCTAATTATAAATCTTGAAAAGTTTACCTCTACCATCTAACTGGAAATTAGATAGAGGTGGAGGCTATCTATCAGATACATCCCTCATGTGTAAACGCAGCTGTATGAGGGGTGGGGTTTAGTGGGTTATGGTCCAGTGGCTCCCTCTTGTGGCTGCAGGACCATAATCCAGTGGATTAAGTAACACATATTGAAAGGGGGGCCAGTATTGTTAACATCGTCAAGGATTAAAATGATCTGCCATAGAATGAAAAGTCTGAACTGTTGCACTTCATCACCTCCTAGTCAACTTCTCTTTCTCCTCATGTCATCCTCTAGGTGGTAACGGTCCTCCCTCAGCCCCTCCTTCATCAGGGGCTCCATCTGGCTCCATGTCTCTCCCAGGCAACGTTCCGTCTGGCAGTCCATACACCATTCCTCCTGAGCCAACACTATCCCAGAATCCTCTCTCCATCATGATGTCACGCATGTCCAAGTTTGCAATGCCGAGCTCCACCCCACTCTACCATGATGCCATAAAGACTGTTGCCAGTTCTGATGACGATTCACCTCCGGCTCGATCCCCTAACCTGCCTTCAGCGAATAATAATGGTGAGACTTAGGAATTATTGTTTACTTTTTAAACATTTTTTAAAAATATGATACATAATATGACAACTTGGATCATATTTATATCAATAGATATCATCAATATATCTTTTTCTTTCTTTATCTTGGTCATACAGGTATGGCAATGAACCACCAAGGCAATCCACGTATGATGGGACCTGGAAATGCTGGACCCATGCCTGCCCTCAGCCCCCTGGGTATGAATCCAATGGGATCCCAGCCCCTCTCCCATGGCATGCCTCCACAGATGCCCTCTCCCAACGCCCCTAATATGGGCCCAGGCATGATGCCTCATGGCATGATGATACCACCAAATCCCCAAGACCCTGGTATGGCCAACCCTCAGATGATGCCCCAGGGACGCATGGGTTATCCTCACCGAAGCCAGGGATACCCCCTCACCCAGTCCCCGTCCCAGCAAGGTCCCTTTTCCCCACACAACGGTCCTGGTCCTCAAGGTTTTCCCAGCCACCCCATGGGCTTCCAAGGAGAAGGAGGACCTATGGGTGGACGAATGGGTAACATGCCTCATGGGGGAGGGGGTGATGGAGGTATGTGCAAGCCGAATACTCCAGGAGGGCCAGAGTTCAACAACATGCAAGGTGGATTCAGTGATGCAGACCTTCATGAGGTGATGCGGCCAGGAGCATCTGGCATTCCTGAGTTTGACCTGTCCAGGATAATCCCGTCAGAGAAACCCAGCCAGACTCTTTCTTACTTCCCACGAGGAGGAGGAGACAACCCTGGTGGAAAACCTCCCCACCCCTCTGGTTTCCCTATGCAGGGCATGATGGGTGATGGCCCACCAAGGATGGGAATGTCCATGCAGGGGATGGGGGGAATGCCAGGGGGACCCGGTGGGGGAATGGGCCCCCAAGACATGCCAATGGGCAATCCTGGCCACAACTCGATGCGGCCACCGGGATTCATGGGCCAGGGCATGATGGGTCCCCAGCACCGGATGATGTCCCCTGGAGGTCCAGGAGGGATGATGCAGGGGAGACAAATGGCCCACCCTGGCCCTGGTGGCTCACCTAACATGATGATGTCACTCCAGGGCATGGGAGGCCCCCCACAGCAGACAATGATGATGGGGGGTCAGATGAGGCCACGTGACATGGACATGGGTTTCAGTCCGGGCCCCGGAATGTTCTAATCCAACAGAAACCTTGTATCTAGAATGTTCTTGGACAAAATGCAAGGATGGAGTAAAGATCAATGGCTTTAGAGAGTGTTCAGAAAACTGATGGACTCAACTAAAGGAAGTATAATACGGAAACCTAATGTCCTGTGGGAACTATTCCAATGGAGACTCGGACAGGCCCAGATTGGAGTAATATTGCCACAAGAACATTTAATTTTGACTCATGAACTTCAGAATGTATGGGATTGTTGTGCATCAATTTCGCAAAACTGTTCTTGTGTTTTTTGATTATCTGACTATAAAGATGACTTCATCATCAAAGAGGAATCAACCTAACTAAAAGTCAGCGTGGAGATGCTACAGTATATGTCTACTTTTTTCAAATTTAAAAACAAATTTGTCATGAAAGTGGTATGGAACAAGAGAAAGGAATAAGAAGAATTTGTGCTTTGTGAAGACTTTAGTGGAACTCCATCTTGTCTCTCGCTCCATTGTTTTGACTGTTTCTGTACAGTATATACGTGTGAGAGTGAGTATGTGTGCTTGACAGACTGTATGTTTGTGTGGTATGTATGTATGTGTCTGTATGTATAGGCATTCTATCAGTGACCTCTCAACTCCTCTTACCCAACTTTCATTGGGGGAGGAACGCCCCCTAAAAATACTGTACTGTTTACCATTGGTGGGCTATTCGAATTTTAGTCTATTTTAATTTCCTTTGTAACTCCAGTGTATAACAAACCAAACTATGACCTCATTAAGATAATAGTATTATTAAAAAAGCACAAACATGGACCGTCTGCAGAAAGCGTCTTCTTTCTCTATTTTTACCATTGAGAGCAACACATTAAGTGTGAGGATCCTGGCAGCTTTGCAGCACAATGATAATTTCCAATCCATTTCAAGTTGTGGATGATATTTGACTTGGTGCTTCAAAACTTTCAGGACTCGAACCTTCGCCAGCGTGAAAAATACTGCTAATACCCAGATGTGCTATGTGTGTTCTTCTTGTTCCTGTTGTATTCCTGTTTTGTTTTGACTCTCTTGTTGACTCTGGGTAATAATCATTCCCACAGCAATAAACCCCCAATGGTCAGCAGAATGGGACAGGAGTGGCCAAATGCCACAGCAGGTATGCCAGGTATTATAGAACTAGAACTAGGTAGATCTGGTAAAATTTAGTAAGGCAGGTGTAGTGTCCAGAGTGAGACACACAGAAATGTAAACACGTACTGCTTACCATCCAGTTGACTTCCTCTCTTTTCTCTATTGTATAAGCTTGTCATGTGTTTCTCCATTGGCTTTGGTGCAGAATAGCCTACCAGGGCTGTGGTGATGGACTACAAATAAAAGATATTGTTTTGGTATATA
Source organism: Polydactylus sextarius (assembly GCA_016801845.1). Classification (NCBI taxonomy): domain Eukaryota; kingdom Metazoa; phylum Chordata; class Actinopteri; family Polynemidae; genus Polydactylus; species Polydactylus sextarius. The sequence continues at coordinate 8,114,437 of CM028912.1, read as the reverse complement.
CATGTTGTCCATGTAGTGTGTGTGCATGTGCATGTGTCCATGTGGCTGTTGGCTATTCACATCCAGTCAGTTATGTGGACTAGGTGATTGTCTTTGTCATTTTACATGTCAAACCAGCTTACCAACATTCAGCTAGAACAAGGAGAACAAGTCATACCATTTTATCAGGAGGTACTTTAGTGAGCGTTATTTTCAGAGGACACCACACTTTTAAAAATAGATAGCAAAACAGGTTGATGCATTTGAATCCAACCAAACCAGTTGTTTACTTAGCTGGTAGGAATATTACAGAGCCCCTGACATGAGCCAAAAAAGGGAACTTAACATTCATAATATTATTTATGCCTTACTATCTTAGATAGCAGATAATAGAGACTCAGATTGATGAGCTACAATAGGCTTATTGTAATACAGTAACACTCAAGTCTATAAAATATACATATTCATGCAAACAGTGTTCTACCAACAAATCATCACATGGAGGCAAACTGAAAAACTCACTCTTTAACATGTGGTTGCAATTGCTGCAGGTTCCTCATAGTCTTCATAAGACATTAACTACATACTAATGTACACTCATCCACTTTCTGTGCCCATTCTTTAATACACATCAGATACAGTACATCAAATGCTTAATGTTGCCCTGAGCAATGAAATGACTGAGTACGAAAGCTTTGGTTGTGAACGTGAACGCAACCAAACTGGCAGAATAAATGCATCAGTAATTAAATATGGGCTGTCGTGAGGACACATTGATCAACGTTGAAGCTGTCTGTATTTTTGTGAAGCAATGTAACAATCCTTTGGACTTTGAAGAATAAGGCATATAATATTCTGTATTTTTCTTGTCAGCAAATCCCAAAAAGACTCCTCGGTTGTAGTTTAGAAACTTAGAAATGCTGCAGGGACCACACCATTTCAATTGATGACTACAATGAACATGTCCATAAGTGTACCCTGTGTTTGTGGACATTTTTTGCTAAAATTACTTTTGAAACTATTTGAGACCTGTTTCGTTTTTTTTTTTTCTTAGATAGGTAAAAGTCCTTTTAGGATTTGTTGAAGGTAAGAAAAACATGGAAGAACGCCATCCTACGACATCAAGCCTAATAAATTAAATGAATCTAAGACACTCCTGATAATCACTATTTGATTATCAGGCATATACTGCATAGCATACATACATTTCACAGTTGTCATTGCAGCATAATTCTGACTACCATGGTTACATGATGATGAGGAATCGTTAAATTAAAAGTGTGATACAGATAAAAGAATCTCTGAAAGAGGCTGTAGTTCGTGGACTTTGCCCCGGTGTAGCTTGACGGTGAGGTATAATGATAATGGAGGTGGGGTGGAGTGACAAGTGAAGATATTAAAAAACAGCATGATGCATGAGTATGAGAGTCCTGTCATGGGTAGCACTGTGTTCTAATGTGAAGGTCCTGTAGAGGGTTCAGGGCTTGGTTAAGCCCTCTGTGTTGTTACAAAGTGCCAGGTAGTGTTCAGTGCTGAGGGTATAGGCCGAGAGAGCTGCTTTAAACTCCTGCAGGGGGCAGTAGACTCCACTACAACCTGGAATATGTTGATCCTGCAAAAAAACAAAGTAAAATTTAGTAAATGCAAAAAAAACAAAACAAAAAAAAACAACAGTTCAATCACATAAATGTAGTCAAGTTATCATCCCCTACCTGGCCTACGTATGACACTTTGACGAAGGCTTCCTTTGTCTGTCGGTGTTGGTGCAGCTCCACAGTGAGATCAGCGGCGTACGGTGGCCATCTCATGTCGAAAACCCCCAGAGCCATCAGACAGGGAATTATAGTAGTGTCGTGTGCGGAGTACAAAAACAACTTCCTGTGTGAGACAAGATTTTTGACAGTTGATCGAATAAAGACCAGATGCGTACTTAAGAATGATTAAAGAAAGGGTGTGTTTGTCCTGAGGTGTTCAACCTGTTTGGCTCTGAGATGCCTTGTAGTTTCTCCTCCACATTGGATAACAAGGTGTGCAGCAGCGGCCCCACACACAGCTGCAAGTTCTCCCTGCCAGAAACATTGCATTAAGAATTAAAATGGCCTTTTGGACTTGAGGCAAAACTGTTGAATAAATTCCCCTTATTGGCACTGATAGAGGGTTATTGTTAAAGAGCTGAATCTACTCTGCTGACTTCATTTAATCAAACCTTTTGCTGGGTTCATATACATGGTAGATCATGTCCACAGCTCTCTGTTCCACTTTGTTCTTCCAGGTGTCCAGTGCCGGTGGGCAGGGCAAGCCGTGTGTCTGTTAACGTGCGGAAACCAAGAGACACGGTCAGTATCAGATGTGTCGTGCAGCGCGAACCTCGAAAGGAAATGGCCAGCTCGACTCAAGTTTCTGCTCAACGCCAGATATTTTCCATTTTTCCTCTTCATCATTACCATTTCACAAAGTGCTGCCTGTTATGATGCTTTATGGGTTTTTCTGGTCTAATATTTCATCTCGTGCCTCAGGGTATAATTAGTGAAATTGTCAGGTAGATCTTTAATATTTGGTTTTGTCTGGTTTAAAAAAAAAAAAACTTAAAAACTCAGTAAATTCAGCGAGACTTAATAAAGACGACTCTCCTGTCTTATTTCAACTCTTGTAGTGGTCCCTTTGTGCACATTTAAAAGATAATTATTTGACGTTTAAAAAAAAAAAAAAACCCCTCTAGAGGCTAATAATACCCCACTCATCCAACTTTGTGAAAAATGAATTTCTATCTCAACCTCCAATAATGAATATAGAAGTTATGAGACTTAAAATGTGACATCTGCACATCTATTTAAAAATATCTTTAATTTTGGGACATGAGTAAAAGCTGTCGGTGTTTTAAACTAAAAACTAAAGTCGGATGAATTCTGTTACAGAGTTTCATCTTCCATAAATAGCAGCTTGCTGGGTTGCAGCCTCGGATCAGGATAAGCCAGAATAATAACTGAGTGCTTGTGGTGAGACCCAATAAAAGTCATGTGAATCCTGATGTAGCAGTGTCACCTCTCTGGCAACCATGTCGTCCCTAATGAGGATGAAGTCGACGTGCTGGTGAGCAGCGATGCCCAACGCGTTCTGGATGCTCTGTAGGTCTGCTGCAATGTCTGGCAGAGTGGACGACTCTGCCCAGCGGTGGCTGCACAGAACACACACAGTGTCAGCCACGAAACACAGATACACCATGACAACCTGTCAGAGCCATCTCAACCCTGCTTATAATTTTGCACAACACATTATTCCAGCTTCTAGTTTTGGGTAGTGGACTCACAGGATGGTCTCCGCCTGAGTGCTGTGTGCTCAGTATGAAAATTTACTTCAACATACCTGCCAAGGATTTTGAGCAGCTTGCATCCATGATAGTTTGGATATAAGATTTCAGATTCTGCCTCAGTTGTTACAATGTGCACAATTTCTACAAGTAGAACAGCAAATTTACAAAAAACACATGAGACGAGAGCCAGAGTAAATACAATAAATATAACATTAAGCACGTGTTGGTTTCCTACCCACCTTTTTGTTTTTGCTGGAAAAGCCCTGCTATCAGGCACTTGGCAGATTCAATGGTTCTCACAATGTTAGTGGAACGCACACTAAAATTGGGGGAAAAAAAAAAAAAAAAAAGAAAAGAGGTCATGGAAGGCAGCCAACTTAAAAATAGGAAAGTATTTAGTGTGATATCCTTTGTACTGCACTCATAAATAAAATGCATCAAAACTGTACAGAAAAGTGTTTGTGCTGTTGCTATCTGTCGCTATGTGCAACACTTACTAAACCTCAGCCGGGCTAAAAGTGGAGCTGAGGAAGGGAATCTCCTCGATGTATTTCCTCCTCAGTCTCTTTCCCAGCTCATACAGCTGCTGCATTCCCACTGTGGTCAGCTGACCAGGGTACGTGCCACCCTGCCAAACCCAACAAAAAGGATCGAGTTTTACTCACAGGTATGTCCGAACAGACACGCACCTGCGATCACACGCAGGAAACCAATGAAAGTGGATGTGGTACATGAATGTGGCAGGAGTCCACGAGTCTCTGGGATTTCGTTTGCAAAGCTGAATCCGGCACAGTTAAACCTCTTTGGCAAAGCAGCTAACTCAGCACAGGAAACTGACATTTCCATGGGGTACAATATCTCACTGGGAGCGCTACAGACAGTTCAGCAGTATTACAGAGAAGGTGAACGTATGACCCCAGTTCAGGGTTTTCTGCCGTCTTTTGCAATGAATCCTACTGACCACTAGAGGGAGGAAAGCAAACTGAATCAATGAATGAAAATGGGAGTGAAGCACTTTGAAAACCCAGAGTGTTTCACATCTTTTGAGTCTGTTCCCACGGCAGATATTCACTTGTCATAGCAAGAAAAACATAAATGTAAACATTTATGTGACTTACTGGTACCAGTGAGTTATCAAGTACATTGCACAATGTTGACAGTCACAGGCACAACTACCTGGAATATGACCATTATGTTACTTATTGACCAAGGTTAAATCATCCTGTGTCTCATTGTTTTATTGTTAATTTAAATTTTCTTATTCTTTTATTTGTTTATTGGTCAGTAGAATGACTCCAAAAGTACAAAACAGATTTTAAGTTAAAGGGGCAGATCCAAGATTTTTTTTTTAAACTTTTTAATCACTTACCTTGATATTGCCAGATAAGGATTGCTGGATGTGTAGGATTGTTTGGTGATGGCGGAGGTATGTGCTTTATTGAGTTTTACAACTTTGCTTTTCCTGCTATGACTTGTCCAAATGTCTGCAGTGACAAAGGTCTCCAGTCAAACCCATGACTTTCTTTTTAAATTCGTAGATGTTTTTCTTTCATCAGTTAAGGCTCTAGTGTAACACAATACAGGATTCCTCTTTTCTTTACATGTATTCACCCGTTACTATCATGATTCTGCACTTGAATTTATCCCATTACCACATTTATGTCTGACTGAATTCAACACCACAAAACACACCTACTCACAGTCAGCATGTTTTTCCGATAACTGTCTTCTACAGGAGCCTCGGGCCTTGGGCCACCGCGAAGATCTGTAACTACATAGTTGATGTGAGTGTGTGCCGGGGGGTCCAAGAGCTTTGGTACCCACTGAGCCTTTAATGAGATAAATTACACAGTTGTTACTTATAGACAATGTGTGATATGTCATCTTTTAAAAGACACAAGAACTAATTGAGCTGGTGAATCAGAATTAATAAAAAAGTTTTACCTCCATCACATCAGGGATAGACTTCAGTGGGGTTCGAGCACCATGTCGGAACAGGACTTGGACCAGTTTTAGTTCATAAGGAGAAGTGGGGTTCGTGTCTGCAGGGGTTTGACTCGGAGCAGCCTGGTCTGAGTCCGTCTTTTTTTGTGACCACCATATTGAACCAAAAGCTATGGACACTGAACCTAAAATACCTGACTTGGTCAAAAGATTCCTCATGGCTGTGCTGTGAACAAGGAAGGAAGATTGTGTCAGTGTGTCTGAATTAACCATCTTTAATATTACGAGGAAAATAAAGACATTTTTAATCATAATGTAACATTAGTGTAAAAGAATTTACTGATGGTGTTGACAGACAGTCGGGCTCAATTGCATATATATATATATATATATAAAAACAAATTAGCTGATGATAATTTTCATCATCAACATGGCAACAACTTCCTTGATTTAACTTTTCTGTTTGCTCAATAAAAAGCACAGAAAACTGTGTAAAAGAAAGAAAGACAGCAACATAACAAACAAGAATAAAAACAAGCAATTAGTAACATTTGACAATTGGAAATCACTAAATGTTGGAGACAAATATAAATAAATAACAATAATAATAAATGATGATAAAATATAGTTCAGTTAAGTTTGTGTGGATCAATTATTATTATAACAAATCAACTAAATGCTGAACTGACCTATGAATCCACCAGTAATGTACTAACCTGTTAAATGATCAAATTACACTCGTAGACGACTCCAGTGGTGGTGATGCTGCTGCTACTGTTTCATTAAGTTAATATAATAACAGCTGTGATGTTATTTATCATATAAATGTTAAAATAAACGAGCTGTGTCTCACTCTGACTGGTGTCACTGTGTCTTCTGGGGTTGTAACATTTCTTTGTTGATACGTTTATAAAAAAAAAAAAAAAAATGAAGTTGTGAGATTAAGGCTGTTAAAATAGATAAAGTTGGTTAACAAAATATTACCCAACACGTTTCAACACAGGTTCGTTTCAGAAGCACGTAAAGAAAACATCCCTCGTCTGTCTCATTGGCTAAGCTGTAGCAGCACAGGACGACATGAAGTTTAACCTCCGTCTCAGCGTTGAACCGTGAAAACATCACAACGAGAACGACGGGACTCGCTTTTATCAAATATGTAAATACTTACTTTTCAACGCGGTGGATAAGATGAAGTCAGTCTGCCGGTCCCGATAAAAACACAACGTTTTAGAAACTGCTATATTCTCATTTGGTAACTCTCACCGCCGGTTAAGCCGAAAAGCATGCCGGGAACTGTAGTGTAGCGAAATCCCATTGTGAAATACAAAAGAGGAATAAAGCCACGAACTTAAAACTACATATCCCAACAGTACGCTTACGGTCGCTCTTCTTCTTCGTTTCTGAAAGTTTTTCGGTGACAGAGCTGTAGGAAAGTTTAACGCTGCCTTCTAGCGGCCAAAAATAGACTTGCACATCAAAGATCATAACTCAACAAAGTTGTTCAAGATGATTAAACAATTGTTTTTATTTAATCATTACAGCGCTTGAATAATTTATTAAGTAAAACATGTAAAAATGATTGGTTATAACATTTTTAAAGTTTTTTTTGTCATTTTTTTCTGTTTTGTGTTTTTAAATGTTTTTGTGGGTGTTTGTCTATTTTTTTTTTTTTTTTTTTTGCACTTTATGGCAAAAATAAATCAACTATTTAATCACCAGATGCGGAGGATTACATAAAGCTGTATCTCTTTTTATTTAAATGTTTCTGTTTTGTGTTTAAATGTTTCTAGAATTTGTTAGAAAGCTGTCCACATCTTTAGTGCTAACAGGTCACATTTAGACCCATGATTTAACTCAGCACAAAATACTCAAAAAAACAATAGTTATTATACATTATCCTTTGTTTATCACATCATAGCAAAGTTAAGGGCTGTTATAGTGAAGACAGTGGCTAAGTTTATTATCTGAGTCTAAAAAAAAATAATAATCAGAGCACAACTACCAAAAAAAAATAAATCTTGTGTTTGAGTGTTTTTTTTTTTTTTTTTTAAAGTAAAATTATTAACTGAAGTGACAAAAAGACCTGTATAGATTTATGTTAGGAAAAAGACATTTTTATTCATATTCACTCATTATATTCATATTTTACAAATCAAGTAGGCCCAGAGTCATTTTGATGATTTTCTCTGTTGGTGTCCTGCATTAGGTGTCATAAGAGCTTGATAACTATGAAACGTCCCCGTTCTGGATTTTAAGACTTCTCTTTGAGCATCAGTGACATCTGGGTCCTTCTCTTCATTAGATGTATTTTCTTATTTAGGGTCATATTGGTCAAACTCAGACACATCCTCCTCTGTCTCGTTTTGCTCTCTGTCCTCAATATCAATCCCATGACCAAAGATATGATCAATAGCTTCATACACAGTGAATTTCTTGCTCATTTTGACTGATGCTACTGCAGAATGAAACTGATAATATCTCAGTCAAACCCTATTTATAGATGCCAATGTTAGTTTTTAGTCAAAATATATGAATATTCTGCAAGAAAAGTTTGTGTTCACGTGAGAGAAGGGTGGGTAGGGTGGAACATATCTATCAATATAAATTCATTAAAATTAAAAATAGCAGCTGCAATATCACTACATTTCATGGTACTGATACTTGAGTTGTGTAATGAGAACATATTTCTTTAAAAAAAGGAGCACAATGGCAGCATCTGCTGCACTTTCAAATTCAGTCTCAGCTTGTGAAAGATCAAGTTGGATTCCGACGCTCATCCTCCTGGCAGCACATTTGTATATGTAAATACACCACATCCTCCTCAGTCTGTCTCCTGCACGTCCTTTGTGGCGACGACAGGCTCTGAAAATGCATGTACAATATGTGTGTGTTCTTCTGTGGCTGATGACAGCATCTTTGTCTTGTGTATGTGATAATGTGCATGAAATAAATGTTTTTTTGTGAACACACGCATTTATTTCCTCAGATAGAAAACAGTAAAAATATAAGAACAATAAGAAACTGATTTCAAATGCTTTAATTGATGCATCTTGAGAACAAAAGAGCAGACAGTAAAGTTGATGATTTATTGGTTAGTGATGGAATAGTGATGACTTTTATTGCATAAAGGTTTGTGTCAAAGATTCAACAACTGCGGTGAAAATACAGTGGCTGAACACTGAACAAGATTTCTGTTTTATTTCAAAAGGATGTTTTTTTTATATATATATATAGATGTTTGTGTTTCTGCAGACATTAAAAACAGACAATGGAGATAAAATGAAACAAATTCAAAGACATTAACTGTAACATACATTGCATAGGGACAAATTCAGTATTTACATATTGGCTCCAAGAGGAAAAATTGAAAAATATAAGTGCAACGTTGCCACCGAGTGGCTGCATCTCCACATAGCCACCGCCTGAGCAGGACCTCCGCTTCTCCTCCACAAAAGGAAAAAAAACTGGCTATATTTTCTCACCAGCTCTGCATACTAAGGCTCCTGTTAAATATATGAATAATGAGTAAAATTTAATTAAGTTACTATTATTGAGTTTTTATTTTATGTTGGTTAACCTGTACGAACTTTATAGTGCAATCAGAGTTTAAGTCAAAAGAAATTGGCATCATGTGGAAAGAGATTTCTTTCTGTTTTTTTCTTGTTTTACATTTGTTAAGGCACTTTAACTTGAAGTTTCACAGTTTATTTTATATAAAGTTCCTGTTTTAATTTTATTGCATCACTTGATTTTTGCAGCGGGAGACAAAAAAAAAAAAAAAAAAAACACTCTTGGTTGGTTGTGCTATTTAAAGTCACATGTTAATCCATTGTTACTTGAGCAGTTGAGATGTGTAGAATATTTTGTTTAATGAATGATTCCCTAGATGTGAACTCCATGGATCATGTTCCTCTCGAGTCTTTTTTTGGCTTTTACTGTTTATAGGTAAACCATAAAATGTGCAATAGTCAGGCGTCACACCCGTTACCCTGTTATCATTTTTCAAAAATTGCTTTTCTTTTTGCAGTTTGGTTGTCAGTTTTTCAAGCTCTGGGACATCAGCTCTCAGAGCTCACAGACGTCAAGTTGACGTGGTCCACTCACAGATCTCAGTGTATCTTTCTAATAATGTGGACATTTAGTCTATAGTCTCCAAAAAATCTCAAGGCCTGACTCCTAAGTGTCAAACCTGAATGCCAAAGTTTGCATAGAAAGCCTTTGTTCGTGTTCTGAAATCTTCATTCAGAAACTGATCATTCTGTCATTTCTCTTTGGTTCTGAAGATCCAGCCATCCCTCCCACCCCCCTCGTCAGCCACTCTTTCTGGGTGTGAGCCTACACCGCCAAATCATCTTGGCGAGCCCGGCTGCTGGTCCCGCTGGTTTTGCTCAGGCGTCGCTTGTCCTTCGTGTAGCCCGGGTGAGTCAGAGGCGACGGGGCGCAGCTGTTGGGCAGCTCTGTCGGCGCCTGATCGTATCTCATCCTCAGGAAGTCTTCCTCATCCTCCAGGTTGTCGCAGCTGTGGTGCCGCTCGGTGGCCAAGTTCACCGAGTTCTGCTGCAGCGCCATCCTGGTGTTGAACGGGTGAGAGGCCATGGAGGTCATGGGGTTCATGGAGCTCGAGGCTGCCAGGCACTGGTCGAAGTCAGGGGGTGGGGTGCAGGCGGCCGAAGGCCGAGGGGGACTGTTGGGCTCCAGGGCTGCAGACACAGCCACCGTCACAGCTCTCTGGCTCTTCCTCTGCATCATTTTCTTGTGTACACACTTCCTCATGCTCTTCCAGGCGAGGTGGTAGAGCTCCAACACGGACAGCAGCAGAGACACACTGGCCACCACCAGCATGAAGACGATGAAGACGTTTTTCTCTGTGGGTCGGGACATGTAGCAGTTGACCGGGTTTGGGCAGGGCCATGTCGTGCACTTGTACATTGCTTTGAGGAACACCCCGTACATCATGTACTGTATAACGATAAACGTCACCTCCATCACAGTACGGATCAAGATGCTCAGGATGTAAGTCTGCAGTAGCGCTCCTCTCAGGCGAACACGATTGGTCCCGTCAGATGTGGTCACCATCTCCTTCCCGCTCTCCTTTCGCTGGAGATACTCCTTCTCCCTCTCCATGTCTCCTCCACCTTCACCTCCCTCCTCCCTCTCCTCCTGCTCAATCTTCTTTCGCTTCTCCTCCCTGCGCACTATGTGCATGGCGTGACCCATGTAGATGAGGGACGGCGTGGAGACAAAAACGATCTGCAGCACCCAGTAACGGATATGGGCGATGGGGAAGGCACTGTCATAACATACATTGGTGCAACCGGGTTGCTGAGTGTCACAAAGGAAATCGCTCTGTTCATCGCCCCAGGACGACTCGGCCGCCGTGCCAAGCACCAGGATGCGAAAGATGAAGAGGACGGTGAGCCAGACCTTCCCAACCGAGGTGGAGTGTTCCTGGACCTCCTCTAGGAAATTCCCCAGGAGACTCCAGTCCCCCATCGCTGCTCACAGGCCCGACACACACCTGAGAAATAAAAAGTGGAGAGAAAGGGCGAAAAGAGGCCGAGAGACACTGAGGTGGAGAAGATGAAGAGAGCAAGAGAGAAGAGAAGAAATGGAAACAAACATAAATACATATAATCGCTCATGGACAGCTGCATGTCCTCTATATTCCTGCTAATGAAATGACCGCAATGTGTTTGTATGTGGCATCATATGCGTAAAAATAGCTTCTCTGCCTGTGAATTGCTTGAAGCCAGGACACCATGGCATGAGAACAACTATTTTCCCATGAGAGAAAGAGAGAGAGGGAGAGAGGGAGGAAAAGGAAGTTCAGGAGTCATGTTGAAGTAAATCATGAGGTTGTTTTAATGAAAAAAAAAGACCAAATATTATTTTATATGTGTTTACATTCCTTCTTGTCCTATCTCGAATCATGCATGACACACACACACACACAGACATGAAACTGAGGACAAACTGGACAAATCAAAGCTTGGAGACTTTGTCCTTTAAACGCTGTGACCTGGCCTGAGTGCCACTTTGTCCAACGTGCCAGTGGCACAAAATCATCAGACGTCATTCACGACTCAATGACAGAGCAGCAGCTTTACACGTTCACTGAGATGTCCTCTCTGCTGTGGTGAAACATCTACATTTTGATCTAAAAAATGTCAATCACTGCGTGTGTGTGTGTGTTTTCACCTCTTTACTCACGCATTAGTGAGAGTTTGGGTAAGACCCAAACATGGCAGTGACAAGCTGGCGAGTCTCAGTCAACAATGACCCTATAAGGCAGTTCACCAGACAGCTTTATGGGTGCCATAAATGACCCCCATCATCGAGAGGTTAAGAAAACCCATCAAACTCCACTGAGGGGTGACCTGCGACATCTATATACACTTTGTTCCTATGCCTACTTCCAGCTTTTTACAATGCAATTAGAGTTCAAAGACGGATGATTTATAACAGATGGAAAGAGGACTGAAAGTAACAGTTTGACAGGATTTTCCAATACGTCACACGTCTGAAGTTAGTGCCCCACTTGACAAGGTTATAGAAAACATTTCTCTATAGCTGTGCTTTGAGATTAACTGTTACGTTAATGGTGCGCCAAGTAAAAAAGGATAGACAGTACCACCATCATTATAATCATAAAGAGCAAAAATAGGCAGTTGATGTTCTCTCTTACCACCCCTCATCTCCCTCCAACTGTAATCCATAAGCAGCTGCTTCCATTTCCCCCACAGAGAGAAGTTACTTCTACAGTTAAGTCCACTATGCAGGCGTTTGAATTGCTTGTCTGACAGTGACACTGGTTATGTGTGTGAGAGAGAGAGATGGACTAAATGGCCATGACCATGTGTCCCGCTGCCCCCACCTCCCTTCCTCGGTGTCTCTATGAAGTATATATATGGCAATAAGACGGAAAATCAGAGCAGCGTTCTCTTTATCTTAGAGCTGGGAAATAAAACACCCCCATGAGAACATGTGGGAGAGGAAATATTCAGACTCAATCCACGCCCGAGGCTGATATGCCAATGCATAGAATAGGAAACTCTGAGGAGTGACACTTGTTTTGCAGCATGTACCTAATACCAGTGAATGTCACGCTGGTCACAGCTGGAAGCCAATTGGATCACATCAGTTAACGAAGCAGGTCTCAGCCCCCTGGCTCCAAGCCTTTACTGGATTAAAATGATGATCTTTACTGGAAGTAAAAGGGAGTTAGAGGAGGAGGACGAGAGTCCAGCCAATACAAAAGTCATGTCTTTATCAGCTATCCTGTGTGGATACCGTTAACAATACAATATCTCCCTCAGGAGGCATTTAAAATATTTCAAACATGTACCTGAATGTAGATGAAATACAAAATAAAGTCAATAAAACTGAAGTTACCTTGTAGGAAGATGTTACTTTAAGGGGAAAACAATGCTCTCCTTATTTGTTAGGGTTAGGGTTGGTTAATTTAACAGTTTGGATAAAGGTCAAGTTTAGACTAATCTCTTTCTCTCACACACACATATATGTGAGATCTTCCAGGGAAAGTCAGTCGTCTCAGTCTCTGTCTCCTTCCTGTTCTCAGAGGAAACAATCTCAAACAATATGATTTCCGAAGGACAAAAGGAACAAGGTATTACAAAAAGGGAGCGTGTGTGTGTGTGTGTGTGTGTGTGTGTGTGTGTGTGTGTGTGTGTGTGTGTGTGTGAGAGAGAGAGAGAGAGAGAGAGAGAGTGAGTGTAGTGTGAATGTGTGTGTGCTCTTTAAAAGCCCTTTTTGCCCACATTGATCCTCTGTGTCACCTGTTCTCCTGCTGGCTTGGCAATAACCAGGGATTTACTCAGACACATTGTGCTCGGGCTGTCTGGTTTGTCTGTAGACCATCATGGCTGTCATATTTGTTTATAATCTCTGTGGCAGAGTAAAGGAGAGGTAATGGACAATCTGGTAAGAAGGTATTCAGCACGGTGAACTGCGCAAACAGAGGATGATGCACCTATGAGTTATTTCTCTTGACGCTGATCGGAGCGTCACTGATGATCTCATTAGCGTCTGTGTATCTTGTCTCTGTGAGAAACAAAAAGTCTATTAAAGGTGTTGCACATATATTAAGATAAACTAATCCAGGAAGCAGCCTTTGTGTGAGCTACAGCTGATAATTACAGTCATTTCACCACCTCGGGGTCGACTCCTGACTCCTGTCTGTATCTGAGTCTCCATTCAGACGTTCATGTGCTGATACTAAGCTGGTCTGGAGAGCAGCCAGGCAGCGCTGGAGAGAAACAGCAGCCACTAAATGGCATCAGTGTGAAGTGACGGCCGCTGCTGTGACTCGCTGCAGAGCAACAGGAATAAAGTCTGCGTGTTTTCCCTACCCCCGTAACACAACAATAAATCTTCAGGCCTGTTGTACCATCCTGAGCTTTACCTTAGAGGGCAGTGACTCTAACGCTTGAGAAACCGTGACACTACTGCCACATCAAGTGGCGATTTCTCATTTATTTCTCTACGCTCAGAATCACTGAGTGTAATTTTTTTCTAGTCAGAGAGCAGAGATAGAAACTGTTTCTTTAGTTTCAGACTCAGAATAAAACAATCTGATGTTTAGACGAAAATCAAAAAGCTGCTGACGTGTTGAAAAACTTGTATCCACATAACGACAACAACAGGGGGCAGGGTTGATTTAAACATTCCTTCAGAGATCTGCACCTTTCAGCACTAAGCCGTGTTTGACAGACTCTGGATCCTCATAGAGGACCAGGATACACTGCCTGCTCCGCGCCGTCCTCATAAACATACAGGTAATTAGATGGTGAGATATACATTTCCTTTGGCCTGCTTCCTTTTAATAGGGCATGTTTAGACTAACATCAGCAGAGGAAAAAGTATTTACATGGCGTCTGAGAGCATTTGCTGTGAAGATGAAGTACATTTTTTCAGTAATCTCACGTTGGATCTCGACACGGTGGCTTAAAAACCCCACGTCACCTGGCAAACGAACGCATTGTTTTCATTAGAAAGAAAAACACAGAAAACTCACTTATTTCCCAGAAAAAAAGAAAGAAAAAAAAAACAGGACTGCAGTATTTGACATATTCTAGAGAGAAATATTTAACTTCACAGACTCACAGATATGGATTATGCTATAAATATTTTTAGAAAGCCAGATTTGACCTGCTACCCCCAGGAGGTCCGAGCAAAGAAAAACTACACGGTCAAAGTATTTGAAAAATTCAGGAAAAATCCTATTTTTAAAAAAAAAAATAACCAAGCCAAGACCAAGCCAAAGACGTTATACAAATCAAATAATATTTTAGAAACAAATTAAAAGTAAATTCTTATAATAACTTATCCTACTGCAGTTTTTTTTAAATGCTTATATTCTTGTTTTGCCAACCCATTAATAAGTGACAATAATTGTACATTACTGGTATATTTTGTTTGGTACAAGTCATTACTTTTAATTTAAATATATTAATATCTGTGGTATAATTTTATAATCATCAAAACTTTCAGTATCGGTATCGGTTTCGGTTTCAGTATGTTACAAAGATTTTTGAACAGATAAAAAGAGATAAGAAACTTATTTCATTGAACTTACAGATATCATATGTTAAATATTTAATGTTATCATGACTTTTGTTTTTTTTATTGATATTATTTATTAATTAAATTAATGAAATGTTGTTGTTTGCTTGGTTGATGACTGATTTCTTCTCTCCTCAATTGTGTTACTAAGTTACTAAGGTAGTAAAACTGTACAGCTCATACTGAATGATACCAAACAAGGAGGCTGTACCAGGAGCTCTATAACAAAAATATTTTTCACAGTAACAGTTAATGTCGCGTTTGCTTTGACAGCTCAGCAACGACGGAGCACGGGGAAAATGTCAAAGCAAACCATACAACTGCTCCGTGGTCGCACATTTATACACAAGTTTCGTCAGCATCAGATGCAATCAGACCTGCACACGAACAGCCAGAACATACTGAGTCCAGTGATGGTTATTTTTGCTCTTTGAGAGTCTGGTGTGTTTTATGATGGAGAGATGAATAGAAAGAAATGAGGGATTGTTTATTTATCAGAATAAGTACTTGCACAAGTGTGTCAAAGGTCGAGCGTGATATTTCAGGCACGGCTTTTGAACTTGAACTTCAACATGTGAGAGTCAATACTAGTATGCGGTGGAGCAGCTGTTTAGCTGCATGGGTGCCGTTCGCGTCACTCCCATGAGTACTGAGATTACGATCAAGGATGAACATGTTTAAGTTTAGCCTTACCGGCTCGGTCGAGGGGTGAGTTAGGGAGAGTGTGGCCCACAAAGTGGCTCTGATGCAAAATGAGAGGGAGAATAGTTGCCACTCATGTGAGTCACCTGTTGTCACCACTTAACTGGCCAGAATGGATCTGGGCTGCCATATATCAGTCACACCAGCAGAAGCCAGCGGGCCGATGTGCTGCCTGCTACCTTACATGGCTGTCTGGCTCTTCATCTGCCCACTACTGTACACAGACCCACAGCCCTGTTATGATCTATTGTTTAGCTGCAAATGGCATTACACTGGAGCTGTCAGGCCAGACAGCTGCGAGGTGTTTCATAGAGGAAAATTCTGACTAACATGCTCCTGACTGAAATCCATGGAGCGCTGCTTTTCCTGGACGTTGACAGATTAGATGTTTGGCTTATTTTAATCTAGTTTTTTGTTTTGATTTTTATCTCTCGATGCTTGTCCTAATAGTTAATGGTGTAAATTCATTCTTGGCTCTGGATAAGTTGCCCTGTAATCTCATCTGTTGTTCAGCTTGTTATGTTTTATTTCACTTAAGTGCCGAGTGTTTGTATTCACAGCAGCTTGTTGATGTAGCCGGGTGTCAAATGGAAAAAGTGACAACCCATTTAAGTATCTAAATGACGTTTTTAACCAAATGAATTGTCTGACATTCACATTAATTCATTACCAACATAACCGACAGGCCTTATGTTGGTATGTGGTACCAACATAAGACATGATGTGCTGAAAAACAAAGAAGGAATGTAACTAAGTACATTTTCTGAACTGTAGATAAATACTCTGATATAATTAATCTTTTCAGATTAAAGTACTAAAACATCATAAACAACATGTTGTTGTTGTAATGGTAAAATGTGATGTAACGCAACAATGATCACTTCATATATGAAGAACTGTTAAAACATTTAAAACCTTTAAACATGTTGCTGATAATACGTCTGGTATCACTTAGTTTCTTTTAGCGAATTAACATAATGAATATAAGATATCACTTATAATAAAGTATTTTTACACTGAGATATCGACATAATTGCTTTATATTATTTCTTCCACCACTTATATAGAAATTTAGATGGAAAGAAATGCAACTGAATCCTTTATTTTATGCATTTCTTTAGCATTTATTGCACGTTTGGTTAATTCATTGTTAGATTTAAATTAACGTGCAACACTTAATATCAAAAACACCTCGACAAAACTGCAAAAATATGTTAAATAGATATAATAAATAGACAATAAAGATATAAAATAGATAGAATAAATGCATAAATAAATAGATAGAGAAGTAGCAAAAGCCCAAACTTTGTTTTCCAACCATTTTTAGTGTTTACATTGTAGAGACAGAATTGACATTCCTCACAGCCAGTTGCTCTGTGTTTAAATATCACCGGTGCTGCACTTTGTTTGAATATATTTGTCTATGAGAGTTATGGGGAGAGAAAAGAGACAGACAAAGCGAGATGAAAGGAGTGAGAGCGAGGACAGTGACAGCTGTACCTGCCCAGGAACGACAGAGATGATCCTAACACACACCAGGCCTCCCGCACCATCATCCAAACTCTTTGAGATATCATCTCTTCCTCAGACTCTACATCGCTATGCCTCAGTACACTTGGGTAGTTGTGAAGTAGGATGCTGACAGTGTTTACCCCAAACGTCTACAATCCTTTTAGGTTTTTTATTTCAAGTAAGAGTTTTGTGATAACTTGTTATATGTGATGTTCATTTAGTGTCTTACCTGCTGCTCTGTTTGAAGACGGTTGTTGTCTTGACAGGAAGCTGCTTCCTTGTCTGAATCCTGCTGGTGAGACGACTTTTCCTCTGGCAGGTGAAGATGCACAGGCTCAGTGCGATGGCGGGACGACCTTCTTCTTCTTCTTCTTTTAAACGTCAACAGGGCGACGTCTGAATGTTGTGTTGTCCCAACACCAAACTGTTAGTCCACACAGGGGGCACGAGAAGAAAAGCAGGGGCATCATGAGAGTCCCCCCACCACCACCACCTCCCTAATAGCCCTCCCTTCTCTCTCTCCTCCTCCATCTCCTCCTCCTCCTCTCCCACCCCACCTCCCCTTTCTTCTTACATCCCTGGTGCTCTATTTTTTGCTGGGAAGCATTCTCCGGTAACAGGAGGGGAAGTGGAATTGTTTTCTGGGATCAATGGCAATTCCGCTCAGAGTAAACTTCCACAGTTGCTCTTATTTACTAAGAGCTCCTTCACCGTTACAGCTCTGTTGTCTCTGCTCTGCTCAGTGAAATTCCTACAGAGAGAGATTTAAAAAGAAAGTTTGTCAAACATCAAATTCAACACCTGATTCTCTTTATATCAATTTATCTGAATAAGTTAAAGATGCATTTACTCAGGACTTCACCAAGTTGAAAAAGTGATAAAGTCAGAAACTACTTTATAGGCTTTAGTGTAATTAGATTTCATATACTTGCTTCATGGTTTCTTCTTCCTCCTCCAGAGCATATGCTGGTTTTAAACGACAACCCCACACTGAAGTTAAGGTTGCAAACAAAGAGCCACAAACAAAACTAAAGGAGCTCATCCTTCCTCCTCTTTCCTTCCTTTCTTCCTTTCTCCCTTCCTTCTTTCCTCCCTTCATTCGTTCGTTCCTTCTTCTTCCTCTTCCTCCTCCTCCTCCTCCTCCTCCTCCTCCTCTCCTCTCCTGCCCTGTCCTGCTGTATATGGTGTGAGTTTCAGCACAGGATTATCTCTCAGCTCTGCAGCCTCCCTGCAGATACATGCTATTATTACATAATGGGAATCTTTTAGGTTTGATTCCTCCTTGCTGAAGGGCTAACATGCATTCAGAAGCCATTCAACTGTGGCACACACACACACACACACACATATATATATATATATATATATATATATATATATATATATATATATATGTCTGTGTGTGTTTTAAGTCAAAATTAAAATTACTTTTACACCTTCATATTTGTCATACAAACTCAAGAGTGGTATAAACTGTCTCATTGGGTTTTTTTTTAACTCTTGGCAAAAAGAGCAAATAAACATTTCCCAAAATGAAGTTACTCCTTTAAAGAGTCATCGTTCGTCATGTCAGACATGAGGAGCTGTAACTGCTCCTTCTGCTGCCAGTGCCAATGATATAAATGGTTATTCTCCGCTCCTACAACTATGTCTTTGACCACAAAGCAGAGAAAAATATTTTTGCATGTATAAATAGCAGTGGAAACCAAATAATAAGGATCTCATGACAAACTCTGCTTTAGACCTCTAGTCAGGATCAGTGACCCTGAAACCTCATATCTGCTGAATCACAACCCAATATGTTTCTTCTGTTCAGGATTTGGACTTGAATTCATTCTGTGCTCTCTTGATTTTACAAGACAAAACTAAATCTTTCCTGTGGAAAGTGAAGCAGTGAGTATACACTACCTCAAGTCAAGACTGATGTTAAAAACTAAAACCCTGTTTTTCCTTCTGCATCTTGAAAAGATTGCCAGGTCATGAGTTCACAGCGATTTCTTAAACAAAAGCTCATGGAGCGTCTCACATCCCCCTCAGGTCTCCGTCAGTCATTTGAAGCGATGGAAAAGCTGTTGCAAATTCCTAATTATAAAACTTTCCCGAGTTTAAAGGCTACTCCGATGTTTCCATTGTGCTGCTCATCAAGATGGATTTAGAAGTGGAACAACATTCACACAGACTAACAGAACCAAGTGATTTGTAACAAAGAAGTGATGTTCCAGGACTTCACTTAATCTCATCACTTACAGCTTCTCAGCTGTGCCAGGATGAGGCCTGAATGTGTGTGTGTTTGTGTGTGTGCATGTGTGTGTGTGTGTTACAAGTGCATGTGTTTATATATGTGCCTCTGTGTGTGTGTGTGTGTGTGTGTGTGTGTGAATGTAGTGTATGTGCACTTGAGTCTTTGATGGAAAAACCCTACACTGCCAGGGTGCATTAGTCCCCATCCACCGACCAGCCTGACCCTCGCCTGCCCGTGACACAAACCCATTTCAGACTCTGCCTCGACAGAGTCTGAGGGAAGCCAGGCTTGATGGACATGACCATCACAACCTCATATCCACCCTCCAACTCATCTCTTTTCTCTGTGATCCACTGCCCGGGTCGTGGTCAGTGAATATGACAATAAAACTTCAGAGAGTCGGGGGGTGGGGGGGTTTGAAAAAAGTTGAAAAGAGAAACTCAAGGTTGTTTCAGCTGAGGCCAACACATACAGTACAAGCACAGACTGTATACGTCAGCATAAACCTCGCTTGAGTTACTGACAAAAGTGATCCATTGCACTGGCAGGTTGTTTTGTTGCAGACTTCCAGTCAATCAGACCCATTTACTGCACTTTACACCAAGTGGTGACACATTGGGCAAAAAAACATCCTGTGGCTGCAGTTCAACTATTCTTGGTATTTTCTTCGACTGTTTTCAAGTTTTATTAATTTATTTTCCATTTTTTATGTTCATTTTGTGCCTTTTCTCTCTTTTTTTTTTTTTTTTTTTGCTGGTTTTGGTTTTTACATGACATAAATATAGAATATCACTTCTCATTTCTTAACTTTTAATATATAAATTTTCTCTTTTCCTTTTTTTCTTTTTTTTTTTTTTTTTGCTGGTTTCAGTTTTTAAATGACATAAATATAGAATATCACTTCTCATTTCTTAACTTTAATATATAAAATCGACAAAGGGGCCTATTTTTATTTCATTTCCAGGCAAGTGACAGATACTGTAGAAATGTGTAACAACAACACCATCAATCCACACTCTCATCTCATCAACCTCTTCACCACAGACAGCTACAGGTTATTATTAAACCTGCGGTGCTGCCCTGCTGACAAGCCGACCCAGAGATCACACATGCTCACAGTCAGTAAACGATTAGCTGTGCTGTTTGCTCATTATAGGTCGACAAAGCTTTTGAGCCAGCAGGTGAAGGGATTGCGAGAATCCGACACGGCAGACGGACGATCAGTTGTCATGTATTTTAGACCTCTGTCACTCACGACTTCATCTGTTTCCACCACTGTTTGTGTCTACGCATTTAGACCGATGCTATTCTTAACAGCTGATCTCTGACCCCGACTGAAATTCTGTCGCAGACTGGAAACATCGATGGTGATTAACTTACAGATATGTTGGCACATGCAGTGTTTTATGTCAAGGACATTTCTTCCTTATTTAACTCTGTCATCCCTACATCACTGTGTCTTTTCTTTGAAGAGAAACAATTAAAGTTGACAAATTAAATTTAAACTTCAGATTTTCAAGATTGTTAAACAACATGAATGAGAGTGAATGGAGCGACCACAACCAAAAAAACAATAGACATGTCGTCTGGAGAGGTGCAGAGTTTTTATTTCTTGTTTCATTTTGCAATAAAACTGTTGAAATGTTTATCTGTTACATTCTAAACCAAACTGAAGAGTCATAAAGTCAGCAATCTGACTCAGTGTTGCCAGTTGAACAGAAATACCCATATAAAGCTTGTTAACATCAGCCACCAACATCTACCAGACATACCAGTATTACAAACCATTGACTGAGTTTAGCTGAGCAATGATGTGTTTTGTTGCTTGTGAAATAAACTTTTTTAACTCATAAAAAGAAGAACATCATCTCTTCTTTTTAAATGTGAATAATACAGTTTCAAATTGTCACATTGTTCATATTAAAGCCAGTGAATGAGAAATATGTCAGTGGTGGATCCACACAAAGCATTTTGCTGTTCTGCTTACTCAGTCAAAATGTCTGCAAAATGCCTCAAATACTCATTATCAGTGTAGCTGCTATTAAAACCACTCAATGTTTTCATTCTAAAAGTTTTTATAAGATTACTTTACTTTTCTTCAAAGTCAGTAACTGATGGTTCGACCAAATAAAAGCAAACAAAAACTCATGCTGTGACCTTGTCAGTTCCTCCTCCGCCCTTCCAAGAACAAGGTTATCAAGATGTGGAGGAAACATGGACTCTTAGTGCCTTATTTTCCCAATGTCACCACCACGGAGTCACAGCATCTCAATATGGAGCCGCGGAGAAGGAGCGGCTTAACAAACACAGGAAGTGGGATATCTATAAGATCCCTTCAACCAAGACAACCTCCTAACTTAGACATGTAGACAGACGGGTGTGTGTGTGTGCGTGAACAGATTGACTTTGTCTAGCGTATATGTTTTATGTGAGCGTGATGACTGAAGACAGACGAGGGTTGTGTGTGTATTTATGTGCGCAACATACATCCCTGAAAACAAATAGGGAATGAAAGGAAGTTATTGTTCGTTGGGTTCAGTAGACGTACGACATGCGGTCACTGGGCAAGGGCGAAGGAAAGGCATTCAAGTTTTAGTTCAACTTCTTCCCGTGTGCTGAAACTTTGACTGGAATTATTTTTAAATCAAATAAATAAAAAATCGAGGGGCATTTCACAGCTGATTTGACAAATTCAACAAAATCATGAATGGTTGTTTTGTACTTTTTGTGTATGAGTGCGTGAGTGTGTGTGCATGTGTGTGAGTATATGTTTTACTATACCCATGGTTTATGACTTCCTGTTCGTCTTGGTCATTGTTAAGGTGACGTGGCTTCATTCGAGGAAACGACATAAGATCATAAATCATTTCTCTTACCCACTAAATGTGTGTGAGAAACTCTTGTGAGTGTTTGGTGGTGGATGGTTGACCGTGTGTGTCGACACTCCTATCCGTAGATAACATTGTGTTGGGCGGTTGGCTGACTGCAGGGACCTGGAGGCATGAAATCATCTTGTGTCGGGCCAAGTGTTCCCTTGATAGAGGGTCAGCGGGTGTTACCCTCCTCTGAAATCTACCTCCAGCCCTTCAGGCAGCTCTTCCTGCCCTGAGCGATACGTGTACCTACTGTTCCCTCTTACACTGCATTTCTCAACACCTTAGTCACCCTTGGTACACCTTTATCAAAAATCTCTTAATTCTTTTCATCCTCCTTTTGTTTCTGTTTCCACAGGCGTTAATGACATTAACAACATCTGGCTGATTCCCAGGGCCGGCGCTGAGGCGCTAAAATAAAAGAGACCACCTCAGAGCTTGTTTTGAAATCTTTAAGGTGTTACACTAAGCATTTTATCCCTTTTGGCTCATTGTTTTGGTTTTACAGGCAACCCATGTTACTGTTACTTTAGCTGTCACGTTTAACGATAAGGTGGTAAACAAAGTGGAGCATTCAGAAGCTACAGAAACATCCCTCAAGAGTTAGTGGTGAAAAAAGAGCTAAAAGAAGAGTTAAGACAGATCTGAATGTGAATGTTTCTATAGTATGTGTAAATAAGTAGCTGTTTGTTAACATATATATCTTAAAATGTCAGATTTGGCTCATTTTCCTGCCCATGTTGTATGCAGTCACAATAACTTTCACCCTCTGACCACAAAAATAAAAAAAAAGTAAATACATCCCTGAATCTACATTAATGTTTCTGCCACATTTATAGTGATTTCATTAAGCTGGTCTTGAAATTTCATGAATTAAATTGAATACCAGGTACATACATACGTACATGGTTGGGAACAGGAATACACATACCTTGTCAAGCCTGTATTAACAAATGAAAAACATGTACTTTATATTTTTCAGTGTAAATATTTCACCATTATGTTGATTATTCATTAGGTTATTTTAGTGCCCCCTCTGGCAGTTGGTGGCCTATGCACATCGCATGACACGTGTTGGGAGTGAGTTTGTGTAGAAAAACCCACAGCATCCTGTAATCTAGCAAGGATTAACAGGAATCAGAAATCCAAAAGACTGTTTCCCACATCCTCTACCTGAGGGTTAACTCTTTCTGTGCTGCTCTTCTTCACAGCCTCAATGACAGTGTTAGAAAGAAGAGTTGTTATTCATTGAGATTTAAACACTCTACAGCTTAATGTCCAACCAGCGTCTCTCTCTAGCCTCAGCTAACATGAACAGAATAAACCATTAGACAGATTGAGTCTGCATCCTCCCAAACACAAGGGGATTTCTCCAGCCTGTCAGGGATGGCGTTGCTATGGTGATTAATAACTTGTCTACACAGTGACTGGTTTCACATTAATACAAGCGAGTGCAGTTTTGCTGCTTTCATGCAACACTTGGCAGAATGGGAAGAAGAACCAGACACTGCAGATTAAAAGCCAAAATCTGTTTATTTTGTTATTGCCACATGCTCAAGTGTGATGTTTTTTCCTCCTTCTAGGGGCCTTTGTAGGTGATCCTGTAGTTTCCTGTCTACAGGTGATCAGAAGCAGATGAGACCAATTTGTAATCAACGTCCAGGTGTATAAAAGCTGTGTGTTTAGCCTGTCAGAGCCTTTTGCTCGGATCTGAGCTGTTTAAGAATTTTTTTTAGGAGATTGTTTCCCAGCTTGATGCTGTGGTTTTTCATTCTCTATTTTTGTTGCCTTATAAATACAGTTGTACTTGTTTTGCATCAGCTCCTGTGGCTTTTCATTCCCCTTATCTCTTCTTGTTAAACCATGAGGGAATGTAACAATTTGAAGACTCATTTGGGTTCAAACATAAATGAGGTGAAGTAAATGGGTGTAGGTTCATGGACTGGGTAGCAAACTTAAATACATAAGCATTGAGTGGATACAATCTCAGTCATGGGGGGAAATTTAGTTAACCTTTAAGGAAAGAGGCCTTTTGTGTACATGAATCAAATACTGTAGAACCCTTTGGCCTCAGTAAATACTTGATTTGAGTGTTTTTTTTTTTTTTTTTAAATAAATCAATATATTTTGGTATGGTATTGCTGCATGTTTATTTGGAATTGTATATTTCTAAGTATATATTTAAAAGGTGTGCATACATATATATATATATATATATATATATATATATATATATATATATATATATATATATATTTGGTATATTTATGAAATGCATGGTTTGAGAGTCTTGAGGCTTTGCACCGAGGTCATAATGTATCAGCATGTTGTTTTGAGCCATTTTGATTTTTTTCATTGTCTTTGTGAATTCTTAAAGCTGATATTTTGTGAACGTGGAACACTAATTGCGGTGGGGTCATGTGAAATGGCAAGTGTCTATTTCACCTGTGGGCATCATCAACAATTTCAAACTGACGAAGGTTAAAATTGCAGTTGAAATTGTGAACCTGATGAAGCAAAGATGAAACGCGTTGTTCACCTTAATCAAAAACAAAGGAAACCTGTGTGCTGTGATTTCTTTGAGAGATTTTACTTATACTTTTGCTGCACATCATCAGCACCTGGGCCAGAAGGCTGTGTGCAGGGATTTCTTTGAGTTTTAAGGGTGTAGGTTTGTGTTTATCTGTCGTTATCTGTAGTTCTGTGATGGAGTTTGTCTTGAAAGTATCAAAGAATGTGTAGTAGGTATTGCCACTATCATTTCACCTTTTTTATTTTTGGTTCTATACTTGGGTGCGGGTATGTTGTTGAAGTGGCAGTAAACTCTGTCTTGGGTCTGCTACCAACTTCTAGAGTTTACTTGTTAGACAGACTGGTAAGTTTTTTTTGTTTTGTTTTGTTTTGTTTTTTTTTTTGTCACTTTCTTATGTAACCGAATGTAACTTTCAGTTGCGGTGACTGGATTTGTGAGACTCTCTGAAGTGGTAACTCAATATTGATTGAGTCACTTGTTTGCAGGTTAGACGTAGGCTGGTGACATTCGTATGTAGTGGTAGCAGCAGCAACTGTCAGGTCTTTGTGTAGCCGTTGGTGTGTAGCCTGATTGTTGTAACACTTTTGGTTATCACTTTCATCTCTGTCACCTGTTTCCTGCTCATTTCTAAACCCAGTGGCAGCAACTCAGTTTGCCCTTCATATGCACACATGTGTTTTCAGTTGTTTTTGTGGACTGACTTGTTGTGATCATGCAGTTTTAACATGCAGACTTTGGTGTGCAGCTCCTACTCTGCAACTGAAAATGCTCATTAAAATGCATAGCTAGGAATAGTCAAGTGGTACTTTACACAGTGAAGTTATATATTTATGTTATTGCTACACTGAAATTATCATCTATTCATTGTTTCAAGGTTGGGGATATTACAGCTGTATGAGTTTTTGGTGCTATCACTTGTTCTTCTGTATATTTCTAACCAGGTACAACCTGATCAACCATCACTGATCTGCATCTGGTTTGGGACGGATGGTGTCGCTGCCTCTCATCTTGAGATTTTCTTTATAATGTTGCTGTTTTTGACTTTGTCTTTTATCGTCTTCATTTAGTGTTTTGTTTAATTTTGTGCTTGTGTTGATATAATTGGTGCCTTTGCTTGTTTTAAAGGTGTGTGCGAAGTGAAACCACATTAACAATGTGTAGCAACTATCAAATTCACTCAGTGTTCATATTAGATTTTACTTGACTTGAACAAACAGTATAAATAAATAACACACAAATGAAATAAACTTTGAATTATTTCCAGCACTTGACTAAATGTGATTTTTGATAATCATAAATTGAATCAATTTTCAAATTATTTTCAAAGGAGAAATAGTTTGGTCTTTAATGTGCAGCCAGTACTCATGCTCCATTTCAGGAAGATCGTAGTCAGACTGTGAGAAAGCGTTTATACCAAATAAGACAAACCAACACAATGCAAACTTTTTGTCTGCGTCATCTCAGCTCTGCAACATTCACCCAAAACTTCACTCTCTCATCCAGACTCTCACATCCAGTCACACACAGCACTTACATCCTCTCTCCATTAACGCCTCCCGTCTGCCCTCCACCCACCCCTTCTCCCATTGTGTGCAAGTCGATTCTCCTCTCCCTCCCATGGTGCCCGGCGTTACACAGAGAGGAAGCTGCCCTTCCACTTCCTCCTTCCTTTTTTTTTTTTACTTCTAGTGAGAACAATCCATGCCTCGTCTCTCACCCACATCTCTCTATGTTTTTCGCCGACCCAGACTACATGAAGCTGCCAGTTTAGCTGATTTCCTGACGCAGGGCACGGTCCCATAAAACTGCAAAGAAATCAAATCACTGGCTTCAGACTGTCTATGACACATACATCCACCATGACTCCAGACAAGAGAAAACAGTTCTGGGAAAGTTTGTGAACATTGTAAAACTATTTCACATGCACTTATAAAAAAACAAACAAACAAAAAAACTCACATCTTTCTTGCAACATCAGAAAATTGAATGAAAACAAACTTTATCATGACAGCATCAGTAAATAAACAGTATATATGGTAGTGAATGTCTGATGTGCTCATTGAATCTTTTGATATTTCATATCAGAGAAATCAGTTGTTTCACTCTTTTAACCACTTATTAACTGCTTTCATACTGAATGAAATCTTTATGAACTCTCTGGAAATTTGCTTTACACAGAAATGATTGAAACCATATAGCTAAAGTCAACAATTATATATGACTGCATGAAGAAACTGTACCACACATGTACTGTGGTGTAATAGTGGTGTAATAGTAAATTTCCTAGTGGAATATCACAAACATTTAAAATCTGAACAACACAGTTGATCACACAAACATTTGCACCAGACAATAATGGCTCCTTAAACAACAGAGTCCCCTCACAGACACGGGAGGGTGGTGTGTGCTGGTGTTGTAACAGGACATGGAAAGGGAAACTTTAAGCACAAATGCAGGTAGTGAGTCCAAACAGTCCAGTCTTCTCACCATTTAAACACACTGCTCTCTTGTAATCTTACAAACCATCAATCTGTATTTGACTCTCAAACAAACTGTCATACAATTGCCGGTTATAAATATTTACAAAGGTACAAACTATAATTTTTAAGCACTACTTTTCCTTCGTGGTGACGCATTTTACTTTCTTAACTCACAAAATTTTATGTATTCGAGTGTTTTCATGAGCCAGTTCCTGTAAAGCGTGTTTAATGAGGCTTGTTATGCTCTCACAGACTCTAAATGACCTTGTCCCATGAGACTATAGATTGTGTGAGTGGTTGAGTACATGAAGGACAGTGTGTTGGTCCAGATTCAACAAATCTGACCTCCCAAACACAATGGTCGAACCCAGGTCCAGCTGGGCGACATGAACTCAGCCTTCAAAAACACAATGCTATGGCCCGGGACCAGATGTGGCATAAGACAGATGTGTTGTGTGGCCTCTGTGTGTGTGTGTGTGTGTGTATTCATATAACTAATATATGTGTGTTCACACATGAGCATGTATTTTAATTCATTCTGACCAAACAACTTACAGCTGTAAAATCATTAGGTCAAACTTGTAGACTGACTACAGCTTTTATCAAACCTTTCACCAGTTTCTACTGGTTAATAGAGCCGCTGTTGTTTACTTTTTTTTTTTTTTTAACTTTTTTGTTGAATTTTTGAATGCCTTCATGAATGGCTTCATCCTTTCTCACTATCGTAGGAAAGAAACAAGCGCTTGGTTCTCAGAAGAAATGAAACGCTGCCTGAGAAGAAATTTTTACACTTGAAAGTTCCTGCTGGTAAACTGCTGCTTTCTTGATGTTTGACACCTCCATTCAAAGGATGTGGCTTGAAACAGATGACTCATGAAAAAAAAAAAGAAAAAAAAAGAAAGAAACAAAAGAAAAACTAAGGCTTTGTCACTGAGGCAGTAGGTCACTAAGACACAAAGAGAAATGATGAAACTCACACATACGGGCACAAATATGTATAGAGCGATGTTTGCACACTGAACAAACAAGTGCGTAGAGACAAGTGTATCTCTGTCTTTAAGCATAAGCCTCGCACCATTGAGGTCTTAGTGTTGTGCTATGTCATGGGACTCGACGCTGCCCCCAGGTCATGTTGTATCAGCGGGGGGCATTGCTGATACCATCTCTTTAAACCTGGCGTGAATGGCTCCTTTCTGTGTATGTGAGACTATGTATGACACAGATAATTCATGTGACGTTCATGGGGTTAAAAAAACTGAGTGAGGTTGGAAATAAAAGGATTGTCCTCCTGAGGGTAGTCAACTGAATTTCAATCTAATAAAAAATATAACAATATAACAAATATAATGAATATATATATCATTAAGTATTACTTTGCTGGAGTGGCTTCAGTAATAAAAATAAAACAATATAATAATCTAATAAATATGAAATATATTATATCATATAGATTATTAAAAATAAAAAACTGTTATCTTTGCCACTGACTGACTTCAGCCCTGTGTTCTTTTCATCAGTTATTTTTATTTCATTTATATTTATATTATTTACTTATTTATTTATTGTTTTTCAAACATGTTTCAAATAGTAATAATAATAATAAAAAAAACATGTTAACAAAAATATGACAAGTGGTTAATGACTGGAGCAGAATTTTAGTCTTTTGTGATTATTTTTGTAAAACTAGTTTTAATGAGTGATCATGGCTTCATATTTTTACAAGCTGATGTGCTAAAATGTTTTGTCAAATGAATATAATGAAGTATAACAACAGAAATATTGTCATCTGAAATGCAGTGTAGTGGCAAACATAAAACAGAAATACTAATCTCAAAATAATTAACCACAACAAGATAAGTTAATATAATTATCTCTTGATAATATGATATGATGTGATGTCTTGAATATGATATAAGATACTATAATTTCATAAATAAACACATTTATAAATATAACATAAATTGGAAGTAGACACCAACAATGACAACGATAAGAATCAGAAGTTTCAGTAGTTATAATTTAACAATATGTTTGATACATCTACTGTGGTGTTTAATATAAGAAGCAAATTTCAGTATTTTACAGTCCAGTACAACAACAACAATAATAGTATAGTTGACTTACTACCTCACAAAACTGTTAAGTAAAACTGGCCATCATACGTTCTTTAGCTGTTGGAGATGAACGATGTGCTGTGATGTGCACATGATCTTTCAATGGGACCTAGAACTACTTAGCTATCAGCAGCTACATTGTGCAGGATCAAAAGTGCCCATTATGTGTACATTATAGTAGCAGTAGTATACATCTGTAAGAAAAAGGTTATTTCGTGTACAGGAACCCACTGTTTTTCCTCAGGGAGTGGTTGGAGATGGTCATTGTGTGAGAGGTAACCATGAAGCCAAATCAAACCACCCACCTGCTATTGTGAAATGAAGTTATGTCTTAAATTGCATCACATTGTAGTAGACAACCAACAATGACAACGATAAGAATAAGAAGTTTGTTGATAGTTATAATTCAACAATATGTTTGATACATATAATGTGGTGTTTAATATAAGAAGCAAATTTCAATAGTTTACAGTCCAGTACAACAACAACAACAACAATAGTATAGTTGACTTACTACCTCACAAAACTGTTAAGTAAAACTGGCCATCATACGTTCTATAGCTGTTGGAGTTATTTAAATAAAATTGAGCATATTCTATAATATTTGTTGTATAATATTCAAAACATGTATTTTTGCAACATTAGTGTAAGAGTAAGATTTAAAACGAATAAGAAAGAAAACACTGATGATGGTATTTCTGTTGGATGAAATGTTTGCTGGCTGGTTTTCTGCTTAGAGGATAAAAGTCAATGGAAACTTGAATGAAGGGCGAGGAATCACTCTGACTTCAGTAATCTCTATTATTCATCCGATGTTTACAACTAATATTAACTCTCATTTTGAAAAGGCTCAAAATAATCGCTTGTCTGAGCCTCCTCTGCTTTTGTGGACAAGCTCAGATCTGCTGGTTGGCCAACATCTCCTCTACTAAGTAAAGGTTGCCCCCTATCAGCTTCAATAGAGCATTTAAGTTTTAAAGTGTGTAATACTTGAGGGCTACTGGATCTTATGTCCTCAGCACTTTTAGCTGAAAAAAAAGTAGTGCAGAGTTTTACATCAAAGTCAGTTCACTTTCACTCACCTAATTCTGCTTTTGGCTCAAACAAACCCTGAGGGAACTACCTCTTTAGCTGATAATTACTCTGCTATATTTAGATCTTTTTTACTTAGACGAGGCAGCAGTGAATCAAAACAGTGATATAAATGTCCAGAAAATAATAATAATTAAAAAAAAAAAAAGCAGTGAAGTAAAATACCCTAAAAAGCTGAGTTGAGGGAAACTACACAGTCAGCTGATCATTCTCTGTAGGACCATTATTATGAGCTATGAAGCCCCCAGGGCCCTGAAAGATTATATATGTTTGCTTGTTTTTAATCCTGTGCATGCAAGTTTATTATTAACTGAACTTAGAAGCTCTGTAACAAGCAACACATTTCTTATGGTGCATATTTATTTGATCCATTGTTTCTCTCAAGATATTATAGAACAAGATGCTTCAGCAAAATGTTAAACCTGGTATTAGTGAGAAAATTAGTAGGTTAATTTTCTGCCTTACTGTCTTTTAGCCCATGTAAAGAAAAGAAATGTGATCATGATTTTTGCTGATGTTGTTGCTCCAACTCTGAAAAAAAAAAAAAAAACTCACTGAAAGTCTCAAAGAGGCCAAATTTTACATCAAAGACTCTGGGGATCGGGTGATGCACTAAATTCAGCTTGTTTATGTTCATTGTATGAGTTAAGTTTGCATGCTTGCTTGCAGCCTGTTCACCCTGTGCTGCAGACCTCGTTGGTATTACCTCCTGTCGTTACCCTGAGGAGACAGATGAACGATGTACTGTGATGTGCACATGATCTTTCAATGGGACCTAGAACTACTTAGCTATCAGCAGCTACATTGTGCAGGATCAAAAGTGCCCATTATGTGTACATTATAGTAGCAGTAGTATACATCTGTAAGAAAAAGGTTATTTCGTGTACAGGAACCCACTGTTTTTCCTCAGGGAGTGGTTGGAGATGGTCATTGTGTGAGAGGTAACCATGAAGCCAAATCAAACCACCCACCTGCTATTGTGAAATGAAGTTATGTCTTAAATTGCATCACATTGATAAGGTCATTACAAAGTAAATTTTCGGTAACTTCCTGTCTTTCAAAGGCCTTGCAAGCAGGAAGCTCACGGCACCATTGCACCATCGCACCATAGGCAGATCCCGTATGATATGTTTGTTAGCGTGTTAGCATTCTGATTAACGGCCAGTTTAGTGCCCTGCTTCAGAGGTCTAATCTGGCCTCACGCCTCACTGCACGTGTTCAATAGAGTCTGCACCCTGCATCATGACATCATGTCTTTGTGTGAAATCCCGGTGCCATTCACGGGCCCACTGTGGGGCTTAGCATGCAAGCGTCCACTATACCAACACACAGCTCTTTAAAGGGAGTCCACTGGTCCCCCAACTCAGTGGATACACCCTCATGCCTTCACAGAGCTCTAAACATGGCTTCTACCCTCCAACATAACAGGATGAGCCTATGTGCCCAGAAGAGAGCGAGTATTTGGCTTTTTATTGGGAACATTTTTTATATGAGAGAATGTCATTGCTCCTGGATTTATGGTGACTAAAGCTCTAGCTATCCATTCAGCTAACATGCAGTGTGCATGTTAGCATGTTAGCAGATCATCCTGGACAAAAATGTTATTCAGACAGAAACTGTAGCTAATGATTTGGGGACATTCAACATGGCAAGATTGTTCCTCAGTTTAGGTTTTGATCTAACATTATATCATCTGTTTTAAAATAAAATCTGTGGGATCAGTGGTGCTCAGGTTGAAGGAAAAATCTTCCACTAAGCAGCACAGCAGAGATCAGACATCAGGAGGTGGACTTTTAGTTCAACAGCCCAGTGATGTGACCTCGGACTGCGAACGCTATTGGTCGAGAGACAGTGAGGGAGTGTCATCACGAGATGGGCAGAGTGGTGATACATCCATAAAAGGAGCAATGACTTCTACTGATAAATGTCGCATGAGGCCACTTTAATCGTTAATTTGTGAAATCGATTGAAATAATAATAAACACTAATTAATAGAGTATGATTGTTTCTTTATTTCTTGTTGATAACACTGTAATGTGTTATCAAAACAACAGTTTCTCAAATAGTGAATGTGTATGACAAGTTATTACTGCTTTAAAAAGCAGCAAAACTACTACTCATACTAATATTACTAATACTTTCACTGGGAAATGTGTGGTAATATATAAATATACATAATATTTGTAGAATTTCAAGGATAATAAAAGCTAATATTTCCATTGTTCATTTTTTTAACTACATGACAAAATCCTGAGTCCTGAGGAAATAAAACAATTGTAGAACCTGGAAATTACGACTGTGCAGAGGGGAAATGTGTTATATTAATCTAAATAAACTGACTACTTCTGACGTCTATATAATTGTTGGGTTTTTCCTTTACTTTGGTGCGTCAGCTGTGTCCCGGTAGAACAAGTTGTAAACGGTTTTTATCAACGAGACAACAAGAAAATTGTTCTTCAAATAAACTCCTCTAAAATCTGGGCAAGAAATGTATTAAATGTTGGCACTGAGAAATCAAACTGTTGATACAAGCAGGTTTTGGTTTTAGTTTTCATGCTGGTGAAGTTGTGTAGCTATCCCAGCGCAATTTGCTGTGATTTAAGTAGTGTGACAATCAAGTCAGGCAACATTTTTCATGAGAAAGTTTTATCCAATTAATTTCATTTAAAGGGCGAACTGTGTAGAATAAGCAAACAAATATAAATTTAATAATTTTTCTTAACTTTTGAGTTATATTATCTTTTTGCTAACATTTGCGAATATTTAGTTTTTATAACATTTACCAGTTTCTCTGGGAGTTTAACTAAACTTAGACATATAGAAAACTACAAAAAGAATATAATTAACTAAAGTTTAAACTGTTAGTTCAGACGTTACATAAGACGTTATTAATCTTACTGTTACATCCTATTGAAAATATCAGTTGTATTAATGCCTTAATATTACTGCTACTGATTATATGCAGGACGATTATAATGAGCCAAATTAATCATATCCCCAGAAAGAAAAAAATGCAACGAAGATGCACTGATATTGCTGTAATTGTAATTGTTTATATGTCCAAGCGCATAAAACTGAATATTTAAACAAAGCTGTGGACTTTTAGTGAGTCAGAGCCACAGAGTCGGGATATAAGGTCACAATAATGAGGAGCCATTTTATTGTTTCTGTTTTCAGTTGTACAGGGATTAATATAAAGTTATTTAATGTAGTTGTGCAGGCCCAGAGCTTTTTTTTTTTTTTTTCTTGATGAGAAATTAAGACATGCAGACAGTGGAAACAAGCCTCTGGGCAGCGTGTTAGCTTTTTGTCTCTTCAAACATCTGTGGAAGGATTCAGTGATCAAAGATTGCAGCTGAATGTTTTTCTTGCCTGAGCCAGGAAAAGTTTGACTAACGTGGCTAATAGGGACATTTCTGTCCTTTACACATTCCTCACATTCCAGCTAAGTGACACAGATATGATAATACACACACACACACACACACACACACACACACACAAACACACATAGGTGGACTCAGTTGTGGACTCATTTGGACTCCGCTGTGTGAAAACTCACATTCGACAGCACTAAACTGGAGAATTTTCACTGTTTAGAAAAACACTGCCACAACTGTTTTAATTCTACATCAAAATATCGCAATAAATAACTAAATGCAAAAAAAGTAGGAATAGGCATAAATAAATATGTATAGATTTTTTTCACAGTTAGGAAATTGTGTTGCAAATTCATACATATTCATGAATAAAACTGAATGTGTGAGCTGGGTGATTTTGGCCTTGGTGAAGTGACAGACTGGTTTTCTTTTCAAAAATGTAAATAACCTCACAGGCCCTAAATATTCAGCTATAGAGATGAACAGATTTTTTTTTAAATTGAATTATTTAATTCAGTTCATTACCTTTGTTTTAGAAACTTAAAAAAGACTTAAAAAATGAGTGTAAAAATGACTTTAGTGCTGTCGCGAAAATATTTGCTGATGATTCATGAATTTTCTTGAAGAAATAAATTTATCGTAGCAAAAACTGAATTATTTGTTATTTTCTTCGTTCAGAAGATTTAAAGAGAAGAAGAAGAAGAAAAGAAAACACCTTTGAGCAAAATTTAAAGAAGAAAGCATTTATTTAATGTAAATCTTTTAGCAGCTGTTGAATTTAACTTACTGCTGCCTCAACCGAGTAGCTGTATAAACAACAATGTCCAGTGTTAATGCACAAGGACATAAACTCTTTTTCATCCCTGCCTGAGCTGATAGTTCATCACTGACCTGCCTCTTTTCTGTAACGCCGGGGCACAGCAGCACAGCTGGAGGCACATCGGCCACTGTTGTTGTTTCATCTACTGTATCTGTGCTTTCTATATGCAGCATACACGCGAGTGTGATGAAGATACATGCATGCATCTGTACTGCAATGCCGTGGACCCGCTGCCCCTGTCGTACAGTGTCCATGTTGGTGTGGGAGCCTGAGGCCTGCTCCCATACATCCCTGCTCTGGCTGTTGATCCTATTGTCTCCTGCGTCACCACACGTCGCCCGGCAAATAAAGGCTGTCTGGCTCCAAGCTTAAATATTGCAGCAAACTAAAAACCAACCATCAGAGCCGATTCATTCACATCTGCTCAGTGGGGCGACAAGGACAGGGCTTTAGGGAAAGAGGGCAGAAAAAAGTTCACTTTTCCCTGCCGGGTGCCAAGAGAACGGGACAGGACTCAACTTTGCCGGAGCCGCAGCTGTGGCAAGTTGCCCATTGATTACATTTAACCTATATCTAACCTTAAAGAAGAGGAGAATATATATTATTAATCATATCTCTCTTTATTAGTTTTTACTTGTGAGTTGTTTTGGAGAATTTTTTTTTTTTTTTTTTTTTAGAGCTAGAGCAAGAGATTTTTCGGTTTGCACCTTTAATGTTTGGCATGTTTCATTTTTATGTTACAAAAAAGCAGTTTTCACTAAAGCTGAAACGATGTCTGGTTAAAAGTTTTATTTTAATATTTGAGAAGCTGTTTTTAATTTTCTTTAAGTGGAAACAGAGTCAACTCAATTTTCTGGATTTCAACATGTAAAAAGTTTCAGATCTTAAACACAGTAGTGTGAAATTAGGGCTCTAGTTTATTTGATTTTTGACTTTTTCGAGTTTTCTTACTTTTGGTATTTTCTATTCCCCTCCCCTTGTCTGTCCTGCCTGCCCCACCCTCCCTGTCTGTCTGCACCCTCCATGTCCCTCCCTACCCCACCCTTCATTCTGCAGTGCTACGGACCGATCATGGGTGACTGGAGCTTTCTGGGTAATATTTTAGAGGAAGTTAACGAGCACTCTACGGTGATCGGCCGGGTGTGGCTCACGGTGCTCTTCATCTTCCGTATCCTCATCCTGGGCACAGCAGCGGAGTTCGTTTGGGGCGACGAGCAGTCTGATTATGTCTGCAACACGCAGCAGCCTGGATGTGAGAACGTGTGCTACGATGAGGCCTTTCCCATCTCCCACATCCGTCTGTGGGTGCTGCAGATCATCTTTGTGTCCACACCTTCTCTGGTGTATGTGGGTCACGCCGTGCACCATGTCCACATGGAGGAGAAACGCAAAGAGCGAGAGGAAGCAGAACTTAGTCGACAGCAGGAGCTGAACGAGGAGCGTCTTCCTCTGGCGCCTGACCAGGGAAGCGTCCGTACGACTAAAGAGACCAGCACAAAAGGAAGCAAGAAGTTCCGGCTGGAGGGCACCCTGCTGAGGACCTACATCTGCCACATCATCTTCAAGACACTGTTTGAGGTGGGTTTCGTGGTAGGCCAGTACTTCCTGTATGGCTTCCGTATCCTGCCGCTGTACAAATGCAGCCGCTGGCCGTGCCCCAACACAGTGGACTGCTTCGTGTCACGCCCAACAGAGAAGACCGTTTTCATCATCTTTATGTTGGCCGTGGCCTGCGTCTCACTCTTCCTCAACTTTGTGGAGATCAGTCACTTGGGCCTGAAGAAAATTCGCTTTGTCTTTCGTAAGCCAGCACCAGCTCCAGCACAAGTTGAAGGGTCGGCCCCCCTGTCACCACAAGTAAAGAGCCTGCCCCCACTATCTGTCCCCTCTTTGCAGAGAGCAAAAGGTTACAGGCTGCTGGAGGAGGAGAAAGCTCCACCCGTGACTCACCTCTACCCGCTGGCTGAGGTGAACATGGAGGCCGGCAGAGGGGCCCCACCCTTCCAGCCGCTGGAGGAGAAGGCGGAAGAGGTGGTGCCCATGGAGGACATCTCTAAGGTTTATGACGAGACTCTGCCCTCTTACTCCCAGACCACCGAGACACCGGGGGTGACATTACATGAGGAGGAGGTAGAGGAGGTAGAGGCAGTGCAGCCGCCGCCGCCAGAGGAGCCTGAGCCAGAAAGAGTGGCGGATGCTGTCGATGCGGAAGTGGTGCCGGTGGAGGTGGTAGAGGAGGTGGTAGAGGAAGCGGTAGAGGAGGTGGAAGAGGTGGCAAGTGAGGAGAAGGTAACTCCACCGGAGCCAGTGATAGAGGTCAACGATACGATAGAAGATACCCGACCGCTGAGCCGACTAAGCAAAGCAAGCAGCA